>CP137682.1:19123529-19574321 GCA_037976565.1 Mesocentrotus franciscanus
GTGCACCCACACAAAAACATAATACAATCTAACTTGGATGCTGGTGTGAAGAAAAAGATTCTTAGGGTGAAAATAGGAAATTTATATTATCAATATACAGAAAATAATTAGTGGATAGTGAGGACCATACGTCACAGACTCATGAGTGAGTTGCCAATTTGTGTAGTGATTTTCAAAGTTTTTCATGTCATTAAAAATTCATAACTTTCTTATTAGTTATCCGATTTTGCTCAAACTTTTTTTGATTGGTTTGTCTGATTTTTCTGGTTCTATTGAAAGTAAGTTATTTTTGGGTGGACTTGGGCTTTAACGGGTTTCCGTACAGAGTCTGGGAAGGATTCCATCTCATGTATAGACTTTTCGTTATGATCCCCCATCTATCGGAATTTGTCTTGCTTATTGATAGAAATGACCTTTCAAGTGGAATAACTATTATTATGATCACTGGAAAAGAAAGTCTTCAATGAAAACAGGGATATCTTGATATCAACACTATAATCCTTATCCAAATTTTCTGGAGCTATAAGCTTTAGTTGTGACCACTATCATAATACATGACCTAGGTAAGGGGGAATCTCCAATCTGGGTGTATGTACAAGAATTCAACCTATATCCAACACATAGTCAACATACATTACGGAATTGGCATACTTTAGATGGGACCGAAATACCCCCCACACACACACACACACACACACACACACACACACCCCCTTTCCTGCAAACATTTCAGTTTCATGCGAGATCTGCCCCAACCCCCAAATCTCAGCGTCATACATTCGCCACTGGTTTGCATAGTGTTCCATCTCCCAAACGGCGACGGTTAACCCACAAGAAATAGATTCTATTTATCCAAGTCGATAAAATATCCCTCCAAGCAACTCCTGTTACAGGACAAAAGAAGCTCACAGCCTGTTGTCGAGGCAGATTGCTCCATGATTATGGATAAAAAAACAAATTTCCGCCGGGGAACCGGTGTCCGCGGTGTATTATACGACTGCGGCGGAAACATGTTTGTTTGTTTTTTTCTTCGAAAACTTGATGTCTGTTTCGTACAACAACGATTTCGTATGTTGTGAGTTTTGCTTCGGGCACTGTTTCCTTTTAAGTGAGGAATTTGGAAGGAGAGAAGAAATTGAGGAGAGAAAGCAGGACAAAGAGAAAGAAATAGATAGATAGATCATATAGGTGATATAGAGAGGGGTATTGAGAGAATCAGAAAGATAGAAAGATTTTGAAATAAACTATAAATATTTTTGTATCTCTTTATTCACTGTAAGATATTGAACTGATATAAAGTTTGAATAGAAGCTGTTGGGAGACCCTTCCAACCATATTTTAGCTCATATACACGATTAGGTCAAACCATAGTGAGGCATCATAAGAAAAGGGTTTTTTTTTTTTAGTGAAGAGAAGGGTCTAAGAAGAGTGCCAGGCATATTTCCTCATCACCCTCCCTAATGAGCATAAAGCGTGATCATTTTAGAGCCTTAGGCCAATTCAATCATCGTGAACCTGATAAATAAAGAAAAAAAATCACACAGAAGTTTGTTGAAAGTCCCATTTTAAACTAATTGACAATGTGTGTGTAAGACCTACAAACTCGTATTTATAATTCAAGAAATAAATAAAATTGTTATCAATTGGACATAATGTTTAAACATATCTTTCAAGAATTTTCTCCTTATCTATCATCTTACCAGTCCTACATCTCTACTAAGTTTTGTTCCTTCACCCGCAAATTCACCTCATGCTTTGAACGGAAAATCTAGCTACTGAAAAAAACTTAGACATTACTACGACCATGTACCCAGTTTGCAGCTGGGCAATAAAAGACGGCTTTGCGTTACTGGTAAACGCCCGAAACCACCATTAAAAACTACATTTTAACTCTACTCAATGCCCTCTTGGCCTTTTAAAAAGAAGGATATCTTAGATTATGTTCTTACGTTGAGTTTGTTTGCCATTTTCTTTAGCCAGAATTTGATTACATTCATCTAACTCAACCACGTTGTGTCCATACGTTGAATTACGCTTATCTCCGTAAGTTGGATTACGCTTGTCTGAGTATATCGGATGAATTAGACTAAGGTTCGTGTCCATAATGTTCAATGGCGTTTACACGTTGACCCACGCTTGTGTCAATATAATCCATCATTATCGTGTTCATACGTTGAATCATGTTCGTGTTCATAGTTGGAAACACGATCGTGTCCAAATGATGAATCGCGTTCATGTCCATACCTTGAATCACGTTCGTGTCCATAGCTGGAATCATGGTCGTGTTCATACGTTGAATCACGTTCGTGTCCATAATGTTCATTACGTTAGTGTCCGTACGTTTAATCACGTAACCATACGATAAATCACGTACATGTCCACATTGAATCACGTTCTCCTTATCTTATCCAAACGACGAATCACGTACATGTCCATAAAATGAATCATGTTCCTGTCGGACTCCACACGTTGAATCAATAAATCATTCGAGTCCATATTAGATCACGTTTGTTCCCATACGTTGAATCTCGATAATGTCCATGCGACGAATCACGTCCGTGTGCATACGTTAAACCACGTTCGTGGCCGACGTTGAATTCGGCACGTAAGTTTTCACATCGTATGGACAGTGAAAGCATTTTAAATCAAGGGAAGTACAATCTTAGAATATTCCACCGTCAGAACCCAGCCCTATAGGTAGCCGCATGCCGAAGAAGCTTTTACCGGAATGCATACCGGAACGATAAGGGTTCTCCTGGGTGTATTTCCGGAAGCCAGTCGGTGTTTCTGTTTAGCATCCCTTTAACCCTGGGGCATGACTCTTCAAGAAGGTAGTAGGGGTGTGTGTTTACACCCTTCAAGATTCAAGGACAAAGACAACACCCTCTCACGATGTTCTCAAAGTTTCCATAGGGTAGTTACCCTATTATCAACACCATGTGTGCCAGGAATATTGTTCAATATTAGGACATAGTAATCAAACTCATAATGCTATAAACTAAACCGTTTGAATATGATTAGTGAAATCAGCCAAATCGAATGCAATGCACATGTGATATATGGTGCCTGATTAGGAACATTGGTCAAATCAAAGCTGCAGAACGAAAGCAAATCTTTACTATTTCTATCATAATTATTCTTCTTTTTTTTTAATCTGAAACAATTTTGTTTACATTCGATGGCAAAGACTTTCGAGAGACCAAGTAAGTTCGGAGTACGTAATATACGTAACTTTCACACATTTCAATCGGGGATAGACAAGGCTATTGGGATTGCCTTAGGTTGATTTTTCACAAGTAGCAGCGATCGTGTTTTAGAATAAAATGACACCTTCTTCAAGCCTTTGGATGACTTCTCTTAATTCCATATTTTGCTGGCATAGAACTACTACCGGTGCCACTCCAACTTCTCCTCCAAAGGCTCAAAATATATGTCTTTAGACTGCATGTGATTATGTATAAGATATCATCTAAAATTGATATCCCCCTGCTATTTCCTTTTTATCCTGCGTTATGTTCTTTAGGCATTGCAATCAATCATCATGGTCATGTGGTTAGGTTTTCACACCTTCCCTTTCAAGAGAGCACCATTAATAAATCACAAACCGCTTGTCACCATCAGGATCACGCATTAAAGACCATATCCGAAAGGAAAGTTAAAACAGGCCTATTACATATACATGTACATGTAAATGGAAAGTTGACCACAAGGTTTCATAATTGTCGAAAGTTTGCAAGGCTAAGTGAAGCACAGGGTTATATACCTTACGTCTATATGCAAGGCTCGTGGAGTCTTTCGTACCCTAATCCGTGCTCCATTACTATACAAAGGCAAGGTTTCGAAATTAGAAAATACAAGTGGCAAATGGCGCGAGGTTAAGTGATTAACATGTTGAAATCTGAAGAGGCAAAGAAGTCGGGACCACTCCCATTTAGAAGTCATATATTTTGCTTATCAATGATACTTTTAGTTTATGAATAAAAGTTCAACAGAGCTGGAAGAATTTCCCATTTGTTTGTTAGTTTGTTTCAATGGTCACTATTTACCAGGATCTCTTCATCCCATTCGTATCCTCCTCCTTATAAAATATAAATGATGATGGTGTGATATGATGGTGTGTATGAGCTTCTCTACCATCGAGATTTCGCACATAGTTTTCATCCCTTCTTCAACTTTTCTTTGTATTCTTAGTTGTTTCCTTCTCGAGACATGGCAATCAATCATTATGATCATGACTGTGCTGAGGCTTTTGCACCATGATATTCAAAGGAAGGAGCAGCTCCAGGATTGGTTTTAAAAAGGGGCCGGAAAACCCTCCCCAACAGGAAATTTTACAAGGAACAAGGAACAACAGACACTCTGAATCCCCCCATAGAAAGGGCTGTCATGTTTTAGCGGCCGTCTTTAAGTAAATCTTCGACAAGAAAGAACATTCTCACAATTTTTTAGAAACTATTTGAAGATAGCAGATCTGAAGGTCCCTCCAAGGGGCCCCACGTGCCCCTTTAGGGCCACTGATAGTTTACTTTTTTTCAATGCATGTACATTCTTATACATGGGCCACCAGCCCAATGCCTTTAATACTGTTGCTAATCAAACAGTATTAAGCTTCTTTATTCTAAATCATAAGGTTTCAGAATTTAGGAAGTACGTAACGCAATCTAGCTTCACCTCTTATAACTAATCTACTTTAATCATTTTCTCACCAAATCGAGGACAGTAAGGTTTCGTCGAGACAATTATGTAAAAAGTGAAGCATTTGAAAAAGAAAAAAAAATCTTCAATTTAATTAAAGAGAGAGAGAGAGTAAGAAACAATGGGATAGAAAATAAAATGATAGGGCTTCCGTGGTAGGGTTTCCGTGTTATTCTTCCTGCCGAACAAAATTGCTATGCCCATTAGATAAACTATTCTCCTTTCTGAATAAAAAAAATATATAATTTGTTGTTAATGAAATAATAATGGTGCATTTTTATAAAGTGCGCATGACCGTCAAGCCGTGACGCTGCTGGCCAAATATATATTTCGCTCTAGACCTGGGTGGAGAGTGCAAAGAAAGGGACCTTATTTTGAGATTATAAAGAGTTGAGCTTATCAGCCATTACATTAAATATTTTAGGTGTCCGATAAATCCTCATAATTCAACACGAAACGTATGATTTATCGAGAGCAAAAAAAATGCAGGCGTTCCGGACAAATAAATAAAAATGTCTTCGCGTTCTATCGTCATGTTTTTTAAAATAGTAAATGCAATCAGAACTATGTGTGTTTAACTAGCTCGTCTTGTCTATTGTGGGTCCAGACGTGGAGAGGTCACCAGCATCGGGGGAGGGGGAGAGGAGGTCGATGTCTTAGTTGGTAGATGGAATACAGCTTACCAAGACCATTATTTTGGGGTTAGGATGTGGCGGGAGGGGGTTGTATTGTCTTCTTTTCAATTTCCTTTCCCCTATCTACTTCCTCTTTCCCCTCCGTTTTCATTTTCTGTTGGTTGGGCAATTTTATCGGAGGAGCATGTGCCCCGTTCCCCCGCAGCTACGCCACGGTGTGTCATTTTCGTTTAAAAGATAAAACCAGGAATAGTTCTACCAAAGGTGTCTTTTTGTCCAACATTTTGATCTAAAGATATGTAGAGGAGCTGCCTCGTATCCAACGCACGCTTAGATGGAAGAACTTAATCAATACCATTACAAAATGTTTTTGAGTGGAACAGAAGAGGTGTGTTGATTGAAAAGTGTATCGAATGGTTAAAAACTAGGGCACGAGGCCGTCGAAATGTAGACAAATACAAGAAAAAAAATCACAACCATTAGTGAATCTTCACGACCATCTTTGAATAAGGAGCATCTCGGTGGAAAAGCCGCAGTTAAAACTCAACCCATTTCAATTATTTCTTGCTTGGTTTTCCTGGTACGGCTGACGATATGGAACGAGGTTAAAGCGCGGTATTGAAGGGGAATACCGGGGGGAAATTGGCGGGGATATCAGATGGTGGGAGGAGTTTGCTGAGATGCTGCTTTCCTTTCACGTATCTAGGTGGATTGCATGTGTCAATACGGGTGGATGGTAATCGGGGGGTCTCTAAATGTATTATATCACTCTTCTATTGAGTGAAGTGGCGTTTTAATAGTTTCTTCGTCCAACCAAAACTTTTGCTCATTCTTATCATCCATACCCTTCCTCATCCAACAGGCCATCCTCCCTTCTCTCTATCTCTCTTTCTGTCTCTCTCTCCACAATCCTCATCCTCGCCTTTCTCCATCCCCATCCCCCTTCTCTCTCTCTTTCTTTCTCTCTCTCTCTCTCTCTTTCTTTCTTTCTTTCCCTTTTTCCCAATCTGTCATTTTTGTTTCTTCTCCATCCCTGTCTCTGTCTGTATGGGTGTGTGTGTGTCTGTGTCTATCTCTCCCCTCTCTCTCTCCTCTTTTTCAATTCTCATTCTATCTTTCTCGCCCCTTTCCCTCCTTGTTAAATTCTCTCCCTCCCCCCTCTCTCTCTCTCTCTCTCTCTCTCTCTCTTTTTCCCTTACTAGTTGTCGGTGCGTGCTGAAAATGGGATTCTGTTAAGATTAATGAAAGAGTAGGGGAATAGAAGTGAAATTGTAAAACTTAATTGTTTACCCAAAGATACATAATTATGTGTAGCTCTTCTCTCTCGCGTTTCCGTTTCTCGTTGCTGGGCAAATCATGATGAGTTTTCAGAATGAAATGTCATAAACTGAATTGCATTTGTCATTTATTTTTGGCCATATAATCAAAATTATACCGCTCCATCTGCCCGGCAAACAGAAGGCACATCCGTGGTACTTGCATGTAAACGAATTTATTGAATCAAATTTAATCACATACGGGAGAGATATTGCACCCAAACCAAATATGAAAACAAACATTTCACCTGCTGTTTCAACAATATTTAGCACGTTTGTTACAATCTCCAACATCATGATCATGTAACTTAATTATTAGACAGTCCTTATTATTATCATAGCGAGTGAATCATATCACAAAATGTGACAGCCTATGTTATCATATCAATTTTGGGTGTGATATATAGATTATCTATTCAGACAGACTCGATGCCGCAACACATCTACAACTATTGATCTTGTGCAAATCATTATTTTAGTAATAACGAAGTCGGGGGAGAAGGGGATGGGTGGATTTCACTATAAAAAAATATGACTCGTGGCTTACAAACTTTAGTGAACGTATATTTCATATCATATTGACGTCGGCTCTTTTGATGAGAGTTCTCCATAAGTCATTTAGATAGATGATGCAAGTTGGGGGCAGGGAGCGGAAATATCCTTTTTGATCGGTCAAAGCCTTTTCCTCCCTTCCCGCCCTTGAATCAGAAGTTCATGGAAAGTTTATTTTCTGTCACTAACAAGATAGTAATATTCGTATTCGACTAATTTAGTTTAACCCGACCCTGGTAATTAGATCACTTTTAACAAAGGAAAACTTAGACTAACTTCCATTTTTAAACCCGATTTATAAAAAAAGCTTAAGCCCAGCGTCGGATTAAACTTGCGTATACAAAACGGATTATTCTGTGCACATTTTTCGAATCCCTCCTCGAAATTTTGGATCAAAATCAAAATTAAAGTCAGGATACGAATGTCAAAATAGATATAGAGAGAGTAAAATACTGGACATTGGTGAAGTAAGTGATAAATAAAGAGGCTTTGGATGAGGAAATCGATTTCCCTCTCCTGCTGCAAAAGCCGTGCATGGGTCCATAGTCATTTTCGATGCAATTTTTATTCGCATTACTGCAGATGTTGTTTGCCTATTATTCTATGTTCGATATCTTGTCCCAGTTTCCTTTATGCCCTCGAAAATGGGAGTAGAAATTGTTGCATACGTGTTGTGATGAAAGGTCAAAGACCAAAGTCATGGTCAGAGATCGATTGATTTGCCAGCCTTTCCTTCCGGTCACAAACATACGTGTATGTAGAGAGTGAAGTTAAGAGTACAATATACTTTTGAGAGTCGCCAAAACATTTGGCTTATTTATTTATCTTGCCCCCTTCCCATCATGTACGAAGAAATACCTCCAAAGTTTTAGGTTTAAAAAGAATACAGCACTACAAATAACCTTTAATCATGGGTCTCTAAATATAAATGTGATTGGAATGAATTCCAAAGAAATTACAAATCAATTCCTCATTCACTTATTATTGCCTACCATGCATGGCTACAAATGACTCCAGAAGAAGAAAAAAATCCAACTCCATAATTGTACTTGCCACAGAAAAACAGAACCCTTTAAAATAATGAACCACTGATAGATGTTTCTTTTCTATATTTTTCGCTCCTTCTCTCTCACTTCCTCTCTTTTTCTCTCTCTCTCTCTCTCTCTCTCTCTCTTTTCTTTCCTTCAATTGATTTTTCTTTCTTTTGAAACTATATCTACTCACCTGGGAGGTTACGAAGATTGAATTTTTAAATTAGTCTTGCATCAGGAATCACGTGATCTACGAGATTCACAGCAGATGGGTGATTCGTAGTCTTTCGAAAGTTCGTTTTCCTTAATCTGCAGACAACAAAAACTAAGATATAATGAAATAAATAAATGCTTTGTAAACTGACTCTAGTTCTATCAAAACATTTGTTCAATAGCACTTGTTACAAGTCCTTTTGTCTTTTGGCGAGACATTGGTCATCGATTTGAATACTCCAACTAAGAGATAATCAGTTTGAGAGAATGAGATGTTACTGTAGTGCGGTTCCTTTGATCATTCGTTTCATCGAACTTCAAATTCAACGTTCCTATCAGTTCCCTATGTAAACACACCTGTGGCAATTAGCAACAAAATGAGGGACTTTCTACATTTGTATATTTCATTGACGCTTTACCTTAAAATATCTCTAATGCCTTATTTAAAGACTAATTCGATCTTAACCAAAACAGGTGACGCTCTTTTCTCGAGGTTTTTTCTTGCGATGTCTGATGATGTACGATGACGAGTTAGATTGGAAGAAATAGCATGAAAATTGTTAGATTAAAACCTTGCAGTTGATTTAAGGCTTTTCTCTCGCATGAAGAATCACGTTACTTTTATGCCACGTGCTCATAACGAAGCCGAGTACATTGTGACGTCAGCATTGCTATCGGAACAGCTTATCCTATACCTTCTAAAGAGCAGCGCTGTTTTATCATTTCCATTGCTCTAAAAAAAAAGTATTTTTAGAAAGAAAAAAAGAGAGAAAGAACATGTTTTTCTGCAAAATATGACATAACAACCCTAACTGGCAACTGCAGCGATAGCAATCAACACGTTTATGCATTATGATGATAAATTTTATGCAAAACGGGAGCTTAATTAATTTGTCGCAGTTGCAAATTGGAGACAATGAGAAGGTAAAAACAGTTCAGACTAACAATACTTATGGGAGGTAATTTAGAAATTAGCATGTAGAGAAATTTGTTTATAAATACGAACTGAAATTGTTATGACGTTTTGTGTCCCAAATGTATCTACTAAAGAGGAAAACTCTTGCGCAGAGAAAATGTCTAAAGTGAATTGAGTTGAATAATAATACTTTAAAAAACAGCAACCATGCTACAGATCAATCTGCCATTGTCTGTGAAGTACGGGAATTTTTCCAATTTGCCTCTCCTTTTTTAGAATAGGATCATCTTAGATCACTTACACTATATACCGGGATATTAGGTGCCCCCGGCCAAGCACTTCATGAGATATCAGTTCTACTTTGGCCCTTCGCTTTTGAAATTGATTCTGAGATTATATGATAATTATAATATTAAAAGCATATTTCTCGGACAAAGTGAAATGCATGCGACAGGCGGATGTCATCAGTTAAAACATTATCGTCCAAGATTATAATCTCTTTGTTAAAGTAAATAAAATATGAAATATACAATTTTGTTAATAAAAACTGACATTGCAAATTGACTTCCGGACATTTGAGTATATATTTTTTGTCTTTATACGTCAAGCTCAGTTTGCATATAGGCCTACCTACTCAAGTTACAGTCCATCATTATAAGCTTGACCTTTTATTAAACGGATAACCAGCGTTTGGAATAAAAACTTGGCATTTGAACAGAGCGATTATCATATGGCGATGACTTTCTACGAACTACCGACGTGTGACGCTCTCTCGAACCTGTATAAAGGGGTATAGGGTACGGAAGGCATAAAATACAATTTCATATAGAGCAGAGTGATTCCTCCTCAGTATGAATGAAAATATACTTATGAAAATAAAGGTCAAAATTTGCGCCATAAAGCAGCAAAAATACACACACACGCACACGCACGCATACAAGCACGCACTCTTGTGTCATTCAGTAGTCCGCAGATATCTATCAACTTAAAACAAACTCCTCCAAGCCTTGCCCTTAGTTCTTTGATTGTTCACTTACACGCATATCCCTTGCTTTATATCCGGTATGAAATGTAATCAAAATACAAGGTACAAACCTTAGAAATATAGATGGGGCGAAAGACCAATAAAAAGGCGTGGAACATGTAAGTGAGAGTGCTGTTGTCGTCGATACTCATGTTTATTCGATTCATTAAAATCACAACGAGAATTGAATAAGCACAGTGCACAAAAGTCTGAACTAATCTCTAATGGCCTATTGACAGAAAAGTAAGGACACCTTACACAATCAAATATAAATGAAAATTATGAAAGGCCACAGGGAGCCTTCAAGTAGTATGCCCTTTTACAAGTCTGCGCTTCTCTCTTTCTCTCAAAAAAAGTGAAATTGTCCTCAGTATTAAGTAAATATCAATTAGCACGCGACTTAGGAAGTGCCAAGGTTTTAAAAGCCACGAGAAAGAAAAACAAAAAGAGATGCACCATTAATAAAATTCCATTTCCGGATCTTTCATTGTGTTCCCGCGACACCATACATCAGCGGCACGCAGAGCCCATAGAAGAGCGCGAGAAAAGAGAACCTAAAACAAATACAAAGTACTTTCACGATTCACGTCTCTCGTCTGCCGATCTCAGCGGCACCTGCAATTAGGGCTGAACTATTCATGCGGACATGTTAATCGAATCAAAGTCTGCTTCGTT
Organism: Mesocentrotus franciscanus; assembly: GCA_037976565.1. Lineage (NCBI taxonomy): Eukaryota > Metazoa > Echinodermata > Echinoidea > Camarodonta > Strongylocentrotidae > Mesocentrotus > Mesocentrotus franciscanus. The sequence goes on from CP137682.1 coordinate 19,134,587, forward strand.
GTCGTGGTCATGGGATGAGAAACAGACGGATGTAGACAACGATGAGGGTGTGTATGTTAATAAAATAATCATGAACGGTGATACAAGGGGGGTATCATGTTTGAGAAACGAGGTCTACACTAACTTGAGGTGTGGTGATGACAATAAAATAAGAGATTTTTTTTTTTAATGTAAGATTGTATGTTTTGATCGTTAGGATAAATCATTTGTCTCATATGTGACTCTGTATCCAATTTTACAAAATATGTTTGCTAGACAATTTAATATTCCAAGTAGAACTTCAAATGGTTTACCGTGTGTTACGTCTCACGTACATTAACAAATATTTCGGACGCAATAAAGCCTTATATTAATTGATAGAACTTTAGCTTAATGTGTAGTACATATTTATCTTCTGTTTGTATTTGAGCTTTAATTTTTTTTACGAAGATCCATTGATCTAACATGCGTGTAGTCAATTATTATGAATTTGAAACATTAAAAAACAGTTAGAATTTCATTTTCGCCCGGGTGCTTCCAATATTACTCCATTAAGTTCACTGTACAAAATATAACTACACATCAGAACTCAATACAGATTGTCAACGATAATTGTTTTCGTATCAGGTTCATAATCACCGAATCGTATTCCTCTGTATATCTCAATATAGTTCCTTCAACAAACACTTGATTGCAGTTCTATATTATGAGGAATGTGCATGTTGCGTTCTCTATGTAATATATTCAGGACATGTTTTTCTCACTGTTTGATCCAGGACAGTCAAAACTGCTTTCGAAGCAAAGGCTTGATTCCAACTATAATGCGGTAAACAAACTGATTTAAGTCCCAGAATATAAAATTGCACAACGTATAAATATTAAACACTGATAATGGTGGAGATGTGACGGAGAGGCAAATGTGTACTAGGCGGGGAGTGGGGTCTGCAGCCCCCCCCCCCGGAATTTGGAATTGTCGAATATTTTGGCACCCGTTATCTCATATTCGGTCTATTAGATTGCGAAATTACATCGTCATGATAATACAATTTCACTATTTTGCTTGTTTGCTTCCCTAGCTCGCATAATTTACTACAATGATTACAAATCGATATTCGAGCCTCCCCCGGGACAGGATAGGAAGATGACATTAGGTAAAGTTAGATAAGCCCCCCACTCTTCCCCCATCACCACTACCATTATTACACCCCCTCTGTCTATATATCCCACCCTATAGGCGACAAGCAATAGATGGTTAAGTATCAGGGCTCACATACATGCACGTATTGATTGAAATTTGTCTTACGCACTGAACTCGCTATAAACACCTTGTGCAGGTTAATTTGATTAAAGTATGGTGGACCTGTGTCGAGAAAACAAGATAAATATCTTAATCAAATTTTCCTTGTGCGAAGGTATGAAACGCGGTAGATTTATATCCCAATAATTACATGATTTTATGGACAGTCACAAGCAACGCTAGGTGTCGGTAAATGCGGTACAACAATAAATTCAAGATAATCCATTTCATATTTCAAAAGAAAAGGGAAGATCAACATCGTAAAATGTTTACCTGGATCTGGTAACCCATCAAATCCACAAAAAATCTAGGAAGCAAAAGCTAAGTATCTACCTCTGAAATTCTACAAATTAAAGGTACAACGTCCATTTTGCAGCCAACATCAAGTTCTGTAGAACTTTGCAGGAATTATGAATATGTCACGTATGTCCTATCTGTGAAATTTAAACGTTAGCAGTGTCCTAGTATTCAAATTATGCAAGGAATCCGTTTACTTTCTAGACTTCACTGTCAGACACTATTGAGTGACTGACTGACTTTTTTTCTTTGGTAATAACATACATAAAATGAGCTGTAAGGGTACATGAGCAGTTGTCTACATCAATAACCCACTTCTTGTAATGGCCAAAATTAAACTGATTGAATCTTTGCGCAGCACAAAACGTACGACCATTTGGTACAAGGGTCTGAAAATCAGACTATTTAATAAAAGGACTGCAATCCCTAAGGTCGATTCGACAACTAACGGTCGTTATTTTTCCACAAAAGACGTTTTCAAGTTCTTTTGTTTTGAGGAAGTTCTAAATTAGTACCATCTTTCAAATGTCGTTGGAATTTAACCTTTTCATTTGTTTGGCCTGCAAATGGGACATAGTACCTTTAATGGTCCTCCCATTGCAATTATATGAGCTCCGGAAGGTGCTTTATAAAAGAAAAATTCGGGGGAGTAGGGGATGATTTGGTTCTTTACATTGATTAACGCACTGACTCCACGTTGTGTCAGCCTACACATTATTTGAATGTATCTGCAACTGTACTTTAAGGAAGAATTCAGAAATGTATTCTGGAGGGACCTCATGTAAAACGATTGAATTCAAGTGTTACATGTTTTCAACAGTCAGAATACAAGTTGTATACATTACTCGTTCCTAGTAGGATAACCCTTGAGAAAAATTAAAGACGTCTCTAGTACACTCTAAATACTAAAATGTTAACTCTCAATTTAAAAGGGTCGAGGAGTAACCACTCTTTCAAAATGTCAGATTGATACTTTTAACATGCCGGATTCAACCTTTATAGTGTTGGATTCAGCATGTTCAAAGTGTTGATCTACCTTTTTTATAAAGTGGTCACCCCTCAGCCCTTTTAAATGTTGGTTTAACATTTCAGTATTTAGAGTGTAACTAATTGAAAAAGCGCTGTTAATAAAATGTTAATAGGGTAGTGTTACTCGGCTGTAATGCCATACTGTTACAAGTCTTTCGCAGAACAAACAGTGCTATTCTTTGTCAATTTTGTGAGATAATTAATACAAAACAAGGCTTTATCTCCTATTGTTCACTTCCAGTATTCATCAAATAGCTGTAGGAAAATAATCGGCGTGGTTTGGAATTTTAATCGACCACATCAGTGATTTATTGGACATTTTTTAAATAACATTTTCATTTTGTAGAACCTGTTACATGTCACTGTCCTAAAGTGCTTCATTTTCCCTTTTATCTTGCTTTCAATATGCCAGAAAATACATGATCATAACACGTATGTTATGCATTCCAAAAGGAATCTATATAGATTTACATGCATCAATGCAATATACAGTACAATTCTTTTATGAGATAATACAAATACATTCTGTCCATTATTCAATTATTCTGCATGCAACCACCAATGGAAATTTTATGAAAAACCTATTTCTATTAGTAATGTTTTTCCAGAAGATAGCTAAGCAATAGTAATGGTTTTCGAGATATCTATGGAATTTCCATCCTCCCTCTCGCTTCTTTTCCTATCCATTCTCTCTCTCGCTCAATTTCCTTAAATAAATCCGTTTAACCAATGACCTATTAACCAATATAGGTGCTATAAACAACTCTCTCTTAAATCCGACATCCAAACTGTCCGCCACTCCTCGTGTATTGGTTTGGAGAGTGGCGTAGCAAGGATCCAGGCATTGTGGGGGAGGGGCACAGGTACCATCGGGGACACCGATTTCACAAGGTGCATGAATATCCGTGGCCACCAAATAGGGAAAGGGTTTTGTACGGGGTCCAATATTTAAAGCAAGTTCGTGAAAGTTGTGTGATCATTATTCATTTATGCACCGACGGTAGATTCTATGGAACCAAGGTGAAGGCATTCTTCTCCCTATATTCTTCTCAAGAGTGCAAACGAAAGGTATTAATGAAGCACCTCCATGCCTTTGGCAGTGGGACTTCTCCATATTTAAATGATCTGTTAATATTCAGGGTCTTTCGTTTCATTTGTTCCATGTGCTAATGATGAACTGGCTTATTGTTCCATTTTCACGTTCGACCCCCCATCATTCTATTTTCTGTTATTATGTTTACTTCATTCCTTTTTCGCCATGCGATGGCGGGTAGGCACATGCCCCTACACCCTCATGGCTACGCCTCTGGCTTAGGATGGAATCACCCGTGTTGCAGGAGAAAAAAAAAATCAATTTGCTGCGTGCCAGATCGGAAAATTATCCTTGGGAACAATCTATGCAACGCACTTTAAACGGACATTCATATCTTTTCGTATTTTATATTCATAGATGTCAATTCGGACGAGATGTGAATGAAATGGGATTAGTCTGATAACTTTGCAATCAAATTCCAGTCAAATCTAAATCCTTGAATGGATATGGGACATTCACCATGTAATTTAAAACGGGATTTAGAAGGAGAAAACTAGGCACTATTTACGATCCCAAGGGCATCTCAAATACCATGTTTCCTTTTATAAGGAGATGTGAATGGTTTTTAGAGTACGATAATAACAATGAACTATTGCTGTAAAATTATATTTATTTCAACGGTCAGGGGCTTTTTAAGGTAATAAATGCAAAAAAACTGAATAATAACCTCCAACAAATCTGTTTCATCTAGGTTGTGTGATGCTTTACGTAAAGTCAACGTAAAATAGCACTCTGTTTTCCACTGTAAAAAAAATCATGTTTCGCGTACAATCTAGTTCAGCGAGCACTTTCATTTTCTTTTTTTATTTCTATTTTTTCAATCATTTTACAAAGTCCCATAAGATACCATTTTAAACTGTTTTTATTTCAAGTAGGACAACTTAATTTTTAGCTAGCTTATATATTATTATTATTTTTTAATATATAAAAAAACTCATACGCTATGTTTTGGTTAGGAATAGATAAACCTCCTTGAATCTATAAGATTGGGTAGTACAATTTTTTTTAGAAATTTCTTTCCTGTCATACCTTTAAATATTTTCTAATAGTTTCTTTTACCATTAATAAAAATAGAACCAATGGGCTTGCATGCATCAAAATTATGTCTATGTATCATTTTCCTCTCAATTCCTACATTTCATTCAATCTGGCCTTTATGGCATTATCCTTTCATATGGTCAGTTTCATTTAAAGAACAATGACATAGATTGAAATTATGCCATGGAATATATTAAAACCACCGTCAAGAATTCGGATAAATGAGACAGTTTACTGTATGTTCTAGACCTTTCTTGCTCTTTACATCAGATCACATCCAACGCAATCTAAAATAATATTTGATATAGCGCCTTTTCCTTGCAGTTACAACGCGCTGTACACGTGCCCAAAAGTTTGTGCCACATAAAATATCACTTCAAAAAGACCTAAATTTGCCACGTTCCTGTTTTTGCAAATTAAAACTCTGTCGAATACCACACGACGTTAAATGGGTGAATGATTCATTCCCGTATCAACAGCCAACGACTAGGTCGAAAACACCTGTTTCTTTCAATGGCGTAGCAAAGAGAGATGGCACGTGCCCCCATTAAGTTATTAAATGGCGAATAAAAAAAAGAGAGACCTGGGGAAAAAATACTTGAAAGACCGGGGAAGGGGCAACGGCGTCGAACAAAAGAATGATACAAGCTACTCCCAAATCCATCTCGCAGGAACCTCCACACCCACTCCCCGACACCTTTAAGATGCCAGCCCCCCATCTCTTTGGCGGTACTCACACTACGCCATTTGTCCTTATGATAATACAGTCTTTTATGGTGTGTTTAAGTTATTCTCAATGTGTCATAAAGTTTGCTTTGTTTAAATTGTCGACTCGCCGGTGTTTATGCTACTATGTAGCTCGTAAACGGCGAATCTTAATAATTACAATAGTTTACGATCTACTCTAGATCTTACTAATCTGTGATTCATGTGAAAAACGTGAGGAAATCAAAGTCCATTCTATATATAAACGGTGCTTAGCATTTTGTATGTAGAAGAAAAAATACTTCTTTCACGCGCCGGTGATGTGGGGTAGGTCTGGGATCCCTCCTTACCCATTAAAAATCAATGTCGCCAAAATGGAGTAGGCGTGCACTCAACATGCCGTCATATTAGTGAAAGACATCTAAAAGCTGAAAAGATTTTCTAGGGGTGGCAAAGAGAGTAAAATGATGACTGATATTGGCATGAAGTAGAAATAAAATTGAATATTTTCAGCAAATTTTGATCTCCCTTCCCCCAAAAAAAAAACCAAACAACAACAACAACAACAATCAAACAATCAATTTAGTTCCTTGGACGCCCCTGGATCAAACAATTGCTCAAAACTGCCAAATATATAACCGGTAGAAAGGGAAGTAGAGCGAGGTGATGAAATTAAATTTACATTAGCATACGACAGGCAACAGGCTAGTGAACGTCCGGAATAAAGGGGGAGGAACGTAAGGAACGGTGCATTAATTCCGTCGCAAATTTAGTCAGTAAACTCTGGACGGGGATCGGATTCCCAGCCCTGGTATAGTCGGTCGAGGTCACATTTAAACTGCCGATCGATTACGCCCTGGTGCTGTGCCATGACGTCACGATGCTCCACTCGTCGCCCCTGAATTGCACTTTGTCTCGCAGACGTTCGGGTCGGAGTAGCACGAAGAAGCAGAGTTCCATGAATTTTGAATTTCAAAAAGGGCCATTATGTGTTTTAATGGTTGATTTTGTATTCAATTGGTTACGAGACCTGACTCATTTTTCTAGTGAGGGAATGGGAGGGGGTGTATTTACCGGATGTAGAGAAATCGTTGTGTTAGAGGAAACCGTAGTCGTTAGCTCCGAGCTGATTGTTGAATACAAATTGGGGCACTCACTGCTCAGTGCGGACTTTGGGCATTTCAGTGCGGTTTAAACGCCCAATCTGAAGCCCACTTGAAAAGCATCGCAAGAGTGCAAATCGAATTGGCTGCAAGGTCTAGTAGGGATGTGACAGCCTATCGCCGACGGTTCAAGTCTTATATCGATTTCATTCATGCCCGGGCAGTGACATAAATTAGAAAGTCAGACGAGATTTAGGAAATCTATATCATCGAATTGCCATGTTGGTTTATACTGGGAAAAAAAATCTAAAATCGCATGGACTTCAAAAGAGGCAAATGCGTCTTGTCATTTGATGGCACTGGTTTTGAATAGCGTCGATATTGTACTTTATTCACGACTATAATATATTTCCGCTTTAAAAAACAATGTGTGATTTGTTTATTGATTTAGACGTAATTATTTAGATGGCGGGGAAAGAGCTCAGAAAAGGGAGAGTGAAAGAGAGAAGGGTGATTATGATAGGGAGGGGGTAAAGAGAGAGAGAGAGAGAGACGGGTGGGGTTAAGAAAGCAGGCGGAAGAGAGAGAGAGAGTGGGTACAGATGGGAAAGAGAGAGACAGACAGGGAGAGAGAGGGGTGACAGATAATAAAGAAAGAGAGAGCGACAGAGAGACAGAGAGAGACAGAAAGAAAGAGCAGTACAGCAGAGATAGAAACAGTTGGAGGTAAGAAACATTGAAGAAAGGAAGAAAGAAACAAGGGAGAAAGGGGAAGAAATAAAGAGACATCGAGTGGAGGAAAGAAACAGAGACATGAAGAAAAGGAGCATGATGACGTAGGAAAGATTGATGTCTTATTATGTTTCTCCTCTTATAGCTTATAAGATTTCCATATTGATTATTGTAGAACATAAAACCATGGGCATAACCTTATGCATGAACGCCCGTGGAGGCCGGGGTCATTCTCCGTTATTACCATCAGGCATTGAAGCTCAAGTATAGGCCTACGGCTACAGTGGGAGTATAATTATAGCGAGATTTATTCTGATAAATAATGTAAGGCTATCGTATTCCTCTGTCATGTCTGTGGGTATCTATAAATAAATAAAATAAAAACTTTTGCAAAAAAAAAAACACGAGACATCAACCTATGGCAGTTTCAGTAGCCTTGTAGATCACTCTTTGAATATTGTGTGAATGTTACAGTGAGGCATTGTTATAATCGTGTTTATTGTTATAAACACGATTTCTATGAGATATACAAATGGATATTGAAATTGGCTTAGAGTTGATTCTTCAAAAGTCTTCGTAAACTGATCAAATCATTTAGTGAAAATATATTTGGAATTATCAGATAGAGAAAACAGAATATACTTTAGAGCAGCTTGTATTTGTAGCTTTTTGATGAAACAGTACCAGGTGATCTTGGTTATTCTATACCTCGAATTTGTAAACAGGAAACTTAGAATTCTGAGCAAGAATATCTGGCTCTTCATCAACTTAAATTCATAGAAATTTATAGAAATCCGAAAAACAAGGATGGGTAGGCTTGCCACAATTGCCCATAGAATCGACTATGTAACGTATTATTTCATTTCATTCCCATAATCCGTACACTATTTAGATGTTATACTTCTGTGAGTTGAAAGGTAATACTGAATTCCGCACATTAACTATTATGCAGAAGCTTGATTTAAGAAATACTCCGAGCTCAGGACATTTACCTCTTAAACGTAAATAATCTTATGCAAGAATTGCCAGGCAATGAACTCTCATCAACTGCACTTTTCTTCTAATAACATAAACGGTTATTTATATACGCAAGTTGAGAATCATCTCAGACTTATCACAACCTTCTCCCCGAAACATTATTACTTGCGTCGCACCACATTACTTGAATAACATTAGCCTAACTCCCAACATGAAATGTCAGACTTTGCATCTAAGCAAAACAAAAACCGCCTCTCCTTAATGAATTCACAACATCGAATGCAGAGTTCGATGTCCTTTTAACCATGTCTAGTCTTTAAATTTCAATAATTTTACTTCAATATTATTTTATGATTAAAACCCTGCAGTTTCGGCTTCTTGATTTATTTTTTGGAAGTCCGATATTTCAACATCTTTTTTTTTTTTTGAAGCATGATTTTCTTCTTTGTATATTATCATTTCTTTAAGTTTTAACAACGTTTCATAGTATTGTGTGTAAGTCCTTTTCAATTTTCCTTCTGTAAACTCCTTTGCGTGAGAGTTCTGCATTGCGTAATCAGGTATGAGTAATAAACAGTAAAGATAAAGTTGAGTTCTGGTCATGCGATTGCATTGTGAAAGAAACGTTGTGGAATCGATCAGAAAAGGTTGATCATCCAGCATATAAGTATTGGTGTGTACTGCAAGGTTCTGGAATCATCAAAATGATGAGAAATTTGGCCCAGCCTTGGTAAAGTTACAAGCACTGTACACAGAAAGATGTATATGGGACTACGCGACCACGTGCGCGATATCTATTTGGTCCCAATAGATATAATAATTTACCAAATATATCAATTAGTAGGCGGTTTCCCGACTTTCCCTGCAAAATTTGTATCATCACGTATTAGTCAAAACATATTCTTTCACATGATTGGTAATGAGAGCTTCCATTTCGTTTTTTGAGAGAGGGGCGTTTCCAAAACTGGTCTTTACCTTTAAACACGGTCTATCAGTCGATATGTTATACACATTTTATTTCAAAATGTCACTTATTGATAATTATGTTTATCCTCCTAGTTTGCATAGTTCATTCTTTTGGGAAATCGCCTGTGTTTATGTAAACAAAACAATAATTAAGAGGCATCAAGTGAATATCAAAAGAGGTGAATATTTACGGTACTTGACTTCTCTGTGTGAAAGACCGAGGCGTCCATAATATCAGGTAGACTTTTTTTAAATCTGTCTTGGGAGGCGCGATGGCTCAGTGGTAGAGCAGTGGTCTCGTAACCGGGAGGTGCAGGGTTCGAAACCAAGTCGGTGCGCTAGTGCTCTTTGGTAAGGTATCAATCTTCAGTACCAAGTCCTCGGAGAGGACTTGGAGCCATCGGTCCCCTGATTGTTTACTAATTGCAAGTAATCACGTGCTTTCTTAGTAGTCAGGGAAAAATAAACAAACAAATTTATCAACATTTCGTATGACTTAAGGTATTTCCTATTGAAACGTAATTGTTCATACTTTATTCTCTTTATCTATAGGATGGACTTGATATTGAAGACCAAGCAGAAGCAGAGAAGAGGTTTGGGAGCATGAATATGGAACCTCTAGTATCCGGTTTCTACAAGCGATTCGGCAGCGGTTTGAGCATGGATCCAATGCAGAGCGGATTCTACAAGCGGTTTGGAGAAGCCGGTTTGAACATGGATCCAATGCAGAGCGGATTCTATAAGAAGAACTTCGGCAGCGGATTGAACATGGAACCGATGCAGAGCGGATTTTACAAGCGATTCGGAGGCGCCATGGAACCAATGAAAAGCGGATTCTACAAGCGATTCGGATCCGGTAGCATGGATCCAATGCAGAGCGGATTCTATAAGAAGAACTTCGGCAGCGGATTGAACATGGAACCGATGCAGAGCGGATTTTACAAGCGATTCGGAGGCGCCTTGGAACCAATGAAAAGCGGATTCTTTAAGAGATTCGGATCCGGAATGCATTTGGAACCGATGCAGAGCGGTTTCTACAAGAGATCACAAGAAGAAACGGACTGAATTAAGGACAATATTAGAGACAAATATTGAATTTACACAATAATTATCTGTCCATCTTCTGTTCACTACCCTTCGCTAATGAGTGTTTCCCATCATTCTGTCTCATTACTATTATCATTATTTCATTTCCATTGGGGGATGGGAGGGGCACGAGTGAGATGAGTAATACTTATATAGAATCAAATTCAACGCAAAAACCAAAGAAAAGAAGTTTCGAAAAATATTACATTTCCAATAATTATCACAAAACTATAAGCACAAAACTATAAGCATCTTGCGAATGAACCCCTCCATTCTCAAATTTGTATGTGAAAAGGCAAATGATAATGCCGAGCACAAGGATACATTGTTATCTTGTAATTTTCTAACGTTTAAATCTAATTGTGGGTAGTCAATTTTCTATTCAATCGAATATTTGTCAAGATATCAAGGAAATAAATAATGTTATTATACATGACTCGGACTGATATTCATCCGTAAATATTGTTTAACTCGTAAGAATATCAATGTATGTAGACCCATAATTGTCTCATTCATTCTACCCGTAGTAAGGGAAAATGAAAATTACAAAAGACACAATTTCTCTTAACCATGTTTAGATCATTTGATATTTTGTAAGGCCTTAAGGGGAAGGCCATTTTTAAATCGGACAGTGCTCATAATACGTAATTATAAGAGACGAGTGATGACATTTTGTAGTGGGAGAAGATGATGAAACATTTCAATGATCGTTATAGATGCATATATTTTATCAAAAGCTATAGTCCTCAAAATCCAATCTTATAATTTTGATATTTTATAGAATTATAGATAAAAGATGCGCGTACGCCTTCTTAGATGTTGTCCTTGTGTTGCTCTATACTCATTCTTATACACGAAAGTGTCTTGAGCGCTCATGCTACACACCTGCACTGTAGTTTCCCACTTCCTTTAAACAAGAGCAATTAAGCTATGAATTTCACTTGTATATACATTTGCAAATACAAATACATATTTCTATTTTCATCCATAGTCTGAGTTGTGTTCATAAGTGGAAAGATTGCGTAGAACATTTTGTGTTTAAAATGTTGCACTTTGCACTCCATTTTTTTTGTTTAATTAGTGCATGATTGTTCACTGAATACTCGATATTGAAAGGAAGAAAACCAAATAAAACCAAATAAAGGATTGACGTACGTGTAGTAGTGCTTAACGCCACATTTTGATAAAGCGTAATCAACATAATTATATCTCAATGCTAATTCGAAAGATTAAAACGCCCCTCATAAGGATTACGGTCCGATGAGTTTCGACCAACTTATAAAAGAACTAGAATTTGTAGGCTTCATGTACTACCAACTTTTCTCCATGACATCGGATGAAATATAAGAGTTGGTTTAGAATTGATCATTTGCAGGATGTGAAGGCTAATACAGCCTTGGAATTTACAACGAAAGGAATGTTGATGTATAACAATTTACATTTTTGCGTGGTAACATATGCAAGGCATATTATAAGAGGGGGATTAGAATAGTTCTCTATTTGAATGGTCTCTTTATTATATCTTAGTGAAATCCAGGATTTAAAAGTACTTATCATCGTATATGAAAATTACTGAGGTGACGTATTGAAATCCAGCGTCTAGTTCTCACTTTGAATAATTGAAAGGTACAAATAGCACAGCATTTACCACGCCATTAATAATAACGTCGTTGTGAACTCCTCAACGTGTGATTAATGATTCCGACTCTTTTTCTTTTTCATGGAAATAAGAAACTAAGATAAAGGTCTCATGACCACAGCGTGCGCACAATACAAGCATTGCTTAGTATTCCGTCGAAAGTAGACCAAAAGTCGAATGTCTCGGAACTCGTTGATCATTATGTAAACCCACTCTTTATTTCACAAATTACTTGGGAGTAATTACTCATGGTCATTATGATCATGATTGTTCACAACATCACCCCTTTGTGTATCAACGATGTAAAATGTCATGACAAAAATTATAAAATGAAATTATATCAGAAGTGTTGCTCTGTCCCTTTCTTTGACGTCAGAATAAAACAGACCAAAGCATACACCCGTTTTAAGTTCACGTTCGTGGTGTGAATGTGTTATGTTTGTTTTATCCTGGGGGAGTGTAAAAGTTGAGATAAGGCGAGGTGAACTTGGATGAAGGTGAGAGAGATAGCGATGGGATTGCCTGATGTCTACGAAATGATCACACGTACAGAATAGTACAATCCGTGCGGGTGGGGTGGGAAGCATTTATACTCGAGGAAGAAAACATGGGCGGCGAAATGATTGGAAAAGTGGGGCAAAGAAAAGCAGCATTCTTTTTAGAGAAAAAAGGAGGGCACTTGCAAAAAAGCCAAATGGAAAGCTAATATACACTCAGCAAAAAAAAGGATTTTGAAATAGATATTTAATGTAAAAAATATCTTTCATATATCAAAATAAACATAGATTCATCTTCTTTAGGATAATATTGTGCAATTAGAATCATACCATTCATGCATGAGCGAGCATAGCCATTTAAAAATAAATGAGTATCTGAAAGAAAAGTGCAAAAAATGGGGTATCTGGCCATTCAAGTGTTTATAAGCATCAGAGGTATCCCATGGCTTGCCCACGATTTTGGGTAGAAAGGTGAGGCATCTTGACCGTACTTCTCAAATCCATGCAGAAATAGAGATAGAGCAAAAGGTGATTCCTTAATAAATATTGACGTTTGAATACATTTTCTGATCTACCGGTTGTACAAATATTTAATGAAAATAGTTTTTGTGGCCACTATATTATATATATATATATATATATATATATATATATATATATGCAAGAACGGGGCGCAGAAGCGTCCTTTACATGTGCCAAATTTCCATCAATATTATTTCAATCAGAAATGATAAATTACTCTAAGTGATGACAGAGTAAAATGTCGCTATGATGAATGCTCCAAACGATTTTTTTTTTAAATGAATACTAGGTATGAAGCCTGGCAAAATATTGACAAAATATCTTTGTAAATCAGGAATTGCCCTAAGAGAGAGAAAAAGAAAGAGAGGGGATGAGAGAAAAGAAGCTAAAGCGAGAGATTCATAGAGAGAAAGAGATGGGAGGGAGAGGGCAGTGTGAAAGAGTGCGAAAAGTCAAAGAGAGAGAGAGAGACAGACAGACAGACAGACAGACAAAGAGAGAAGTGAGATGGCAAAGTGAGAGAGTGGAAAATGTCAGAGGGAGATAAAGAGAAAGACAAACAGCTACAAAACAGATACAAATGATGTTAGAAAAACATCATATCCTTCTAGAAAGTAGCTAGAAAAATAAAAGCATGAAATTGTTCACTTTTCACTGTCCAAGCCTACTTTCTATTTTTCTACCTTCACATTTCCTACATGTTGTTCTTTTTTTCTTTCTTAAAGTGCCATCCCATAGAGTAAACTGTGAACAACAACTTATATCTGTCTAATTAGTCAGATGGGAATACCCTTGAAAATTACGAAAACTCGATCCCTTTTAAAATCTAATTTCACAAATTTGGCGGAGTCCAAAATCCAAAAATAATCTATAATTGTATATTGAACGGTCTCGGTGGATCTACTGTAGTGAGACTGTAATGAGGATGAATTGCATATTATGAAAAATATCATTAAGATATTTTTAGTTGCTGTTTGTTTTGTCTTTACGTCATCTCTTCACCTACACACACACATACACACAAACGCACTCACAGACAAACAGAAGTGTTTGGCCCGATTCAGAACGTGATGGATGACGAAATATGAATATTGATAATAATACTAAGTATTTCTTATAAAGCGCGTTTCCAGTTACAACGTACCCGATCAAAGCGCTTATAGTATTATTACCCCGATCACTGGATTCTGTTTTGATTCTGCACATTACAGAGCACACTCTCCACTCCCTTTGGGAGCATCATCCAGTCAGTCGCCCTTTTACGCCCTAATACGTTCACATCCTATACCGGTTAACACCTGGGTGAAAAGGACCAATGAAAGGGGATCGAACCCACGACCTTTGCCTTCCCAGTCGAGTGATAAGACCACACGGCTACGACACCTCTATATTAAGAATTCATATCCCTCATAGGACTCACATGCAATTTAATTTAATAAGCCAATGAAAAGCATGACTGAATCTTGCGTTATTGCCAGAAATTCAATGTAATATAAACAAACTCACAAGAAATATGGAATAAATGTTTAGAACTGGGTCATTTTACAAATACGGTTTTTTAATTGTATAAATTTCTGTTTGGTTATTTATTTGTTTGTTTTTGTGTATACAATATCTTGGATGATTACCGGTGCATCTCACGGAATATATGTGTATGGGCCTACTGATTCTTAAACCTGCGATATTTGCATGGCATGAGCATTTCTTTTTTAAATACCCATGATAATGTACGGGTATGGAACAGACAGAAATAATGTTAATTAAATTACACGTTCAGAATGGATAATAGTCGTTTCTAATTCCCTTTCCACTTTCCACCATGATAAAATCAGTGTCAATTTTAGCCTCGACATTTGTTAAGCTAAGTTTTGTATCATCCCTCATTTGCTACCGTTCTATGCTATACTGGCCCCGCTATCAGATTTACGCAGACGATCTGGGGTGACAAAGTAGTGCAAACATTTTCCCGCCAAAGCTCATTCTGGTCACGGCTGTGACAAGAGGCTGATCATGGTTCGAAGTACAATCCCAGACAAGCCCATTAGAGACCCCTCAAGAAGGGTCTTTCTACCCAGTTGGAATACAAATAATATTTATTCTTTCCATGTGCGTGATTTGAGTTGAGAGTGAAATTGGTAGTTTTCGGCCGTGATGTATATTCCGTAAACATATCGTGAATGTGGCGCAACAGTAATTTCAATTCAATTCAATTCAATTCAAATAATTTCATTTCTATAACTTAATCTAACCTCTGCAGACCACGGCAGTTAACATTTTCCAAATTATGACCTACTTAAAAGTGAAAAGACATATAAATCATATAATATGTTTATGATACTGAATTCAGATTTCCAAGATTTATGTAGGAGTCGCGATGGCTCGGTGGTAGAGCAGTGCAGGGGCGGATTCAGCCGGCGGCAAGGGAGGGGGCCGAAAAAGAAGGGGCCCACTTCGTGCGAAAATTTGAAAACCGTGCCGGCCGATTTTCCGCTAAGTGGGGGTAGTGAGCAATTTTTTTTTTTGCTTCCGAAAATTGAAAAATTGGAAAATCGTGCCGGCTCAATGGGGGAAGTAAGCACAATTTTTTTTTGCCTTCGAAGAAAAAAATTTTCACCACCACCCCTTGAGCGCCAGGAGGGGACCCATCTTCTTTTTTATCCAAAAAAAGGGTGTTTTTACATGTTTTTTTTTCTAGGGGCGGCCCCCTGGATCCGCCACTGGAGCAGTGGTCTCGTAACAGGGAGGTCCCTGATTCGAAACCAAGTCAATGCGCTCGTGCCCTTTAGTAAGGCATTAATCCTCATTACCAAGTCCCTCGGAGAGGACTTAAAGCCGTCGGTCCCCTGGTCGTTTACCTACAAGCATAATACATGCTTTATTAGCAGTCAGGTAAAACAATCATCGATCATCATAAACTTGTATAGGGGAAACAGACTTAATATATGGATTTCATCAAATATTTTTACTTACCCGAGACATGTTTCATACTGTCTGAATAAAATAAAATCAAACCATGAAGATGTCATAGAACACACTTACGTACTGCTATTTCGATTTCGAAATTATGAAAGGCAAGGTAGGGGAAATTTGTGTTTAGTATTAGGGACCTTCCGAAAAACGAGTGCCTCCAGTATCCCAACGGCATGCTGTATTCAATCAAAAGGTGTGTCGGAAACGTTCTGCAAAAGTCAACAGCCATGGTAGGGGAATATCATCTCAACGGTCTTTACCGATGAAATGAAAAGAACAATGCAGTGGAACCTGGAAGAATGGATGAAAGGAAATGAATCGACGTACTGCACTCGAATAAATTAAGGACATTGATTTTCAAGGGAACCCTAGACTGCGATTATGCCAGTAAGTCGGGAGATTTACAAGGTTTTAGTGGTCCCATGGTTTCGCATGCATGATTAACAATATTTGATATTTGAGTCTCGTTTTGGTGTACGGTGTATGATAAGGAGAAGATTACGTCGAAGTCCTGAGATTTCTCAAATCTCAATGCGCGGTTCCCGTAAAATGTTATACCTGCATACAGGAACTGATTGAACGAAGCAACAACAACAAAACAAAAAAACCCTACTTCATTTTTTAGGAATTATGAAAGTCAAGGTAAATGTGTGTTTCGGAATTACAAACCTTCCGAATTATGAACCTTCCGAAAAACGAACCTTCCGAACAACGAGTGCCTTCCGTATTCCAACGGCATGCTGTATTCAATACGTAATATTTAGAAAAATGTGTGCCGGAAACGTTCTGCAAAAGTCAACAGCTAGCAATGGCAAGGGAATATCACCTCAATGGTCTTTTTCGACGAAATTAAAAGTATAATCCTTACATGTAACTGGAAAATGAATGAAAGGAAATGAATCCACGTACTGTACTCGAATAAATTGAGGACATTGGTTTTCAAGGGAACCCTAGACTGCGATTATGCTAGTGAGTAGGGAGATTTACAAGGTTTTAGGGTTCCCCTGGTTTTGCATGCATGATTAACAATATTTGATATTTGAGTCTCGTTTCGGTGTACAGTGTAAAAAAACTATGATCAGGAGAAGATTACGTCGAAGTCCTGATATTTCTCGAATCTCAAGGCGCGGTTCCGTAAAAATAATGTTATACCTGCATACAGGAACGGATTGAACAAAGTAACACAAAACAAAACAAATGAAGAAGAACAAAAAAGACAAACAAAACCCTACTTCATTTCCGGAATTATCAACGTCAAGGTAAATGTATGTTTCGGAATTATGAACCTTCCGAAAAATCGAGTGCCTTCCGTATTCCAACGGCATGCTGTCTTCAATGCGTAATATTTAGAAAAAGGTGTGTCGGAAACGTTCTGCAAAAGTCAACAGCAATGGCAGGGGAATATCACCGCAATGGTCTTTTTCGACGAAATGAAAAGAACACGGCATACATGTAACTGGAAAATGAATGAAAGGAAACAAAATTAATCAACGTACTGCAATCGAATAAATTGAGGACATTGATTTTCAAGGAAACCCTAGACTGCGATTATGCTAGTAAGTAGGGAGATTTACAAGGTTTTAGGGTTCCCATGGTTTTGCATGCATGATTAACAATATTTGATATTTGAGTCTCGTTTCGGTGTACAGGTGTTTGTATGATGAGGAGATTATCCCGGCATTTCTCAAAGAGAGGCAGTTTGCGTAAAACGTTATACACTGTACATGTACATGCATCCAGGAGCTCATTGAACAAAGCAACAGAAAAGAAAAAAAGTGTCGCGATAAACCATTGCAGCCCCCACCCCCATAAAAATACAACACAATGGTAAATGTATAAAGAAAGAATGATTAAATATAAAATATGAAATTAGCAAAATAAATAAATATGAATATAAAAGAACTTTCAAAATTAAGCCCCAATGAGTTATGGGGGGGGGGTTAAAGGAAGAGAGAAAATAAGGAAGAGTGAATAAGAGAACTGCTGGTATAAAAGGAGGGATAACATCAGAGAGAGAGAGAGAGAGAGGGGGTGGGAAGATAGACAGTGTGAACGGAGGAAGGGGGATACAGGGGAGAGGGGAGGAGACAATAACAAGAAAATAGGCCTACATGCATACAGGAAGAGTGGAAATTGTTTCAAAATTAGTGTATCATAAACAAGAGGAAGAGAAAGAGGAAAAAACCGAGGAAAATCTCTTATTTTTCACTAATCCATCTCCTTCTTTCTCTCTCTTATAGGTGCGCTCTCTCTCTCTCTCTCTCTCAAACACACACATGCATACACACACACCCTCACGCACACACACACACTCACTCATTTTTCTTATAAGGTAGGCCTTACATGGGAAAAATTATTTATTTTCATGTAATTTTCATGAAAATGGAAGTTTAGGGGACGTAACTAATGGGGGGGGGGGACGTTGCTATGCTATTGCAAAGGGCTATATATCCAAGCAAGAAAAGGAGACTTCTATTCAATTTCAAAATTCTTCCTTCTCTTCATGTGATGCTGTTAATGTTGGTAGGGGTGTTGGTATAATGTCGCTACGGGTGAGAGGGCCGGGGCATGCGTGACAAGCATCTCGATATCATCGTTTTCACCACATAACCCTTATTTTCCCGTGACAATCACGGGCAAAACCCCAGACCTTGCTTTTAAAAATGCTTAAATCATGTGAAAACACTAAACTTCAATTCCCCTTCTGACCATATCAACACCTCGGTCACACTAACAAGGCCGATACCAGACCGACTAGTGATCGAACCGATAATGACATTACATTACCCCAATGGGCAATGGCCAAGAAGAGAGTGGTTTATTGGAGTCGTTGTGAAATCGGTTTGGTGGTGAGACCGGCGTATTACGAAGCGCCGTACCAGGTGCAGACGACGAGGGGTCGAGATGGATCGAGATGGATCGAAACCAGTGATCGAAACAAGCTGACCCAAACGTACTTTCTTCATGTGGTTGGTCACGTGTCATTGCAGCCTGAATAACAAAATATGCAAATGGGCCGCATGTTCATGACTGGCGAGTATAGTAAAGTGCATTAGCAGGAGTATTACGACGATCATATTCCTTTCGAAATGACCATAATAGGTCGAAATCAGAGGATATATTTCAAATATGGAATACATTAGAAATATTGAGATAGGGCTATGCATTCTTCCTATATCACCCATTGTGGGTAATAAAATTAAACTGCAGGCCTTTTTCGGAACTGATAATCTAATTCCTATATGAAAGATAAGACAAAAATGCGGTTGCGTCTCCTATATGCCTCCGCCCTATTCACTATATATAGGAAATGGATGAAAATCATTCAGACATACCACGATGAAAACAAAGTCTATAATCAAATGGCAACTGGATGACGGCTATGATCTTGACCTACTAGCCCCAAAATGTAATTGGATCATCTTTATATAATAATACTGTCACCCTGTTTAGATATTGCGATAGCAAGGCTTAAAACCTGTAATTTCGGAAATTGACCTCCGTGACCTTTGACCTACTTACCTTAAATCTAATGAGACCGTCTTCCTACGTCGATACATAATATCACCAGGTTTGAGGCTAATACCTCTAATTGTTCTTAATGTATCGCGATAACGAGGATAAAACCTGTAATACCAGAAAATGACCCTTCTATGACCTTTGACCATTGACCTACTAACCCAAAATCTAATCAGATCATCTACCTATGGTGATAGATATTATCAACAAGTTTGAGCCTCATATCTCTAGTGGTTCTAGAGATATTGTGCTAACGGGGCCAAAACCTGGATTTTCATAACTTGACCTCTTTGACCTTTGACCTAGTTACTCCAAAATCTAATCAGATTGTCTCCCTATGGTGATACACTATCATCAAGTTTGAAGTTCATAACTTAAGTTACCGTGTTAACAAGAAAGCGGGACGGACGGACGGGCAACCCGAAAATTAACATAATGCCTCCGGCACCACCTTCGGTGGGCAGAGGCATACAAATTCCATAAGGTTAACCACTTTTTTTCCTCTTTGTTTATATCTTCATTTTACATATTCCTCTCCCTTTCCCTCTCGCA
This sequence comes from Mesocentrotus franciscanus, assembly GCA_037976565.1. NCBI lineage: Eukaryota > Metazoa > Echinodermata > Echinoidea > Camarodonta > Strongylocentrotidae > Mesocentrotus > Mesocentrotus franciscanus. The sequence goes on from CP137682.1 coordinate 19,154,589, forward strand.
GTCACCCTCTTCTCTCCTCTCTGTTCTCTTACTTCTCCGTCACTCCATCCTCTCTATCTCTTCCCCCATCCCAATCAATACGGGCGCTACCAATATCTACTCTCTCACAGCATGTTTTATTAGCTTATGTAACGAATTACGAAAATAGAATCTTTTATCTATCAATAAAAGAATATAAAATTAATTTTATTGATGAAATTATACATTCATTTGAAGCTCAATGAAATACAAGTAATACTTTTATCGTTGTATCTCAGATACATGATTTGAAATCATAAGTATAATCTTTGTCATATAGAAAACGAAAATGGATGGACGTGTAGATAAATTAGTTAAATCAGAACTGATTTTATTATTTACTATATAAATCTATGTATCTACCTATGATTGCTTAGTCCTCCAGACAAAGCAGTCATCGAAAAATAAAAAAGTCACAACAGTAGTGCATACCCCTACCCCGATATACCCTTCAGTCACGCGCACTCTACGTCCGCAAGCAGACTTCTCTCTCAAAGCAGTCCCAAAACAAACCAGGGACATGTTGCTAACAAGGAGAGGGGCCGGTGGAGGACATAGGTAGATACATAGATTTATATAGTAAATAATAAAATCAGTTCTGATTTAACTAATTTACCACAATAAATCATATGTATCTACCTATTATTGCTTAGACCAACACAGATGAAAGCGGGTGGCATGTCCCAAACAAAAGGGTTAACGGGGGACCAGCGAAGACGAAGCCGCCAACAACGACGCCGTAGCGAAAGCTCCTCACTCGCAGGAATATCCTTGAGATAACACGAGATGAAGGTATTAGGCGACAACCAAAATGCAGCCTACATAATATCATGAAGGGCAACACCATGAAACAAAGCCCAGGAGGTACTTACACCCCTGGTGGCATGCGCCCGAGGAGGTACACCCTCTGAGAGAGCCTCAGGGCCTGCGGCCTGAACCGGTTCAACGATCCATCTAGAGATGGACTCCTTTGACGCCGGAGAGAAGGGTTCCCGCGTAATCAGAAATAACTGCTCATCCTTCCGTACACCTTTAGTCTTGTCCAAAAACCACTTCAGAGCCCTAACTGGACACCAGACTTTGTCTTCCTCAAACGAGGAGACACTGGACAAAGGACAAAGGAAGATCTCCACAGGATCAGATGAGACAGTTTGATTCTTAGCCAGGAAAGAAGGCCTGGGAGTAAGTCTCACACCTTTCTCCCCGCGAATGAGGCCCGGAGAAACGCAAAGGGCGTGAAGCGTGCCTCTCCTCTGCCCGGACGCAATCGCAATTAAAAACAAAGTCTTGATTGTGAGGCAGTGCAGAGACGCCTTAGCCAGAGGTTCAAAGGGAGGCTTAGATAAAGCCGCCAAAACCTTGGGCAGACTCCAAGGGGGAGCCAGCTTCTGTTGGGGTGGTCTCTCTAGAAAAAAGGGACCGCAACAACATTGCTAGTCGAGGGGAGTTTGACACACTCGAGCCATCTGGGAACCCTGCATGGATAGCAGCAATGGCCGAACGATACCCACGCAACGTGGACAGAGATCCACCCTTGTCAAATAAAGAGATAAGAAAATCGGCTATGACACCAAGAGCCGCCATCCTGGGTACCACGCCAAGACCTTCACACCACTGGTGGAAGGCCTCTAACTGAGAGGCTCTCTCCGAGAGGCCCTCAGCTCTGGCAACCTCCCCGATAACGGCCAAGCGGTCAAAGGAGAACCGCTGGCCGCGGATGAAGTATCCCTGAGAGAGGTTGAGCCACCAAGACCTCCATCAGCGGAAGACAAAGCGGTTGACCCGCTACCCAATCCAGAAGATCCGAAACCACGACCTCCTCGGCCAATGAGGGGCGATCAATAGAACCCAAGCCCCGTCCGACCTGATTTTCCTCAAGACCTGAGGAATCAAGGCGAATGGGGGAAACGCATAACTCCGTAGCGACCCCCAAAGGAGCGAAAAGGCGTCTAACGCACAAGCCTCCGGAAGCCGAAGATAGAACGGGACGCGAACAGGTCGATCTCCAACGGAGGCCAGACCAAGAGGAGGAGATCGAACACCTCCAAATGGAGGGCCCACTCCGATGGGAGGCACCTCCTCTGGACAGGAAATCTCCTGGCCAGGAATAAACGATGCTACTGTCATGATCTCTACCGCCCGACACAGCAGCACCGTGTAACCAGACAACAACCGTCTGAAATGATGAAGCGACGCGAAGGCCACCATCATTTCTAGGACATTGATGTGAGGAAGGACGGAAAATCCCAAGTCCCCGACACCTTGCTGCCCAAACAGTGACCCCCCACCCCAGGTGGGAGGCGTCCGTCGACAGGGAGATCGAAGAAAGGGGCACCCGAAAGGGCTTGCCCCGAGTCAAGAAGGCACTGATCAACCAAGGAGCCAACAGAAGCTTGATCTCCTTTGGTAAAGGAATTCTGACCGAAAGGGAATCTACACTCGGTCTGTAGAACCTCAGAAGATGTCTTTGAAAGGGCCTCATGAGAAGCCGAGCATCCTGACAAACATCGACCAGGCTGGCCAAAAGCCCAGCCACTGGAGCCACTGCTTGGCCGGAACTCTGCGGGACGCCGCAGGGACCGGGCCGCCTTGGTAATGGACCGAACTCTGTCCCCACTGGGACGGACCAACTGACTCGGAAAATCCAACTCCGCACCCAGATAAACCAACCTGCGGGTGGGAGACAAAACGGATTTGTCCCAATTCACCAGGAACCCTAGTCACTGCGTGACCTGCAGCAGTAGACTCAACTGCTCCCGAAGGCGAGTCTCTGAACTCGCCACCAGAAGCCAATCATCCAAATAGGCAAACAGCGTGAGCCCTTGCTTTCAAAGGAAAGCCGTGAGGGTCGAGACCACTCGGGTAAAAACGCGAGGAGCCGGTCTCAGACCGAAGGGAGGGCCTTGAATCTGTAGGTCTCTCCTCGAAAGGCAAAACCAGAAGATCCCCTGAAAGTGGATGGATGGGTACATGGAAGTAGGCATCCTTAAGGTCTAACGAAACCGCCAGATCCTCCGGTTCTAATGAAGGAAGGATCGTAGCCAGGTGCTCCATGCGGGAGTGCATGGGAGCGATATGCAGATTGATCCTCTTCATATTGAGGATCATCCTCAGCTTCCCCGAGCGCTTGGGGATGACAAAAAACCGGAGAGAGACTCAGACCAGGGAGGTCCGAGACTCGCTCTAGGCGGACGATGTCGAAAGGCGCCGTTCGGGAGGGGCTCTACCAACTCTATGTAGAAGCCCTCTCGCACGACTGAGAGCACAAAGTGTCTTCGGTGATAGCTTCCCAAGAGGGAAGAAATTCCCGGAGTCATCCGACGACTTGGTCTCTAAGCGCTCGGGCGGACCTTCAAAAGGGGCGCTCGGAGGAAAAGACCTGGCCGAAGACTTCGGACCACTCCAACCTCTAGCCGAACCCCTGCAACGGCCCGAATGGCCCGGGGCAAACGGGCCTGAGCTGGAGCCGGAGCCCGACGAGGAGCCTGAAACGGAGGCCGACGAGGAGCAAAGGAAATAACGTCTGAACAAGATATGCGGAGAGACGAAGAAAAAACCTGTCAAATCCGCCGCCTCCGAAAAAGGCTTATCCCGGTAAAAGCCTGCCTATGACTTGACGTAAAAACCAAGTCTCAGGGCTAAGTCGACTAACTCCGACGACAGTCGCTCGGCAACAAAATAATTACGAGTGACCTCATCCACAATGGAGAACGCCAAACTCTGGCGTTAAACTTCCCAGGCAGCCGCGGTAGAGTTAGCCGAGAACCTCGTAAACTCTACAGACAGCGGGATAACTCCCCCAGCGAGTCCGAGAAAAACAACTCTGTCAAAATTCTCCAAGAAGAGGCAGAGAATCAGGGAAGACCTGGGAGACAGAGTCCCAGACAACCTGACAACTCAAAGCTGGGGTAAAATCACCACTGAAAAGAAAGACTCCACTCCCGGAAAAGCACCGAGAAGAACGGGCGCCGTAGACACAAAGCCTAACGGAGAGCCGACTGCATGGGGTGACAATTTTAACGCCACAGGAGCGACACCCAAGAATTCGGAAAATTAATTCGAATCCGAGAACAAAGAGCCCCGCTCTGAGACAAACCCCAGCCGGGGCACGGGTTACGGTAGGCACCGAACCACTAGCATGCCGGGTGACAAATTTGACGCCAAACTTTGCGCACCTGCCAAGACAATAGCCCACGACCCAGCCGAAATCAGGGTGCTCGAACCCTTCACTCTAACCCGCCACAACGGGGGACGAAGGGGGGCTTCTTGGCCTTGCAAGCTTTCTTAAGCCTGGCTCCACGGTCAGATTGACCTGGGCCGCCTCGCTTCACTACTTCTATAGAAACTTGAGTGACAGCCCCGAACAAAGGAGGCTACCCAGCCTAAGTCTTCTTTGCCCGCGAACCAGCCGAAGCATGGACGCACAAACTCTTCCGCTTCTTCCCGCCGTAACGGGGACGAAGGGGCTTCCTGGTCTTGTGAGCTAGCTTGAGCTGAGCTCTACGGTCAGATTGACCTGGGCCGTCTCGCTTCACTGCTTCTATAGAAACTTGATCGACAGCCCTGACAAAGGAGGCTTCCCGGCCTTTGTCTCGTCCGCTACCAGCTGAAGCATGGATGCTTCTACCCCGACGCAACGGGGGAGAAGGGGGCTCCTTGGCCTTGCTAGCTTCCTTCAGCTCAGCACCACAGGCAAATCGACCCAGGCCGTCTCACTTCACTGCTTCTATAGAAACTTGATTGACAGCCCCGAACAAAGGAGGATTCCCGGCCTTTGTCTTGTCCGCTAACCACCCGAAGCATGGAAGCTCACACTCTTCCGCTTCTTCCCCGTCGCAACGGGAAAGAAGGGGGCTTCTTGGCCTTGCTAGCTTACTTCAGCTCAGCACCAGAGTCAAAATGACACAGGCCGTCTCGCTTCACTGAATCTAAAGAAACCTGAGCGAAAACTCCGCACGGTCAGTGTGACCGAGGCCTTCACGCTGCAATACTCCCTGAGAAGTTACAGCGAAACCACTACGGAGAGTGAGACCGAGGCCTGCTCGCTGCAAAGTTTCGTGAGAAACACCAGCGAGGTGTGACCAGGGCCTGCTCGCTTCAAAGCGAGGAGTGACGGGGCCTGCTCGCTTCAGTGCTTCGTGAGAAGCCTCAGCGAGCTCGAGACCTTGGCGTTCCACTGGCGTGATTATTATCAGGCACCCCAAATGTGGACGCAGGAATACTGCCGAAATGAATCGGGTGCGTAAACCGGGTCTCCTTCATGCTTGAATGCATGGCTCGTGCTTTGCACGGCTGTTGCCTCGCAACAGAGCCCCGGGCCGTGAAGCCCGGGGCCTCTACCGGACGGACAGACCCACGAGGGGGAAAGCCACCAGTAGGAGTCTCTATATTCTAGCTGAGCTGAATTTATAGACCTCGACATACAGGCGCCGGAGCACAGCCCGCTGGCTGGCCCGGACGCGGTATCCGTCGGTAACTTACTACAGGGCAAAACTCCCGACACACTCGGCAAAAATACCCAGTGCGTGGAGTAACCTGCCCCGAGCCTGTACTCGGGTGCCCTTACCCCTACCTGCCGCACCAAACTCACTCGCTAGTGAGGCGGTACCGACAACCGAAACTGGGGGAGTGAATCCACTCCAAATCCAGACTCCTTGTCCATTAGAAACCTGTGGATAAGACAAAACAAACTTTCCAAGGAAAGCGATAACAACAAAAGAAAAGCAACAGTTACTAAAACCAAACAATCGACGAACTAAACAAGCGTCGACTAAAACACGCAACAAACAGCGTCGCTTCAAAACAGTTTAATTAAACTCTTAAACAAAGCTAAAACAAACAGTCCTAGCGTAGCTAAACAAAAGAGCTACGAACGAAGAACGCTTATCTAAGCGTCAACAAAGGGCTAAGAAAGGAAGAACGCTTATCTTAGCGTCAACAAAAGAAATTAACACACAGCGCGCTCAACCATAGAGCCGCACCGTAAAATACACTAGAGGTATGCACAAAGAAATCCCTTAACAAAAACACTAAGTGAAAAAGCCCCGGTACACAAATTACTGTGTCCGGGACTGAACTCAAAAGGGAAGTTCGGTCGGCAAAAGTGAACACTAATTACTGCCAAAATAAAGTGACTTAGGGTTAAAAACCGAACCAAAATGTATAAAAACAAATTGGAACTGGAAATGACAGAAAGAAAGCACTCCAAAACGCTGCGAGGAGCAAAAACTCCAAATTTAGCGCTAGAGACTTATCTGTACTCCTTAACGAATGACTGCGAAAAGAGAGAGGAAGTCTGCTTGCGGACGTAGAGTGCGCGTGACTGAAGGGTATATCGGGGTAGGGGTATGCACTACTGTTGTGACTTTTTTATTTTTCGATGACTGCTTTGTCTGGAGGACTAAGCAATCATAGGTAGATACATATGATTTATTGTGGTAAATCAGTAAAATCAAAAGATGGAAGAGAGACACAGAGAGAGAGAGAGAGAGAGAGCAAGAAATGATTGAAATACGGTTGGAAGTATTAGGCAGGGAGACAGAGAGGGAGAGAGCAAGAAATTATTGAAATACAGTTGGAAGAATTAGGCAGAGAGAGAGAGAGAGAGAGCAAGAAATGATTGAAATACGGTTGGAAGAATAAGACAGGGAGAGAGAGAGAGAGAGCAAGAAATAATTGAAATACGGTTGGAAGAATAAGACAGAGAGACAGAGAGAGAAAGAGAGCAAGAATGATTGAAATACAGTTGGAAGAATAAGACAGAGAGACAGAGAGAGAGAAAGAGAGCAAGAAATGATTGAAATACAGTTGGAAGAATAAGACACAATCTATTCAAGCTTTTAACAAAAATACTTTCTGCAATATAAGCAGTTCAAAGTTAGTGGTACATGTACATGTACTTGTAATGTTAAAAAGATGCATAAAATAAAGAATATAGTTAATAAAATCATCACGTCTATCCTTTATATTGCTAATGTCAAGTTTTTAAAACATATTGACATCAAAAGAGAAAAAAGGGTTGGATAGTAAAAAGGAAAGAAGACTTTAATGTCAATGCACTGGAGACTGGAGACTTAATTAGCAAATGAAGATTACCTACTCAACAGATCAATTATACATCCCATTTTATTTCCTAGGACTTGTACATTGACCAATTAATCATTAATTTCATTATTTGTTAACTCATTAATAGAAACTCCCTATAATCAAATTAAGTTTTTTCAGTACATGTTATTGAACGAAATTGGCTTCTTAGTTTATTAGCTCTTGAGAAACTGCTCTTTCAATTACAATTTAATTGTAAGCAGCATGTTTAAAAGGTAATACATGGGTATTTTCATGAACATTTTGCACTGATCACAAATTTCAACAGAATTGTTAGACTAACAAGAACTTACTTCTCAGACAAATATATAAATGTTTACATTAAGTATAGAAAAAAAAGAACTTTTAAAAAGACCTACAGTCATGTATTAGATTTTGATAGGCGCACACATTTTTATAAAAATCCTGTAAGCAATGGAAAGTATATTTTAATCTAAATCTGAGAAAAGCTCTCAACTTTGCTGATACCAGTCACAAGAAATACAAATCCCTGTCAAGTGTGGGTTTAGCACCCTATCACAAAAGTGGCTTTCCCTCACTCAAGCATGAAGTATAGAAGAATATAGAGGTAGGTGACCAAAAGCTATCGACAAATATACAAAATTCCCTGATAATATTTTGAACAATATATATTTTAAAGCCCGTCTGCACTAGTTTGGCCAGGGGGGATTAGACCTCCCAGCGTGGTCACTGACAGGTGGTTATCTCATCAACTTAGCTTTCAATTAACATAAGAAAAAGGGATCAAGGGGGACCAAGGGGTACTGCTTAGGCATTGTTTGCTATATATAGAGGGGGCAAGTAGCTACAAGTAGTGCAGTCCCGCTTTAATTAAGAGACCTTTTCCAACAGTAAACATCTGTGAAGAATGCACTGGGCATTAAGTTCATTATGTACATGATGAGAAAGACAAAAAGTGTAAGAATATGTAAGGTCTTGGTCAAGAGTGAAGGGTAGATAATTGGAGGTGTATGACTAGGCTGAAGGTGTCATGAAGAGGGTGGGTCGCAAGGTCTCAGGCTTTGGAAAGAAATGGCAGTGACGTTTCATTTGTCTGTTTTGAGCCAGAAGGGCGTACAGTGAATCCTGTCTATAAAGACCACCCAAGGGAGACAAGAAAAGTGATCTTTATAGGCAGGTCATCTTTATGTACATGTTCCTTTAGTTCAAGTTTCAATGAGAAACTATTTTCATGTGGTCTTTGTAGACAGGTGGACTTTGTAGAAAGGTGGTCTTTGTAGACAGGTGGTCACTAAAGCAGGTTTGACTGTACTTTAATACAGAGTTAATGCCCTTCTGGACCTGAAGAGACAAACTGTACTTTGGAAGTCTGCAGCAAGAGACCTGGCAAATTGTTGAGTGACTAAGAGCAAGTATTGAGTTGTTGAGCTGCAACACAGCTATATACATTGGAACCTCATCACAAAGAGCTCTGATAAAACAAGGTATATAACAAGGTGATTTTGCTTGTCTCAGCTCTTTATATATATTTTTTTTAACCCTGATATAACAGGATTCCTGATATAAAAAGGCAGTTTCTATGGTCCCAAGGACCTCATTATAATGATGTTCTACTGTATATGTAGTCACACAAAAGTCATGCTTTGCCAGCTCATGTTCACATGTTACTGAATTTGTGATCCCTATAATTCACCGAATTCAGGACAATAATGGCTGATACAGAATTGTAAAGTATTCACACATGCATTGCCAGCTCATATTCGCGTGTTATGACATTCGCAATCCATATAATTAATTGAATTTGCAAAAATAATGGCTTATTGTACAGTACATGTGTGCCTTAAGATGAAAGGGCTTAGTGTGTGGAAGATCGTCCCTCTGTCTTACTGACTCCAGTCGCTCCTGAGACGGTCCTTGCATACTCTTTTTAACATGCTGTAGGGGTATGGAAGTGCTACTGCGCTGGCATCATTCAATCGCTCCATCTATTGTTGGGTCATTAAAAACACATAGAAAAAAGTATAATTAAATTCAAATACTTTTTCTGGTCAACTATATTCAAACCCTGTAATAAAATATTTATTTGTAATATGTTTTTCAAATGGTGTTCTCCTTTGGAAATCAGCTTTTGCTGTTAGGGTGTTCCACCACAGGAGACAAAAATAAATGAATAAATGAATGAATGAATGAATACTTCAAATCATCACACTAACAAAGAAACATAAATTATTAGGACAACAAAACAGAAAATACATAATGCCACTAGAACAATGGTGATCATAATAATTATATTTGCTTATATAGCGCCTAACACTTACTTTATCAGAAGTCTCTAAGCGCTCTACAATAATGCAGCATAATTACCCTGGCTTTAGCAGTGCAGCTGTCACGCGCTCTGCGTTTCAAGGAATAAATTCCTACCAGGTCCCCATTTACTTCACCTGGGTGGAGTGTGGCAAATGTAGATCAATGTCTTGCCAAAGGACATTAGTGCCACGGCGTGACTCGAACCGCGGACCTTGTGATCGATAGTCCGGCGACGTATCCACTCGACCACGACACCTCTACAAATGAACAGTATATCAGTCAAGAGCCCATGGTCTCTAATGATTACAAAATTAAGGGCACATATTTTGGCAGTATTTTAACCATAAATGTTGCACATCATTGGCTGCCAGCAAGAGGGCCATAACTTCCATTGACAATACATAGCTCTTGTTGCCTTCTTGCAGGCACCTGACAATAACATGTACCTGTTGGTCGGTGAGCTCCCAGCCTGCGGATGCGCCCATGTTGATGTTGAGCTGTTCCAACGTCTTCACGCCGATAATGACTGAACATACCGCTTCTTTCTGCAGCAGCCATCGAATAGCCACCTGGCTAACAGTCTTACCTGTATAAGAGCACAGAAAAAGAAATCAAAATAAAATTTACAAATCATTTTGTCCTTTCCAACGCATTTTGCAAGACATGTATTGTCTAGCCTCTGCACGTTTAAAGCGATACTGAACTGATTAACTTTCTGCCCTAGTGTACTGTTTATTGCACAGCGCCATCTCATGGCCAACTTGCCAACAGTGATTAACCCAATACCTAATTTTCACTTCACAGACAGAAGACTACATGCGATAACCAACAGCGCAGCGAGTTACTGGACCATACTTATACAGCTAAACTCAGATGGTGCTAGAGGGGATTTTTCGGTAGTGCTTCTAGTACAGTATGGCTTTAAACTCACTCACTTTTTACTCATTCAGGCACCCCAAAGTATTAGATTTTTCGCAACGATATTGCATGGTCACCAAAGTACATTTCTCGAACCATGAGATACCGAAATACAATCGCAATAACCCACATACTGTTCTCAAAGTAAAATACATTCTGATTTTCTTTTTTTATGGTCACTTCAACTTCCTAAGCAGCTGGATTACAGGCGCACGCCACAACGCCCATAACCCTCCATACAGATTATAATATTCTGTAGTCTGTACTGTTTATCACTCAGTGGATGGGTTGTTTGGAGCAAGAAAATATGAACAAATCATTAAAAAAAACTGCAGGTTATTACATACTTTATTTCACAGACTTACATAGAAAATCGGCTGTAATCATCCATGAATATGACCTTTTGAAAAAATATTTCACACATGTTTTTTTTTTCTTGGTAAATATACTGGACTGATCTTCAATCATTTTATAAACTAAATGGTACATTTGAGGCAGTAGCACACACTTCCATGCATCATTAATTTGTGTATAAATGTTAGCCACAATAAAAGATTACAACAGAATATATCTCAAAAATAAACATTTAAAGATGGTAGAGGACAATGAAAATGTTTTGATGGAAAATGTCAATAGATGATAAAAATACATGCAGCATTATGTATAATGTACTGAATGAGCAGAAAAGCTTGCATTACTGAAAATTCAGAAATTAAAGTATTTACATTATAAAAAGTTTTCTTATATACTCATAAGGGCTCCTATGCACATGGTGTTGGAAACTGCCTTTAAAATTTTTTTTTTTTAAAGCCTTGCTATAGCAAAATGAAATATATAGGAATACTGTGCTTCATATTTATAGTAAGTATCTTACAACCAATAAATAATTGATGGAGTGTAAACTTAGGGGCCTGTGTGGATAGTCGTTGCCCGGCCGGCCTCACTTTCTGGGGTCACACCTACCAGCCTTATCGGCTACTAACTGCATGACATCCAAGAGATTCCAAACTTTTTCTTCTTGAGAAAACTTAGAGTAGCTTGGATGACTCTCACTCTTCATTCCAGATTGGGTTTCCATGAAAGCTACTCTGCTGCCCTCTGGAGCCGAATCACGTGTGATCTTACCCGACAACCACCCTCTATAAAGGAGTTATTGCAGAGAGGAGATGTACATGAGATGATAAGAAAAGATAATGAAATTAGGGATGGTGTAAAGATGATTGCAAAGCAAGAAAGCTCATTCCCACTAGGTGGTAAACTAGAGTTTGAAAAAAAAATGTGCAGGTGAAAAGCATTTGATATCAATGTGATGCACTGCAGAAAGGAGTAAGAAGTATTGCAAGTGGAGTTAGAAGGAAGCTCAGACGTGCTGGGATGACCTGATGGTTGTAATGAGGGTCAAAATGATACATGTCCCGATAGTTTGTTATGACTCAGGAAGAGTTGAGAAAGTGGACTTGCTTTAGGAATACATGCTCATTGATATGTAAATCAATGACTGCAGCATTCTGCTGTTTGTCGGGTACAAAAATATAACCTGTGGGGCACTAACCAACAAATTTTGTTGGCATAATATTATTTTAGGTTCTCTAAAAAGAATAGATCCTCCTTATTCATATATGTTGAAAAAAATTGACATTTTAGTAATTTGTGTGTTGGAACAAATGGGAAAGTTGTCTGGCACTCTGTCGCAGTGAAACTGCAAAATCAGCCAATTTGACATCACGATACATATACCGGTAGTGATTGCAACATTTAAAAAATTCATATCTTCTGAATTTGTCCGATTTCGTTTAAACTTTCACCAGACTGCTTCTATGATTTTTCTGCTTTTTTTTCAAAGGGTAGTTTAGGTTAGTTGTTAAAGCCCCTCTGCACTAGTTTGGAAAGGAGGGATTAGAGGGATTAGGGTGATCACTGACAGGTGGTTATCTCATCAACTCAGCTCTCAATTAACATAAGAAAAAGGGATCATGGGGGACCAACGGGCACCGCTTAGGCATTGTTTGCTATATATAGAGGGCGCAAGTAGCTACAAGTAGTGCAGTGGGGCTTTAAGGTTGAATTTCCCTTTAAGACAAGAGAAAAGGCTATATGAGATTCCTCATTGCTTGACGTTACCATGAGTGTTCATTCTTGGAACAACTCCATTTTCTCAAGACTCCGAGTCATAACCGAATACACGTATCCGTACATGTATCCGTACATGTATCACTTCAAACCGCATTACATACAGTAGTTATTTTATTACCTTGTTCATCTGCGATTGATTTCATAATGTCTAGCAGAGTCCACACTTTTTCTTCGCCTGCATATTTTGAAAAGGATGGATGGCTCTGCATAGCAATGTCTGGCCTGGTCTCGACGAATGCCACCCTACTCCCTTCTGGTGCGGCTTCTCTATTCATTTTGCCTGTTAGCCAACCGCTGCATTATTAGGTGCAAAGAGCAGGGCCCCGTTTCATAAAACATGTTATTGATAACTAGATGGAACTTCAACTGCGCGCAGTCGAAAATGATGCCTCCGCCATAGAGCAATTTTACAAACCAAAATGGAAGCAATTTTAAAATTCAAGTTTGATTGTAATCCATCTGTTGGTTCTAATGATAACGCGATGACAAGCTATTTTAGGATACATAATGAGCCCTGTGACCTTTGATCTCGTGACCCCCAAATCTAATCAGTTCATTGGCTCTGCAAGATACATACATGACCCAAGTTTGGCGGTAATCCATCAATCGGTTCTTGAGATAACGTGATCACAAGCTATTTTGCATACATAATGAGCCCTGTGACCTTTGACCTTTGACCCCAAAATCTAATCAGTTCATTAGCTCTGCAAGATACATACATGACCCAAGTTTGGCGGTAATCCATCAATCGGTTCTTGAGATAACGCGATCACAAGATATTTTTGCATACATAATGAGCCCTGTGACCTTTGACCTTTGACCCCAAAATCTAATCAGTTCATTAGCTCTGCAAGATACATACATGACCCAAGTTTGGCGGTAATCCATCCATCGGTTCTTGAGATAACGCGATCACGAGAACGGGACGTACGTACGGACGGACGGAAAACCAGAAAACATAATGCCTCCGGGTACTTTGTAGCGGAGGCATAAAAAATACTACATTTCTATGACAATTTTGCTCTCAGCCTATCAAATTAATGCAAGGATTTCAGTAGCTTAAAACAGTTATTGTATCTTGTTATTGATAACATGTTTAATGAAACAGGGCCCTGAAGTCCTATCTGAGAAGTTGGAGGTAGGAACCCTTCTCATTTATAACACTTGTGCGAGACTATGGAGACTGCAGCACACAGGCATTGTAATTGTACACAGCCAGTAGGAATTTGGCTTCACTCGATCAAGTCACAATATATTCTGTTAAAATGTTACCTTAGGATCTAAGTTGGCAAACTAATATCGGAGCTCATATACTTCATTTACAACATCTTGGCTATTTTCCATTTGGGTATTTGTATCCATTACTTTTTTAATTTAAAAGAAATGCAATATGCCTACCAAAATAGACTACATTCTAGCCAGTTGAAGACTTAACTTGGGATAACTTTGGCTGGACTCTATTGAAAAATGTGTGTCATTCAATGTCAAAATAACTGCACTGCACAAGAAGAAATGTATGAAAGTATTATATTGCTTGCTGCTTATCTCATTATTGAAAATACAGTCAAACCTGCTTTAGTGACCACCTGTCTACAAAGACCGCATTTTTTGTTCCCCTTGAAAAATGGTTTCTCATTGAAACATGTACTCAAGGAACCTGTCTACAAAGACCACCTGTCTACAAACCTTGGGTGGTCGCTAAAGACAGGTTTGACTGTACTGTTCCAATTAAGAACTTCAATTGTCACCCTTTACAGGTTAAATATTAATAAAAATTTAAGTTTTAGGGACTCATAAATCATTTAGAATGTTTCAGTATCTTTTTTACACTGTAGGTTCATCTGAATGTGATAAGAAAAGAGGGAACAATTTGTTATATGATGAAGTAAGTAGACTTACCCTTTCAGCGGACTCCATGGTAGGATACCAAGGCCTTCATTCTTACAGCAATCTACCAACTCCCATTCTAACTCTCGGTTTAAGAGATTGTACTGGGCCTATTGAAAGACAAAGAGCAGGCAGAGAGACACACACACATCATGAAAGACCTACATTCTTACAGCAATAATACCAACTCCCGTTTTACTCTCAGTTTATAAGATTGTACTGGGCCTAGCGAGAGAGAGAGAGAGAGAGAGGGAGAGTGATGGCAAGAACATCATCGAATGCCTTAATTCTTACAGCAATCTACTAACTCCCATTCTAACTCTCTGTTTAGGAGATTGTACTGGGCCTAAAGAGACACAGAGAGAGAGGGTGATGAAGAGAACATCATGAAAGGTCTTCATTCTTACAGCAATCTACCAACTGTGTTGTAACATCATGAAAATGGTGAAAATGTTGAATATGGTATTAAAAACTGCCATAGACTGAAAACACAATGTATGCACATTTTCCACTCCCTTGGGAGCATTCCAGCCAAGCGCCATTTTACAGACACTCACAATGCTGAGCAAACTACAAGAACTTTCGCATCCTACTAGATACCCACCTGGGTGATGTTGGCAAATGTGGATTAATGTCTTGCTAAAAGACGTTCAAACCCTCAACTCTTTGGTTGAGAGTCATGTGAATGAACCACTATACCATGACACCTCCATGAAATCACTAACCTGAAGAGTTATCCATCTGTTAAAACCCTTGTACTGACATAGATCCATGATCTTCTGCATCTGCCATCCAGTCACATTGCTGGCCCCCACGTAGCGGATCTTACCGGCCCTCACCAGGTCATCCAGGGTACGTACCGTCTCCTCGATGGGTGTGGCAGGGTCCCAGGCGTGAATCTGATCAAATGGGAGATAAATGGTCTCATTGGAAGCCGTCTTGCATTCATTCAGCACATTTGAATAATGGTTTTTAAACTGTAAATCAGTGAGTCATGATCCAAACAGCAAAATGAATACATGGGGACTAAGAGCAGTTTATCCTCCATATTTATTTACCGGTTAATGGTTAGATTGTGTAAAGGCTGATTGTGCTACCAGATGTCTAGGATCACTAACAGAAGCGACCAGAACATCACAAGATAGGAGGATCTAGCTGGAGGTCATGAAGCAGAAGCCATCACACATCTCCCTGAAGGTGTGGAAGGCTTAGGTCAAGCTATTAGCTGGTTGACTAATGAATTCTATAATTCCCAAAGGATTCCTTCAGAAACAACCTGGTTTCTGAATTCTGGCATTCACAAATTCTTAAATGATTAGTCCCCTGCAAAAAAAATATTTGAGTATATCTAGTACCTATGTATAAAATTTCCTGATTGACTTATCCATGCACTATCTATGGGTCAACAGTTAAAGAGTGTATCCCTTTTGTCTAAAATGCACTCATATATTATATACATATACATGTATATCCATATACCTGTAGCTCGCTTAGTGTCCAGAGCTAGCAAGTCCGAACACATAACACCTATCATTAAAGAATTTCACAGGCTGCCAGTACTGTATTGTATCCACAACAGAGTCTTCCTCACTGTCTTCAAAGCTTTCTATGGCATATGTGTCTACACTACAACTCGGAGTTGTTCATACCTTACATCCCACCAAGACGTTTACGATCATCTTCACAACACCTTCTTACCATCAATCCTGGAGCAACTAAGACCTATGGTAACAGAGCACTGGCATGTGGAGGCCAAAAACTTTGGAACACTCTACCACTATGTGTTTTCACTGATTATAAAAATTTGTAAAGTGCATTGAGAGGGCAAAACGTCCTGAAATGTGCTATATATCATTATTGTTATTATTATCATTAATATTATAATTATTATTATTGTTATGATGAGTATCTTTATTATCATTATCATTATCATTATCATTATCATTATCATTATCATTATTATTATTATTATTATTATTATTATTGTTATTGTTGTTGTTGTTATTATTATTGTTATCTTTATTTGTATTATTATCTCTATCGTTATCATTAATTTAGTAGTACAATTGTAGTAGTAGTAGTAGTAAAGGGCCTACGGCTACCTAGAACCCTAGTCCAACTGCAAAATTTTAAGGTTATGCTTTATTCTAGGACTGGGTAAGGTTAGTTTGGAGTTGATTTTATACGTGTATAGTAGCTGTACACAAAATGTTTTCTCATGTGAATAGTCCCCTTTTTACGAAAATGTGAATCGAGAGAAATTTTGGAAGCTGGATTCATCTGAAGTAAAAATTAAAAAAAAATATTTCAGATTGCATCTCACCTGGTACAGATCAATGTAATCGGTCCTAAGCCTTTTCAGACTTTCCTCTACACTCGAGGTGATGTTCTTACGACTCAGCCCTCCAGAGTTCTGATTCTTTGAATCCATTTGAAAACGACCCTTAGTTGCCAGCACAAAGTCTTCTCTCTTTCTCCTAGATACATTGAGATGAGTAATGTGATATAATTAGACTTCCTACCTTAGGCAGAATCAAAGGGCTTTTCAACAATTTTAGGGGGGCGAAATGCATCCCATGTTTTGGGAAATCACATCTGCACTGTCAGTTAAAAAGTTTGAGAACCCCTTTCCTAGGGTACATATAACAAGTACCACAGCTGATATGTTTGTCAAATTTTTCCCACAATACATCACATGAAATCGACTAAACACTGGCATCGCTAGATGGCACTGTGAATTGTGAATCCACCGTTTTTAAAGTATCTATTCAGACATAATAAAAGTGGAAAAGAAAAATAGTCTCCTTTGGAATAAATACGCCTGCAAACTAGGTTAGATTTGTAATCTTTATGTATTTCATATGTTCTCATACACACTGTACAGATTTCACTCATCTTAATACATTCACCATATTTCTTAGTTCTCATCAAGCTTTCACTTTATCATTGATCTATTTTATCTTACTTTGCCAACCAGTTGCCCACAATGGATTCAGAGACGCCCATCACATAGACATTAGCGGTGTCGATAAAGTTTCCTCCAAGCTCTGCAAAGCGGTCCATGATCTTATGAGATGCTGCTTCGTCACACTGCCCAGGTCTGGTTGGATTCTGTAGCATGATAAATTTTAGAAACAAAAGAATTTATACTTTTGGCAGAGTAGTGAACATCTGCCTCCTCCTTCTTTTTTTTCTTCTTTCCTTCTTCTTAATATTCTTCTTATTTTACTAATAATTATTTTTCTTCTTCTTCTTCTTCTTCTTATTTCGAAAATATTTCGAAAATGTTCGCTTTGAATTATGATGTTCATAATTACAATACTCGTGGGCGAGACTCTTTTCATTTTTGGCCAGTAAAGACAAATATATTTAGAATCTGTAAGAAACAATTTTCCTGTTATTTGGAACTCTATTCCTCCTGAAATATCCTCATGCAAGTCTTTAACACTATTTAAAAGAAACTTGAAGCAGCATCTTATATCTAAATATCAATGATTCTTGTACCAGTAATTATATTATACAACATTACCTATAACTGTTTTCAAACTTATGATATTGTAATGATTATTTCCATTTGTATTACCTCCCATGAACGATGTCCCTGTCATGTTTTGTCATGTATGTTTCTTTTTTAGTTTTGTTTGTATATGTAAATCTCTTAATTACTGTTTAGGGAACTATATGCCTCCACAAGGCCATTTGTCCTTTTTGTTTTAGTTCCCTATTTTAATTTTCTTATATATTGCAAATGCTTATTTATATTGTATACATCTATGTATTGTTTTTATTGAAAATGGAAATGAATAAAACGAATTGAATTGAATTGAATCTTCAATAAAGGACTATTCAGCCTATCATGTACATGAACTAAAGATTGTGAGTGGTGTGAGGAAGATGGGATATGGACATTAGATGCATTTGAAGTTTAAATTACATTTATTAAAATGTTAATCTTAATTAAAACTTATCAATTAAAGGGACCCAATTCCCAAAGCGAAATAATTCTAAATTCAGGAGTCTCCCAGATTTGAAGTTTGCAGAAGCTGATAATAAAACTAAGTTGAAAGATCAATGATTTAAACATGCTTCAAATTATTATCTATGAAATCTGCAAATAAAATTTACAGCAAAATTGTTCATTTGATGATTTGTATGAATATGTTCACAATTGAATTTCCCAGTGCAGTGGCTGGTAAATTTCTTGATAATTGATATGCACATAATATTATATTAGGAGAGTAATCTACATGTAGATTACTGAGAGAGTCCAAGGTTCATCCCCTTAGTTTTATAGGGGGCGGAGACGAGTCTGTGGACAAATATTTGTTTATTCTTTTTTATTAACAAACTTCAAAGTTAGGTTCTTAAATTAAAATTAAAATTAAAAACTCAAAATCTTGAAACTCAACTTGACTTAAAATTTAAATACTGAAAATTTACGAAGACAAGTACTACATCGTCTACATCCTAAATAGCATAGATATACACTTTATTGCCATTTTGACGTTTGAGGTCCAACTTCGCCATTTTAAAAACATTCACAAATCGCACTCCTTTAAGTACAAACACAAAAACCAATGATCAGGACTGAGGGCAAATTAAAGCAGTTATGTACGTTACGAGATCTCACAATTACTTTACCTGACTTTGCCCAAACGTCATAGTTCCAAGACAGATGTTGGAAACTTTCACTCCTGTTCCACCGAGGTACCGATATTGGACAGCCATGATAATCAGATCCTGGTAGAATGGTCGTTTATAAACCCTCAACAAAAATTTAAAAACTCAATCAAATTTGCTAGCGTCTAGCTCGATGGGGATGCTTGACGACGATGTCGTCTGCTAGAGCTATTTCGTACACAGTAGCCTATCATGTATCCGCACCAGGCACTTACAAAAATAAAGCCTTCCCTTTTGCCTTTGGATATAACGAAAAATGTTCATTAAATAGCACTAATAATCATGAGTATTTATCATTTATAATATTGTCCAGCATAGAAGATTTATAAAATATTGCTTGTAAACTTCTCCAACTGTTTGAAATCGCCTGTCCGGACACAAAACGTGCAGGTACATGTACTTCGTGTGTGCATAATAATGTTCTTCATTTCGTTAATGTTATCTTCAATTCTTCTCCCTCAAAAATGAATAAAAACATAAATGAGTGTGACATAAACATAACACTTATAATATATGTAATTATTGAACATGGCAAACTCTGTACATCTGGCAATTAAGCAATCTATTATTTTATATATATTTAATTTTGTTTTTGTTTTGTTGGGGAGGTCTTTTTGTCTTTTTGAAAGAGGATTTTCCCTCAGCTTAGTTTGTTCTGTCCCTTCACACTTCTGTGTGCTGCAATTTGCAGTATTGGTTTTTGTTTTGTTTTGTCTTGCTTTGTTTTGTTTTTGCTAGATCTCTAGTCATTATAAATAGCAATATTTTTTTGTTTTTGAAGATCCAAAAAGGAATACTAAGATAATTCTGATGAAAGGAAAATTTAAGACATTTAGGTATCACTATTTCTCTATATAGTTTCCTTGTACATCTTTCTCTTGCCCTCTCTCTCTAGCTCATTTCTCAATACCCCCCTTCCTCTCTCTATTTCTGTCTGTCTGCCTCTCTCTCTCTCTCTCTCTCTCTCTCTCTCTCTCTCCTCCCTCTCTCTCTTTCCCTCTCTCTCTTCTTTTTCTCCTTCTGGCGATCACCTCTCTTTGTCCTTATCACATCGATTAAACTCTACATTACAATTTTTCCAACAAATGAAAACAATTCAACAGATGCCAAAATATGTCAGTTCAACCATATAATTCAATTTTATCCATATTTCATATCAACAACACACAGACATGAATTCCAAACAGATTACAATTTGAGTTCTTCAGAGACTCGAACAATCATTTGGCTTTAGAACCATCCATGGTATTAACTATGTGACCGCTGGTTGAAGACTACGAAAAGTCACAATGTATGATAGTGGCAAATTGTCAAATTCATGATATATATTCACTATACAAGTTAAATAGTCACTAAATTCAAATTTTATTGAATAACAAGTTCATTGCAATTCATATTTTGTATGTATTTTCCAAAGAGAACATCTTATACTAATAGCCAAGATCTTTTACCATATAGTCAGACTTGTATTTAACCTGCATTAAATCCGATATTACTTATTAAAATAATTGAACTTGATTAATATATAAAATTTGTAAACTGAATTGTATGAGTCTCCTGACTTTTTATGCAGTTTTTATGCAGTTTTTTAAAACAATAAACCAGAATTGAATTGAATTGAATTGAATTTAATTTAATTTAATTGATTAATTACATACAGCAAGGGGATTTTTTCATAAATGTCATACTATTTTGTCATACAGGTCATATCTCTGGAAATGCAAAAAATAGTTTAATAGTGAAGAGCATTTTATCTATTTTGGGGGGTTTCATGTAAAGGGAATGCAAATCAAAAGCTCTTCCATCAAGATTTTGAGGATGGATCCATCCATAGGTTCTAGGACAATTACCCCCTGGAAAATCACCCCTGGCCAATTACAAGCAGGACAATTACACACCCCCATAACAAAATCTACTTTTATTTAAACCAACTTATTATCAGGGTGTGTTCATCATAGTTCTTTTCCAACATATTTTTCATTGCCAGAAGTCACCTTGGCCTGTACATGATCCATCATTCTATCCGTGAAGTTAACCATTGAATAGGTGGAAAATCGTGGAAAATCATTCAAATAAAGGATATCCAAAGAAAAATCGAACTTGTATTTCATATGTTATTTTACTTTGTATGTAAAATACACATGTGCAATTTGAGCTCTTGCTGTCCGATAAACATGTTTTTTCTATTGAACTGAATAAATTGAAGATGGATTACTTTGTATTTTTTTATTTCAATATTTCCATTAACGACATTAAAAAGATGTCATTTAAATCTGGATAAATTAGCACATCTTCTACAAGTGTTCAATTGACCATTATTCAACCTTATCATAAGAGAGGGTATTTTCGAGAGACGTCATGTGATGCCCCCATGGAGAGTCCTGCTCTCTCTAACCGTTGGAGATCTACCCTCAATGCATGGGAACGATTGAGAAGCTCCTGCGTGTGACGTGATGGACCAAGAGGGCGCCCTGCTGTCGTGTCCCGGACCCCGTTCAGCGTCGGGTCAAACTGCACAGAGACAAAATGAGAATGAAAAAGAAAATGATTTTCCCAGATGAGTTTTCAATTTAGTGTCCTACACTAGACATATTTCATAAGTTTAATGTGAGGCCCACACAGGGATAAACAGTACACAGCAAGTTATTTGATTATCGTGTTGTTGTTTCTATACAACCCCTGTGTGTGTATATATATATATATATGTATATATATATATATATATATATATACATATATGAAACTACATGTAGATGGAACTTCGACTGCGCGCAGTCAAAAATGATGCTTCCGCCATAGAGCAATTTTACAAAATGGAAGCAATTTTTAAAATTCAAGTTTGATTGTAATCCATCTGTTGGTTCTTATGATAATGCGTTCACAAGCTATTTATAGGCATACATAATGAGCCCCATGACCTTTGACCTCACGACCCTAAAATCTAATCAGTTCATTTGCTCTGCAAGATACATACATGTTTTGAGTTTGATGGTAATCCATCCACCGGTTCTAATCATAGTGCATGTGATCACAAGCTGTTTTTGCATACATAATGAGCCATGTGACCTTTGACCTTTAACCTCATGACCCCAAAATCTAATCAGTTCATTGGCTTTGCAAGATACATACATGCCCCAAGTATGGCGGTAATCCATCAATCGGTTCTTGAGATAACGTGATCACAAGTTATTTTTGCATACATAATGAGCCCTGTGACCTTTGACCTTTGACCTCGCGACCCCAAAATCTAATCAGTTCATTGGCTCTGCAAGATACACAAATGATCCAAGTTTGGCGATAATCCATCAATCGGTTCTTGAGATAATGCGATCACGAGAACGGGACGTACGTACGTATGTACGGACGGACGGACAACCAGAAAACATAATGCCACCGGCTACTTTGTAGCGGAGGCATAAAAATCTATTATGTCATCAACAACAAAGAAATTTAAATTTTCTGTACATAACAAATTGGAGATGAACTCGCAAGAAACGTCAGAGTGTTGGCAATTTGTTTTTGATTGAACGCAACTCTAAGAAATCATAACTGTCTTATTTTTAAATGAATCAGAATTTGCTCAAACTTTCACTGACCCTTTCCTCTCATTTTTATGCTTCTATTAAAACCAACTTAATATCAGGGTGGACTTCCCCTTTAATTGAGCTAAAAAGAACATTCACATTTAAATGAAAAAAATCTTGCAAACAACAAATTTTCTATTCAATATGTTAGGACGACACCCCATTAGGGGTTTCTCAAGTGTGGCTTAAGAGGGCTTTATAATAATAATGATAATAATATTCTGGGTTTTATATAGTGCTTAATAAATCAACGATGTCTTAAAGCATTTTACATTTATAATGTTGTATAGCAGTTCAGGAGAAGACTTTGTTTGAGGATTTCCCTCCTAGAAGTTATTTTTATTATAGGTTAAATGGTGGTGTCTGCATGACATAGGACCTGTCAAACATAGGACTATTGATTAATAAAATCATCATTGGGGGACCTAGCTGAAGATGGTATGGATTTTTACCCTTATAGAAACTCGCTGTCTTTTTTATTTCAAATGATTGTTTGAGTGTTGTTACTTACCAAAGAGTTAGCAGCTACCATGGTTCTATCCAGTGATGATTTCAGATCGATGGTAGAAGCAGAGGGCATCATCGAAGGGCGGGAGTTCTGCCATCCTGCTAGACAGTGCTAGGACAACAAGGTACATAGATTACTAACACAAATTAACGGTTTATACCAAGGATGTTCTCTCTGTTTATAAAAATGGTGCAACTAGGACCAGGACTTTCTCCACATCCCTTCTTAGAAATTTTGGATTATAAACCTCCCTTTTATTAGGCTCATTATCAAGGGATTGTAAATGCTTCAAGGAGGCTGCTTGATGATATAGGCCTAGAAGCCTTTTTAGTACTACATGAAAGATTTTTAAGTTTCACGAAATGATCCATAGGTTGTTGCCGTCTGCAAAATTTTAACGGCTAAACACACAAAAGATATTGGTATTGTATTTAATTTGGTACTACGTGCCAACAGTTCTTTGGAATTGAATGTTTCTTTTTTAGTGGATTGATAAGCCCAGACACTTGGAGAAAAAAAATAGGAATACCCAATAGAGAGGATGAAAAGTATGTTTCAAAAGCTCTCTATATCTGACTACATGACAAACAGGATGATTCTTAATAACAAGACTGTGGCACTTACTATTGGTCACTATAAGAAATAACATTTCAGTAATGATTCCTCAAGCCTGTAATCTCATAAGATATCATGTAGTTCTATTCAAGTCCAAAGATTCATGACTTCACCAAAAACCTCCAACCTCAAGGGAGGGAAGAGGAATCAGCCGAGAGACTATGCAATCAAGTTTTGTTTGCTTATTGAGCCCACGGAGTCAGCTGAATCAAATCTATGTCTCTGATGAGGACGTACATGGTATCGTCACACATGAGACTGCAGTGAAATTGTATTTTATTTGTTCAACCTCACTGTGAGTCAGTTGGTTCATAGCTCTGTCTTCGACGAGGACAAACCAGTGTGGTGACTGCATGGTAGTCAGCAGTGAGACAATGCAATCAATTTTTTGTTCAACTTACCTGAGACAAACCCATGGAGTCGGTAGGATCAAAGCTCTGTCTTCGATGTGGACGAACACGGTATGGGGACTGCAGGGTAGACCTTGGAATGCTGACCCTGGAAAGTCACAAGATTAAAGACATCATAGAGAGAATATGGAGTTATTTAAAATTACGCTATCTTGGGCTCAAGCATTGCGTCAACATATTTGAAACACATCTTGTGTGAATGACCTTCACAAAGTTCACATTGAGAGTAACTTTTTCTTTCATGAAGAAAAAGTAGCTACCGGTATTCTTAGTCTAAAAACATTGTTCAACATTTAAAGTGTACTAATCACCTAAAAAATAATACAGCTAGAATGTATAAAATCAAGCTCAAAAAATTTACGCGGCATTCTATGACCTAACAGCTCAGGAAAATGAAGAAAATAGAGAATAATATAAAACCATGCGCACCCAAGTCAAACTGTCCACTGTATGCGAGCACATATGGGTGCATGAATTAGTCTACTCCTAAGTCGTTTTTCTCGTTGCGTGAGAGTGTATCAAACATGCAATATCTCTCTACAGAAGTAACATTGAAAGCTCATTTTCTGAATATAGAATAGCGAAATGGATCCCTTAAAGCCCCTCTGCACTAGCTTTGCCAGGAGGGATTAGAGGGATTAGTGTGGTCACTGACAAGTGGTTATCTCATCAACTCAGCTCTCAAGTAACATAAGAAAAAGAGGATCATGGGGGACCAACAGGCACCGCTTAAGCATTGTTTTCTATAAAGAGGGAGCAAGTAGCTTCAAGTAGTACAGTGGGGCTTTAACAAAAAGAAGACAATATTTTGTTGATGATTAGTACACTTTTCATCCTTGAGTAGAATTTGATGCTCACAGCATGGAAAGGGTTAAGGGTGCATTTTTTCACACTTTGGTATCCTAACCTTACTATACTTACTAAGTGGTTACACTAATATCAGTTTCAGTTATTTCATTATTCTTTCAAAAGATGTTCTAATATATTTTTCAAAGTTCATTGCAAAATAATAAATAGCAGCCACTGTCTCTTGTAGTAGTGAAAACTAGTGATATATTGTGAAACTTGGATACAGTACTGTACAGCTCACAACAAATAGTATTCATTATATCCCTTCTATGAATATTCATGAGTTTTCTAAATACATGATTGGTCAATTGGTGGTCACGTGATAAAGTATAATTTCACTATTAAAAACAAATCTCTGCCAGAGCTCCGAATATTTTCCACTATTTTTTCCTTGGCAGAACTGCGCATGCTCTCTTTGAGATTTTCAGGTAGATAAGCATTGTGACATCACACGTTCAATCAAAAGTAATGCGCAATTAGCGCGTCTCATTAAATGCGCGTTAATATAATTGTCCGCAGGTTGACATGAGAATAAATTGTCAATGTCATTGATAGCGCGTTAAAAACCATTTTGGTGTCATATCGGTTCGGATCATAAAGAAGGGATATAAAACAAATATACCAAGCATTTAGTTCGTAAGAATAGTGGAAATTATATATCTTCGGAGGGACTGGCAATAGTTACTATTGTTTCCTCGGGGCTTCGCCTCGGAAAAATAGTACTATGCCAGTCCCTCCTCAGATAAATAATTTCCACTATTCTTTCTCACAGCTTGGTATATTTGTATACTGTAAAAGGATCTCTAGATAACTCTGACTTTTCTCTTTAAATAGCCTCTGTACTTTTGCTGATCCTTGAAGCAATAAACTTCAATCAGCGTCATAAGACTTACCTAATATATGAAGGTGAGGTTAATGATTTCTTCTTTTCGCTGCTCCTTCTATGCTCACAGATAGCACATAGGCTCTCTCCATCATTGTTTTCGTGCAGAGGTACAGCAAACAGCCTGTCGTTCAGCACATAGTTATGTATACCTAGAACACACAAGGTATATTTATAATTGTGTAAAATGTGAATACGTGTGAGAAGAAGAAAAAAGGCGTGAAAATAAGGAACATCGTCTTTGAAATAATCAATTTTATTTAATTTATTTGAAAGACGGAGTGTAAAACACTTTTCAACAAAGTCATATGCAGCAAAATATAACTTGTGAGAGTAGTGTAGTGTAGATTTTAGTTTTCTTGATAAACTGACATTGCGCAGCATAAACACTTATTCCTATTACCTGTGCTTGCGCAGTTGCTTCTCTAAACTGTACCAGTATGGTGC
Source organism: Mesocentrotus franciscanus (assembly GCA_037976565.1). Lineage (NCBI taxonomy): Eukaryota > Metazoa > Echinodermata > Echinoidea > Camarodonta > Strongylocentrotidae > Mesocentrotus > Mesocentrotus franciscanus. Next base: position 19,180,893 of record CP137682.1, read on the forward strand.
CAGGTTTGCAGAAAGATCAATTAATGACATATCCTAATTTAAAGATAAAGTTGAGTTCTGGTCATGCGATTGCATTGTGAAAGAAACGTTGTGGAATCGATCAGAAAAGGTTGATCATCTAGCATATAAGTATTGGTGTGTACTGCAAGGTTCTGGAATCATCAAAATTATAAGAAATTTGGCCCAGTCTTGGTAAAGTTACAAGCACTGTATACAGAAAGATGTATATGGGACTACACGAACATGTGGCATAAAAATCCGTCCCGATTTGTATGATGTTACATGCCATATTTAGAATATTAAGGCATTTGAAGAGCCATGCTTTTTAGGGAACATTTTCTATCTGATGTTCTTCCACACTTGCATAATAACAATGATAACGCTCACAAATTATCTTTCACCTCTTCCCAGAACTCAACCTTCTCTTTAGATTTGTTATAACAATTAACATCTTATCATTACTATATATACCACCCAAGAATTTGCATAAATTTTGAACAGTTTCCTACATCGCTTGTAAGGACTCACATTTATGTTCTTTGGCTTGAAGGTATGGCTCCTGAACCTCTCCAAAACCCTGAGATATATTCATCATCTCATCAGCAGCACTGTTGGGATAAAGAAATAGATAAATGAATAAAAACTTAGTCTGTATTACTGAAACAATATTTAAGAAGGCTGTAAATCATTAGATGAATTACATGTAACTACTCACACACCAATCAACCCAATCACAGCATAATATTGTTTTTGTTTGTTTGATTTTATTTCATCTTATTATATTTCATTTCATTTTATTTATTTATTGATTCATCTATTCATCCATTTATTCATTCATCTATCTATATTTATTATTTCATTATATTTCATTTCATTTTGCCTTATAGGATGAAGTGGATAATATCAGACAACTTAGCCGTCCAAAAAGAAAATTTCCTCATCAAGGCTCATCCAGATATGAAGCAGCATTTTTTCATAACATGTGAATGAATGGCAAACGAACGCGTCAATGCAACAAAGGTCCTTTGTGTATTTACCAAGCTCTGTCTTATGAGATAAAGAAGTGTGAAGTGTATTACGCGTAAAGCCCCACTGCACTACTTGTAGCTACTTGCTCGCTCTATATAGCAAACAATGCCTAAGCAGTGCCCGTTGGTCCCCCATGATCCCCTTTTTCTTATGTTAATTGAGAGCTGAGTTGATGAGATAACCACCTGTCAGTGACCACGCTGGGAGGTCTAATCCCTCCTGGCCAAACTAGTGCAGACGCGCTGTAATTCATTATTTAAAACAATTTATTGGTTAACTGCTCCATATCTGAATGCGGCTTAAATGACATAATTCGATGATGTGAATGACGGGGCGTTGTGGCGTGCGCCTGTAATCCAGCTAACAATGGAAGTTACAAACCGATTCAGCCGAGGACGCAGGTTCGAAACTGAGTCACGTCTTTCGGATGGTGACATTTAAAGGTCGGTCCCCAGACGTAAATAATCATGTCTGATTGATACACGTCTGTAAAAAAAAAACAATTACACACACACACCGTGAATGACATTCATATCTCCTCGACTTACTCATCCATGACTGCAGAATGCACACACTCGTTCCTGTTCAGCTGACGGAACTCTTTGATCCCTTCAAGGTAGTCATCTGATTTCTCTTCAAGGGCGGGTTTGTTATCCATCACACCGGCAATCCAATCATAGCCTAGCAGGGGCTGGGTCGTGTTGCCATAGCTACGATCGTGAAGACTACCCTGGAGGGACACGCCCTGTGATAAGCTATCATCACGGAGAGAACGAGGTAGAGGTCGGATGGGGGAGTTCTGATGACCTCTGTTCAGTCTATTGAGAAAACTAACTCTCATTGGAGTCTAATCAGTACAGACAAAGTATGAGAGAGAGAGGGGAGTGAGAGGGGGAGATAGTGATCGAAGAGGGAAAGAGAGAGAGAGAGAAGTAATTTTATCAGTATGTAAATAGTCATAGTGTAACATAACCCTGCAGTCTTTGTCTAATAAATAAGAGAAACAACTTTATGTCTGCAGTCAACTAGGATGTGAAGGTGACAATAAAAATAATCAAGACTAGATTTGTAATTCTATGATAATCTCATTTCTTCCAGACTTCTTCACGTATTTCAGTATATGATATACCATATGTCTCATAATCATTGTAATCTTTATGATCTCATATATCTCTTGTAGAGTTGCATTAAATTATCCTGTATGAAACGATCAATGAATAAATTAATAGATAACATAATTTCCACTTTCTTCTTGCAATGCAACTCATGCAATTGAGATACACATCAAAGGGATTGGGTATCTTTGTCTCAGATTCTAAACAAAATCCTGGATTTAGCTCATGCTGCAATCATAATTATAATCATTTAGGTCAGTCAGGAATCCCATGACGTTTACAAGCTGATCACCCGTCTGATTATCAAGATATTTATGATTGGAATTCCCAACGATTTTTATAGCACTACAGTCTATTGGGGGAATTGAGTATGGTAAAACCGGTCACTCAAAGATTTTTACTTTCTTGAGGCACTTCATGATCATTTTGAAGCACAATTTTTTTAGGGCTTCAATATTACACCATGTCACAGACACTGATAACACGTAGGGCCATGCATCTCAGATTTGGCATTGTTAAACGATGCCTTTAAGTATTCAAAGATAATCATCTCACACAGAGAACTGCCATAAACAATCTTGACATAGACTGCAGCAGGTTGATATTCACCAGTAGTCATCTTTCGAGTCCTACTCCCTTCATAATCCTAGACAACAAACTACACAATATCTGGAATCTGAAATGTCGCCCAAATTTCAAAACATCAAGACAGGATGCGGAATGTAGTATTTACCTTTTTTGGTCGACACCCTGGAGTATGAAGAATAGACCTTGGGTTCGGAGTGACCTCCCTTGATCTAGCAGCCGCTAATCGATCATTTCCTTGAGATAAGAGTTGTTCAACATAACTCCCTTCAGCGAAATTCTCTTCATCATCATCATCATCATATCTCTGTCTCTCAGTCCCATCTATAATAGTGTCTGTCATGTGAGACGATCTGTGAGGACTCTTGTATCTTGAGTCCTGTCTGGGATGACTGGAATGCTTTCTTGTGGAATGATATGAACTTGAACCTGCTCTCTTTGTATTGGAATGAGGGAGCCTCTCCTCCATGCTGCGCTGGCGCTTTGATTCAGACCCATGATGCACCAGGCTAGATCCCCTTCCGATCTGACGGGGTGTATCAGCATCAGATTTCCGTTTGCTGGGAGTCTGGTCGTCTGGCCTACTCATATGTTTCGCAGTTTGGTTTCTGTGGGAGTATGGTGACCTAGCAGGATGTCTCATAGGAGTGCTTGTCCACTGTGTGTTACCTTCATGAATATTTCTCTGACTGCTACTGTATATTAAATAGATATTAATGCAAATATTCATTTAAATGCAGTGTATAATTATAAGTAATCAAACAATTTACTTTGGGCTACACTACAAACTAAAAAAGAAACCACCTCTGTTCAATTATATTCATGACATGGTTTGAGCAAAACTAAGTCAACTAACCTAACAAAACTAGTCTACATGTACATGTACATGTACATAAACTAGGCTAACTTTCTTTCAATTAAAAGAAGGGAGAAAATCTATTTGACCTCAAAGTCCACTTAGCCAGGATTGGAAATCTGGGATCCAGGGACTGGGAGAAAAGAGTGTGTTCACCCCCCTCCTTCTAAAATATCAAAGGACCCTAACTTCAAACAGGGGAACATGAGTGCTTGCACTTAAATTATAAGGTTGGTAGAAGCTTGACCACAAGTTATAATTACCAATTTACCACCAACCAATAAAAAAGTTTTCTCTACTTGTACCTGTTGAAAGGCAATTCTGGGAGTAAAATGAAAAAAAATTAAATCTTTGAAACAGGTCTATTAAAAAAAGAATTACGGTAGAAAATTGGTCGGTTAGGAGTGGTTTGGCACAAGCCACGTTACAACATACAAGGTCATGATACAAATAATGTGCCTAGAGAAGGGGAACATCACTTCATATAATCTACTCTGATGTCTAGAAGTTACGCCTCACTTCATTTAAAGTGATAAGAGATGACACCCTTCTGGCTCTCAAGTCTCAACAGACAATATAATCCTAATGAAACCTACCTAATACGTTCATTCTGCTCCTCTAGTTCTCTCTGGGTTGGAAGCTTTCCCTTGAGGTAAGCATTAAGGACATGTTGTCTGTCTATCAGCTCGATGTAGGCTATTGTACTGGCTCCGTAGTTTGGTCAGGTCACCCATTTTGAAAGAATGACTCCATGCAAAGCAAACTTATCAAACCTTTGAGGTGAGTTAAATGAGGGAAAGAGAGTTGGGAAGAATACAATTACAAATTATAAAGACTGCATTGACATTGTTATACATTCTGTTCTGGACAGCATTTCTGGCCAAAATCTGCATTATCTCATTCAAATAACCAGGCAACAGACAGCAGAGAGGACAATGTAATAGGATTCTAATGTGATTATCTGACATAAAACATTATAAATGTTTGACAACTGCGTGAAATGATAGACCAACGTACAAGGCAACATCATCATCAACGTATCGGACTGAATTGAAATAAAGTATAATATAACACTGACACTGACTTTGGTCTTTGTACAAATACATGTAGACTAGGTCTATGTAATCAATAAAAGATCATATTTTCCAACATCTGAAATCATAACGACCATGACATATACTTCGGCAACAATCATAATAAATTATTACTAGTTATTTTCAACGTAAAGAAAAATTAACTTACGTTTCCAGTGGCTTCTCACTTGATTTCGCCGCGTTTGTTTACGTAAAATGCCAAAGCACATGCTTCAATTTGATTGGGCGTGGAAGATATGGGATGTTTCAAATATAAAGTAGGGGTAATATTATTTAAGTATTGGGAAATTAGTACAATTATAATAGCTAAGAATAAGTTTCTCAATATTATACAATTTCTACAAATTAAATAATTTAAAGACAATTTTGAATACAACTCATTGCATTTATGATGAGTAAAATTTGGAAAAAAACACGTGAAATATATTGTTGCACCTACCTAATTAATTTGGTTCAGTCGACATCTAAATGGGTGTGTGATAGTAGACGACGTGGGTGTGTGGTGACCTCGCTCGTCCTCCGACTTTGACGGTCAATGGCAATGCGCCATTATCTCCTCTGTAATTGAAGAACGTCATTATTAAGCCTGGTTGCTGGATTGACATCAATCTTGGAAACTTTTGGACCAATGCGACGAGCTAAGAGTTCTCCCGAAAGGGATAATCAATCCAAGAAATCAACCAAACCAGCTGGAAAAAACATGCACTACGCTAGCGCATCTAGAGCGAGAGAGAGAGATCGCAGAAGCCGAAGCTCCGGCAGAGGAAAAGGCGTGTTCGGGTGCCTCTCGGGGAGGACAGCAAAGCTTTTGATTCTCATTGCAGTGGGTTTCGCCATTTACTCTTTCGCTTCAAGTCATGGGTACTTTGATAAAAACAAAGGGGAGAAAGTTCATAATGATCAGAACGTACAAAAGGCCGTGGAGGAAACAGAGAACATGTTAGCCCATGCCAGAGATCAGAATCCGTTGGATCTGGTAGATGATGATGATGATGCTGATAGTTTCAGTGAAGATGATGGAGAATCTGAGGCCATCACAGATGAAGAATACCAAGAGCAAGATATTGCAAGACAAGAAGATAATGTGCAACCTGAAAAGAACTACGACAATGTTTTCAAGTACCACGTTCTGCAGACTTTGACGAACACAGATCGCCTTCCCCATCTCAAAAAGAGATTTGAAGTGTGCCTAAAATCAATTCTTGATAAGTCTTCGGTAGATCTTTTGTTCTTCTTTGTGGTTGATGGACCAAGTAAAATTTATCTGGAATCAGCACTGCAAGATATCACAAATCAGCAGATTTCAAAAGCTAAATTTCAGGTAATTAGTCTACTGGGCAATATGACTCATGAAATGATAATAATAACAATAACAACAATTAATAATAATACTGATAAGTGATGATAATAATATTAATGATAATAATATTATTATTAATAATAAGAAGAAGAATAGCAATGCCAATGATGATGATGATTGTTATTTCCTCTGCTTACTTTACATTATCTGCTTGCCTCCTTGTAATTTATGATTTTTATTCAATATGACACAAATGACAAATTTTAGACAACTAACTGTTTAGAAAAATACCTTAATGATAGTTCAATATTGTTTTAGCCTGTACTGCATCCCGGCCTGGATAAATAATATTCCGTCATGAAAAAGTCAAAGACCACTTATATGTCTGGAGGAAACGGGTGATAAAAGGGGACCCCTCTTCCTCATGTTTGTTTTTGTTAATGTTTTGTTTTGGGTTGTTTTTTAAATGATCAATTTTTATGAGGTGTGTTTTCCCCTTTAAATGTTATGACTGTAAGGGACAATTCAAGTACTTTGATGAAATGTGATAATAACAGTACCCTATCATGCAATGTGTATGAAGTAGTAGTACTCTGGCAGAATATGGACTAGTAGTACTAGTACTCTTTTGCAGGGATCCAATATTTTGGGATAGGGGTGAGGGATGGCGTACTGTGTCTTACAATTTCATGAATTTCCTTGTAGAATTTTCTTGCATTTTCAATTACACACATGTAAAAACATAAGAATGGATGTGCATTTACATATTCCCCTATCACTCCCAATCTGGGTCTATCACTAATGTTCTCCACGTTGAATGGTTAGTGATTATAACATATGGATGACAGTTCCTACAACCCCGGTGTAGTGGTCCACCTGCACAACCCCAATCAGTTATACTGAGAGGAGAGACCCGAGGGTTACAGTGATTCAGTTCACTTTTGGCCTGCCAGGCACAGGTGACGCCAAATACTTAATAATAATAATAAATAACTCTAAAGGCTCGTCCAGATATGACGCGGTAAACCACCGCAAAAAGGCCGCCCCTGTTTTTTTACATGCAAATGAATGGCATCTGCGCGCAACAAAGGGCCTATGAGTATTCACTGAGCCGTGTGTAAATAATTACGATACAGACATGTGACGAGTACAACACTTTACGTCATAACAACGGCCGCAGTTTTGTCGTGTCATATCTTTCTGAACGAGGCTCAAGTCTTATTGTATAAATAATGTTCCAAATGCTTTAAGTTTTTGCTTGTATTTTGCTTTTTATTTACACTCTAGTTCATCTACTTAGACATCGATGCTCTGGCCAAAGACCTTGCTCCTTTAGTTGAGATGATGCAGGCGCAGATACAAGGCAACCATCCCTACTACAAGGACTCCATCTTCTTTCTCTCCACCATGCTACACAAGGACCTCCTCCCAGAGTATGTCCACCGCGTCGTCATGCTCGACACCGACCTCGTGTTTATGAGCGACATCAAGGAGCTCTTCGACCATTTTGACCATTTCCAGGGCGACAACATCATGGGGGTCGTCCACGAGCAGCAGCCAGTGTACCGTCATATCTTTTCTCTCTACCGGTCGCAGAATCCAGGTACCCGCGTCGGAAACCCGCCCCCAGATGGCCTCACAGGATTCAACAGCGGAGTCCTTATCTTAGACCTGGACAGGATGCAGAAGAGTGTCTACTTTGAAGACTACATGCAGCCAGAAAAGGTGATAGAGCTCCGGGATAAGTTCCACTTCAAGGGCCACTTGGGTGACCAAGATTTCTACACACTTGTCTCTATGGAGAAAGAAGATTTGTTTTACAACCTTCCATGCTCTTGGAATAAACAGCTCTGCTCATGGTGGAAAGATAAGGGCTATGCAGCTGTCTGGGACCAGTACTATGTTTGCAAGGAGAAAATCAATATTTACCATGGTAACTGCAACACTCCAATACCTTTTTAACAGGAGGCCAAACGTTATGCCAGAGACCTGAAATATTGTTTTAAAATGATACAATCATGTCAACAATTCGATATTCTGCTGTTTTTGTGAACAAGCTGCTTATGTTTTGTGATCCAATATGTTGTCTCTGTAACAAAGTCATCAAAACCATAATCATGTATGTAATTCTGGCAGCAATACTGAGAAGCCTAATCCTCACAGATATTCAATGCATCCTGTATCTTTGTTAAATGAGCTTTCTTGATGATATGCTCTTGAAGCATAAAAGTAATGACTCCCTACCAGGTATCCGTTTACTTCACCTGGGGGGTGTTTCACAAAGACTAAGATCGACTTTAAGTTGGACTTTAATATGGCAGGCCATTCATGCCACTGGTTGCTCTCACTATTGTCTCTCAATTATGATATTTAGATCATAATTTTTCCTTCAATTTCCTTCAAAATGTTAATTCTGTAGATTTGTGACCACGATTTAAACGTCCCTTCAAGGGAGAGACCAATACCAGTAAAGGTGAGAGCAAACAGTGGCATGAACGGCCTGCCATAGTTAAGTCCAACTTAAAGTCGATCTTAGTCTTTGTGAAACACCCCCCTGGGCTGGTATTCAATTCAATACTAATGTCAGAAATATGAGTATTTTACTCAACTTTGGCTCAGGTACAATACTGAAGCCAACTTCAATCATGTATCAATCAGTATCAGTGAGTGCCATTTAACAATGTGCTTACACGTGTAAATATACTTTCCAAAATATGTATATATGGTGGTGGAATGTTAAGTATTACAAGCTAAATGTAGATATCTATTCATTTTTGTAGTAGATACATGTATGTTATGTTTATATTGTTTTCATATGGATTAAGGTTTTATACAGGGACTTATGAAACAATCATGTATCAGTTGATAGATTTTATATTCTTAAGAAAGATAAAAGTGTGTTTGCAAAATATTGAGGGGTCAAAATATATAGATTTGTATGTAGTTTGGACTACCGTAAATCTCTGTGTATAAGACGCATTTTTTTTCACGGGAAAAATTCGAAAGTCGGGGGTGCGTCTTATAGACAGGTACAGGATATTTTTAGTCCTCAAAATGCTACTTTTTAGTGGTTTTCAAAAATCTCTGTGTCTCAACATCAATTACATAATGCGAATAATGAATAGGATCTACTATTTGAAGTTAACCTACATGTACGTTCCTAATTTGAAGGGAAGAGAGAGTTTTTTTCTCGATTTATGCAACTTCACCTAGGCCTAGCAGTAGCACTGTGTCGGCTGAAGCTCTCCCGTGACAGGATGAGTAACTGCATGGTCCCAGCTCACTCAGCTCACACATGGGACATCGATCGACTCACCATTCAGAAACTAGAACCAAAATAGCCTATGTCCGAATTTCTGTTTGGACTCTGAGGAAAATTTGTTTGCCATCTTTGGTTTTTAAAAAGAAATTTTTACTATTATTTGTGACAAGTTCACAAGCACAAATCTGCGCCTCGTAATCTAATTAAGGTCCTTCGAACGGTACGCTGAAATAAGACGCTATCTGGCTTGCTGCCTACGGAGTCTGCAAAAAAGTAAAAGCAAAAGCTTGAAAATAGGGATGCGTCTTATACACAGAGATTTACGGTATTTATTCATGTGCACAATTCATATCAATGCAATATAATGCCCATCGTGCACAATGCTTAATTTAAGCAACGTATGACAGTGTTGATGACATACACGTATGTAGTCATTCACAAGCCATGAAATTGTACTAAATGCGATTGCAAAATGATCAGTCGAGGTACATGTTTTGCATTGGATTACGGGCATAGGGCATAATTACCTTCGCAGTTCATTAGCTCAATTATGGCAGGCAATACCGCAATCAAGATGATGCCTCATCTGCAACCTGCAATGGGCACCACTCGTCACCACCACTGTGACAGTAATTTGTACTTTGTTATAGGGACGCAATTTTGTGCCAATGGTTAGAGCCTGTAGTACGAGGTGAAGTACAAATCTAAGACATTTTCTGTCCGTCGTAATGGGCAAGATTTGTGTTCTGTACCCTTTGATTTCAGATGATTGTCCTGTCTATAGTTTTTTAAACAGTAATTCAACAAATGTATTTAGTGTTTCTGGAAGTCTGGAATGCACACTAAATGATTATCTGTGAATAATGAGGAAGGTGTCTGTAGTTGCAGAGCTGAGATGTGATTCTTTACCTTAGGAATTCACTGTACTTATTCAGGAGTACTAAATCATTTTCTTACAGGTCCATACGTATGTTTGCAAAGGTTTATGGGTTTTAGGAGTAGGGTCTAGGGGTTTGTCGGTGATCTTAATAACTTTCTTTGTTAATACAAAAAAAAGTGTCTTTCATGAAGTGTGTGCCTTTAATAAGACTTCCGAATCGTTAAAGATCATGTATAGTTTTAGTAAGCCCTCAAATACTTTTTGTTAAATTTCTGTGATTCTAGAAGATAAATAGAAAGATACAGTGAAACCTGTATATAAAGACCACTCAGGGGAGACAGGAAACATGGCCTTTTTAGGCAGGTGGTCTTTATGTACAGGTTCCTTATGTACAGGTTGAATTGAGTTTTTGTTTTCAAGGGATACGAAGTATGTGGTCTTTCTATACAAGTAATCACTAAAGCAGGTTGACTGTACTAGCAATACTAAGCTGCTGGGAAGTTTATCCATCCTCAAGTGGAAAATAAACAAATGAGAGTAAGAAAATAATATTCAGCAATGGCAACCTGAATTGAACACCTATGAAATCCTATGAGGACTGTGTGTATAGGCTACAATCTACACACACGCTCTCTCTAAGCGAAGCCCTGAGATTAATGTGCCGGGAGCCATGGGGGGTCCTAGCCTAGGGGAGGATTGCCGTTATCTAGCATTCTATATATTTTCACTGGATATCATGGATATAATACCAAATGATCTTGTAGTTGTACATATATTCTATTGATACAAGGAGAACAACATGAGACTAAATTCAACCGGTTTCTTTCTAATTTCCTTTTGCTCCCAAACTTTTCCATGATAGAGCTGTTTGCATTTGGATATTGAAATAAATACGAATTGAATTGAATTGAAATTGAATAGGCTTATTGTGATAATTTTATAGTTTTTATACAATGACTCTGTGTAGCAAAATGTACAGCTGCTTTAATATTCTTAATTAGGATATTTTACTACATGTAATAGATTAAAGATAAAGTCCAGTTCTGGTCATGCGATTGCATTGTGAAAGAAACATTGTGGAATCGATCAGAAAAGGTTGATCATCTAGCATATAAGTATTGGTGTGTACTGCAAGGTTCTGGAATCATCAATAAGATAAGAAATTTGGCCCATTCTTGGTAAAGTTACAAGCACTGTACACAGAAAGATGTATATGGGACTACGCGACACATGCGCGACACGTGCGCGATATCTATTTGGTCCAAATAGATATAATAATTTACCAAATATATCGATTAGTAGGCGGTTTCCCGGCAAAATTTGTATCATCACGTATTAGTAAAAACACATTCTTTCACATGCTTGGTAATGAGAGCTTCCATTTCATTTTTTGAGAGGGGGGCGTTTCCAAAACTGGTCTTTACCTTTAACAAGCAGGAAAGTCCTAAACATGTACTACTGTCTACATCATCGTAGTTTGGGTCCAGCTATTAATGGGGGTGGGGGCATTCAAAATGTAAGATGCAATGTAAGAGAACAGTTTCATTAATTGACTTCAAAAAGTCAACCTAACGCAATCATGTCTAAGGCCTTTGGGGTGTGAATATGACCTTTTTTCCCCTCTCCAATACCTTTTTTCATGCATGTTTCAACTTTCATCATTACTACCACCACTCATTTGTATATTTATATTTTTTTTTACTTGTATCAAGTATCAACCAGTGGAATTTTGTTTTCCTGATATGGACATTAAATTATATACTCATAATTATACTTTTACTTACATATTAATCCAAACATAATTTCTATAGGCAATGTAATGGGATAAATGTATTGCCCTTAAATTGATTTTTTTTAAAGTTTTTGCAATCATGTTTCAGTAATTTATTTGCCACCTTCTCTATCGAGCTGCAGACATGATACTGCCATGTTGTTGGAGCAAGTGGGCCTTGGTCATTGTCACGAGTCTGCTAAGGAGACCAAAAAATAGTCAATTTTCGGAAGGTTTTTTTTTTTTTTTTTTTTGTCGAGTCGATGAACTATGGAACCAGAATATTGAATTTCACCAGTGAGAAAGTATTTCATCGATGCAATTTTCTTATCTTTCATCTGCTTTACTGTGTACATTGTACTTATTATTATTCCACGTTTCAGCCAGCTAATCATTGCTCAAGTCTTTCATGAATGTAAATATTATTTTAAGCTAATCTAACGTATTTTGCTAGTAAGAAAACCATGCACTTTGTAATTTAAAATTTGCTATTGAATAGCCGACTTCTGTATTGATCAACGATTTAGTTTTAGATTTAGTTTCATATTGTTAATTCTTATTTTGTATCATGTAGAAAATTCTTGACAGTTTTGTAATCACTTCTCATTGACGACTTGAATAAATTTCTTTTGATTGGTAAATGGAATTTATATTTTAATCGTTTTGATAACTGTTGACTTGTAAAAGCACATGCTGAGCAAATATAATATAAGCAGGAAAAGAAAGAAAGCGGGCAGAGTAAAATAGAGAGAGATTTATACGTTAGCTAGTGAAGTGAAGAAGTGGCGACAGAGAGGCACGAAATGTACTAATGACCTAGGGGGAAGACGGGGGAGAGAAGATACCAAAAAAATAAACTGGTGTGGAATTTATTGGGATAATATAAGGAAATTGTAAGGGAGGCAGAGGTTACGGGTGCCGTTATCTTGTGTGGAGATTGGGGAGAATAAGGTGGTTTTAAGATACCGGACAGACTAGTTTAAAACTTTAAATTTTGTTCGTTTGTTTTGTTATGGAAATGACAAGAGAAATGAGTGATATCATGTACGCGAGAGAGAGAGAGAGGGCAGTACTCCCGAATGCGATGAAATTGATAATGTAACATCATCATCATCTTCATCATCATCTTCATCATCAAGTCAAGTGCCAGGTCTGTTACATACATCGGCGGTCATGTATAAATTATAAAACTGTAAAAATTAAGAGTGTGAGACAGTCATAAAACAAAGTATGGAGGTCAAAGTTTGGCAATTTGACCGAAAAGGGAACAGGAATTTAAAGTACAAGTCCACTCCACTGAAAAGTTGAGCTGATTAGATAGACAAAAATCTAAAAAGCCCAAATATAACTTGGTTTTGGAAAATGGTGCTCAGATTTATTTTTAATAATTTTTTGTAATGAGCAAAAACAAGTTAATGAGCGAGTCGGTTGTGACGTAGGGTCCTCACAACACAGATTCGTAATGTAACCAAATTTAATGCATACGTCTTTGTGAAGTGCCTCGATACAAACTATTTCATTCACCTGATAAGAATAATGAAACACTATTATTCTTATCAGGTGAATGAAATAGTTTGTATAGACTTCACAAAGACGTATGTATTAAATTTGGTTACATTACGAAAATAGCCTATTGTCAGAATGTATACCGCTGGCACTTTCGTTGTGAGGAGCATACGTCACATCCGTACAGCAATATAAATGTTTGACTCGAAATACCCGAAACAAAAATCGCTCTTAAAAATCACCTGATTGAAGTACGCCCGTGATATTTGGCAGTTTTAACCTTTGATTTATTTACAACATGTTATAATTTTTGAAAATCGGAGTGGACTTGGGCTTTAAAGTTTTTAGCCCAAAGGGGGAAAATTGAGGAAACACTGAAGTTCGTTAAAGATCACGGATGTGGTAGAAACAATAATGTATTTTACTTGGTGCATCTGACTTGTCTGCGACCAGAAAGATCTGATCATTTTCATTACCTTTAAAAGTTACGAGAGACAATTTAATGTTGTGGCAAGGATCGGGGAATTTTACCGACTTTTGATAAATCGTCTCAAAAAGTCAAACCTGAACATGGGTAAAGAACTAAAGATAATACACGGTGAACTTTTTAAAGGTACTCCAAACTGATAAAATTTATGCAATTTATATTTTATCCCTTTGGTGTTTAGAGACTCTGCGTTTAATAGGCCTAGGTCTTTTTTATTGGCCATAATAATGTGGACAGAAGATCATAATAAAATACAACTTAAGAAATACACTTAGTGCACCATATAGAATGCATTTATGAAACCGTTTTTTATTCACACTGTCTACTTTTAACGACCATTTACGAACCCAATACATGGGAGTGGAAATTCAATATTTTTAGGAGTCACCGTTTTCATAAACTTTAGAGCTGAATCCACTCCCAAATTTATAGTGGAATAGTTGAATACTTGAATTACTCTTCTGAGAGTGGATTTCACTCTAAGCTAGGAATCCAGTCTAAAACGACGTGATTCTGCCCAAATGTGGATTCAACTCTTGTATACTTCGAGTGTATATATCTAGAACATCGATTGTATAAACATTTGTCCTAATGAAAATTGAATTAGGGCTAGCCACTCTTGATGTGGAGAGTATCGAGTTCAATAAGCGACACTCACTTGATTAAACGCAACTGCAGACCATTCGCATCCAACAGAAGAAAATATCGGAATAAAAGAATAGCTTGGATAGCTCTTAGTGGTGCGAATTACACATCCCCAATTCTTAGTTTATTTGATTGTCAAGGCTACTCAATAATGACAAAAGTTGCATCGGAAGATTTATTGATAAAACTTTATTCAACTGAAATTACATATAACACTATTTTACCATTGTCAAACAAAATACATACAAGTAAACCCAAATACCACAAAAAACATAAAACGCATTATATGATTACTACTATTATGCACATAGCTATTTACAATAAGAAAATGGGAGAGATAACGGGAAGAAAGCTGATTTCTAATTAGGATGAAAAGTCTGTGGTTTTAAAATGTCAACTCCCGTAAACCAAAAAGGTTAAAAAGGCAATACGACTATAATTATTTACGACTTATTTACTCGATGTAGGTCATTTTGTCCAAAGTTTGCTTTTATGATTTGGATATCAAGTTGGAAGTAGCAATATTCAACTGTCTTATGCCTTAGGCCTATACATGAAATATTTCTCAGATAATAATACCGCATATATTCTTTTATCATTGTATTTCGAACAAAATTTAGTGATTTTTGTTCTTCAAGAGTACCTTTTTACTTATTTATTTTGATTGCATTTTTCTTGCATTTCATCCGTCCGTCCGTCTGCCTAATGCCATTCATAAATAAGTCATGATTTTTTTTTTTAACAAAGTGCAATAAATTTGAGATATAATTTAGCCCTATAATCAAATACTCGCTCCCACAAGGAACTTTTGGTGACCACAGCTAACAAATTGTGTGTGCGCTTATCATTTTTAGGACATCAGTGATGGGTGTGGGGATGTCGCGTAGTTTAAAGCGGACTAAACCAACGAGATGCTCGGCGTACAAGGAGCGCGTCCTGTGAGTGTCGAGAGGAAGACGAAATGGCGACGAGAGGAAGACGAAATGGCGACGAAAGGGTGCTGAGAGGGAAACGAGATTACGAGAGGATTACGAGAGGATGCCGAAAGAGCATGGAGAGAGTGACAAACGGGTGATGAAAATGTGCCGAACGGGTGACGATGGATGACGATGGATGACGAGGGGTGACGAAAGGGTGTGGGGTGACGATCGTGTGCCAAAAGGGTGCCGAGACGGTCCCGAAAGTGTGACAATCAGAGCAGCTAGTACTAGTACTCCATACTCTGTCCAGTCTGCTTTGCTGCCTTACCGCTCTTCTTTGGAAGGAGGACCGATTGGATGTTGGGCATCACACCACCCTGGAGATAGGAGATAAGAAATGTGAAGAAAAGGGTTTAGTTTCAACAATTCCTAGACACATTTTTAAGATTCTTACTCCTTCCATGAACATTCCTCGACGTAAACATGATCAAAGCAAGGGCGAGGGATATATATAACTTCAAATATGATTGAATCATTGAAAATATCAGTCCAGATTTCGTTAAAGGTTCTAGTTAAGATTTATTTTCTTAATTTAGCAAGTATAGTTGTCAGAAACAGTTTAGAAAATCGGAAATGAATTAACATAAGTTCTATGAAACATTTGATTAATATATGAAAAACAAATTTTCGAGGAATACAATAAAATTATGTTTTTTAATGAAAATATCTAAACGTAGAGGTGTCACACCTTTGCGCGACATAAAAGTAAGAGACGTTCCCATACTTTGTCCCATTTCTGATGTTTGAATCCTGGCAATTCTTAACCTGAAACAACAAGAAATATAAGACTCTTCCAATTTGATTGACAACTTTACTTTCTTTTTCTTTTTTAATGACATGATATCCTAATCTACTTTCAGGCAACATCAATCATTGATTTGTTGTAACTTGTGGATACACTATGCAATCATGTTCCATTATTTCTTAACAAGTCTGAAATGGCATGAACTTAATGTTCTCATGTTACATACCGATGCTATGGTGACATGATTCAGGAGTTTGTTTAGCTCTTCGTCATTTCGGATGGCCAACTGTAGATGTCTCGGGATTATTCGGGATTTCTTATTGTCCCGGGCTGCATTCCCGGCAAGCTCCAAGATTTCAGCTGAGAGATACTCAAGGATTGCAGCGAGGTACACGGCTGCACCTCCACCAATCCGTTTAGCATATTGGCCTAAATGAAAGATAGGAATTAAGTAAAGGAGTGAAATAGCACGGGAATGATTTAATCATGGATATTTCTGATGTTCCTGCGGACTATTCTGCATTTCATCATTTCAATTTGTAAGTTAATGTTTTGTCAATTCCATTTTGTTCCTATCTCTAGAACATGTAAAATAAATATAGTTTTCTTGATTTTGGTACAATGAGTCGTGATAAACACTATGGACAACTTAAAGAGAAAAGTACCCCAGACACTTGCTACAACACATTTAAACAATTACTCCTTAATACAAATCACACTCCAAACAAATACCACTAATTTAAAGTCTATCTTGGTAGTCTGAAGGTAATTGGGGTAATTTGAAGGGGTAGGTATCCAGCGGTAGTCATCTGGGATGATAGTCCAGGCTAGAGCTGCCATCCTACACATTTTCTTTAATCTCGATACTGAATCACATTTTTTCCACCATTCCCACAAACTCCATTTTCTACCTTTTTTCTATTTTATGTCGTTAAAGGGGATCTACAGCATTTCCTTAAATTAATGTGCGAGTAGGAAAAGAGGGGATCTTATTTTTATTGAGAAAGTTGTTAAAGCAAAGTTCAACTAAAACCAAATTTTTAATGTGCTCTTTTTCTCTCTTCTCTTTTAAATATTACATCTTCTTCCCCCCTCTCTTCCCCTCCCATCCCCTCCCCTCCCCTCTCTCTCTCTCCCCCTCTCCCCTCTCCCCTCTCTCCCCCTCTCTCTCTCCCTCACCTCCCTCCTTTCACACACTCCTTCTGGCTGTCTTTATCTCCAGGTCTTCGATTTCATTTCCAGACCTTCGATGTTTCATCGACATTGTCCTTGTTGGAAACGTGTGGAAATATGGAAATTCTGTTTGCATGCATGACACAGAAGAAATCAAATTAACAATCTAAATATAGGGTTTATCTTCCCCTGTAAACAACAATATCTTTACTTTTCTGATTTCGAATTGTCAGTGATCTCTTAACGTTCGTTACACTCTCAAAATTATTTTAAATCTTGACTGAAAATGGGTTCTCTTCCTCTATGTTTAAGCGAGAAACACGGGAAAATATTTCACGTAATTTGCAGATCTCATATACCTCCATCATTTCTTATCATTTTGGAAAAGTCTAGAAACTAAACTTGGGCTTTAGGAGCAAAACAAACTTTCCTTTCACATTTAACTCCTTACCTTTTCTGAGAAACCGATGAACTCTACCGACAGGGAACTGCAGACCAGCCCTGGAGCTGCGGGTGACTGACTTGGTTGATTTCGCCTTAGCTCCTTTCCCGCGTCCACTCATGATTGTCCAAAAAAGTTTTCCGCCAAAATCAAACACAAAATACTAAGAGAAGGAGCGTTGCCTGTCTGTTCTGCGCTGGAACTTGTCGCTGAATGGCAAACTTGCTAGTGGTGTCGGCACGGAATATGGAAAGAATATACACAAATTTATTTCTAAATACGTACGAGTTGATTGGGAATGAATCGGAAAATAAAATGTTTTGGGTGTGGTCGAGATATTCGAGAGAAATAAAAATGGCGGCAAATCCTCCGATACTAAACTGAAAAAGGGGTTGACGTTGTGAACTGATGGAATCGTTTTCTTGCAGAGAGCATGTCCAGCATTGTGTATGCACACGCCATTCTCATTGTACAGTCAAATTCAGTGCTACTTGCACAAATCGTGAGCGACGTAGCAGCCAGGCAGGTGTACGGAATACCTTAACACAAATAATGGAAGCGTCGTAGTTGGAATGCTTTCTATTGTTCCTCGGTAAGAATCTTTACTGGTCGGGCATGCAATGTGCTTTTCAGATGTGGTATTGTCTCGTCACTTGGATTTCTTTTTCAGATTGAATGTTAGACCGGTTAACTAACATATTCAAATTTATTGATTTTTCTTTCCTGGGGACCTATAGTAACGAGTTATTCCATTAACCTGTTATTAATGAATGAATTACAATACTCGGAATCCAGTATGCATACATTACGTGTTACTCTAGTCCTGTCCAGACGGAGAAAAGTTACCCTAGGGTAAAGGTGGTGTTAAGAGCTAGTCGGGGTAAGTATAGCGGGCCAAGCATGCCACTATCCGTACAACTATACAACTATTCGACTATACGTCTATTAGCCGGCCAATCATAACGCAGGAAACTGTACATTTATACAACTATACCAGTGGCGGATTCAGGGGGCACGTACCCCCACCCCGGTAAAAAAAAAGGGAAAGGGAAAGGGGAAAGAAAAGGGAGAAAGGGAGAAAAAGGAGGGGGAAGAAAAGGAGGGGGAAGAAAAGGAGGGGGAAGAAAAAGGAGGGGGAAAAGAAAGAAAAGGGAAGAGAGAAAGAAGAAGAAAAGAGGAAGGAGAGAAAAGGGAAAAGGAGGGGGAACGGAAGAAAGGATAAAGAGAGAGAGGAGATCGAGAAAAGGCGGAAAGGAAGAAAGGGGAAAGACGGAAGAGAAAAGAGGGAAAAGGAGAATAATGAGATGGGAAAAGAAAGAAAGGGGATGATATTATTAGAAGGTGTTTTTTTTACCGGGAAAAAGGGGGCACGTGCCCCCTGTGCCCCGAATCCGCCACTGGTATAGTTGTATAGATGTACAGTTTCCTGCGTTCTGATTGGCCGGCTGGATAGACGTACAGTCGTATAGTTGTACGGATAGTGGCATGCTTGGCCCGCCATTTATCCCGCCATATTTACCCCGACTAGCTCTTAACACCACCTTTACCCTAGGGTAACTTTTCTCCGTCTGGACAGGACTTCTGTCGGACAAGTCTCGGACAAGCTTTCAGGAACAACCTTTGTTTAAAAAGTATGCATAAAATTTGAATATGTCAGTAAATCGGTCTATTAGTCTGCAGTGTAAAATTTGAAAAGCGTTTTCCAAACGTTCCTACTCCTTCAAGAAGCAGCATGTAATAGTTCGTCACCGGCATGCATATTTCTCAAACAAAGGATGTCGATGACGACTTGAATGTGTGTCTTAGGGCCACTTGACAAAACAACGATCAAGCCTATGCTTTTGGGAGGGGGTATCCCAACCATATTTACTTTACAATTGTTATGTTTTAATAGAACCTTTATTGTAAATTTTGATATATTAAGTAAATTGTATTGTTTATGTATTTTGTCTGAAATGGTGAATAAACAGAAATGAAATAAAAGGTTCGCTTGTTGGATTCTATCAACAAAGATGTTATCATCTTTAAACAGATAGCTTTAATTTGTCACCAGGAATTTAAGAAAAATGCTCCCATAAAACTGAATGCGTAATCTTATTGGTATGTAATTGTTAATGTATACCCAAGAGAATAGTAATAGATACAGGCCTTTCTCTTATCACGCCTGTATTTTTGCCGAACTTTTAGAGCTCGTTGCAAGTACAAGTACATGTATTACTGTAGTTTTTCTGACATTGGAACAAATATCAATTTACAAAAACAATTCTTGTTTGGAACGGCTTGATTAAATGCCTCGTCAAAACATTTGTTAGCGGAGGGAAGGCATCAAGACAGTGTTTAAATGCAGAAAAAACAATGGTCTATTGATGACCTAAATTCCTTGACAGAATGATGTAAATTTGAGCCAGGGATCATTGAACTCTCGGTTTAAAAGAGAAGTTAACACACGTGCAATGCATGTAATGGACATCTACACAGGTACGCAGCACCTGCCGCCGCGCGCTGCTGCCGCTGATTCGCTAAGCCTTCTAATAAGATTTAAATTTATGCAGCGGGAAAACATCATTCCAATTTTCGGTCGATTGATCACGGAAGATCATGTTGATCAGTTTAACTCACGATATCTTACTCGAAATAGCTTTTTAAAGATCTGAACTGAACTGAAGATAGAGCGACAGTAGGCCTATGATTTTGCCGAAAGCCACAATAAACAAAATCGGAAAACGGCTTCTTCGCCCCTTCGTATTATTTGAGAGAAATAGTTATCATAGCTTCGGGTTTAGCGTAACTCAGTGAGCTCGAGCAGACGACAGGTCGACCTGTCACCATGTCTGGGCGAGGAAAAGGCGGGAAAGGACTGGGAAAGGGTGGTGCCAAGAGGCACCGGAAAGTCTTGCGTGATAACATCCAAGGGATCACCAAGCCAGCAATTCGACGCCTGGCCAGGAGGGGTGGAGTCAAGAGAATCTCCGGTCTCATCTACGAGGAAACCCGTGGCGTTTTGAAGGTAAGACGTCTTTTTTGTTTTTGTTGACTTTAAAAACAGCATTATATTTTAGCCAAAACTATTAAAGAATTAGAAATGTCATCCAAGTATACCGAAATGTATTAATAATTACATTGTATATGTTTCTCGGAGCGACCGATGAGGGGTTGTATTATTTTTACATCTGGATTGTTTGAAAATAGTATTTGTTGTAATTTTTCGTGCTCTTGCGTTAAAAGGTGTATCTCTTTCACAATTTTGTCGATATATATATATATATATATATTATATAGACATATGTCTATTTTGTTGAATCTTTTATGATAACATTCCAAAAATGTATACTGAAGAAAAGAAACAGGACATCTCAGTTGGATTGATTTTTTTATTGAAGATTATTCAAGATCATTTCTATAAACTGTACTAAAATGTCCAGGAAGCCTCATGTGGAACTATGTTACAGCAGTTCTGCAAATAATTCGATGAATATATGCGAAGAGCTTTGATTTTGTAATGAATAGGCCTAAATTACTATCCCGTTGTTGCCTTTTCCTATTTTATCTCAACTATATTCTGTTGCACATCATCCCCATCCCCTCTTTTTTATCCTCCGCCACCGGCCTCTCTTCTCTCTCTCTCTGTCTCTCTCTCTCCCTCCCTCTTTTTCTTTCATTCTTTCCCTCTGTCTCCCATTCTCTCCCTCTCCTTTTTCTTCTTTCTCTCTCTCTCTCTCTTTCTCTCTTTCTCTCTCTTTCTCTCTCTTTCTCTCTCTCTCTGTTTTTACTCTCATCTTTTCCTTTTATCCTACCCCTTTTCTCTCATCTCTATTCCCCATCTCCTGCGGTTTTTTTTTTCTCTCACTCTCTCCCCTCTCTCTCTCTCTCTCTCTCTTCCTATTCTCTCCTACATATTTCACGACCCCCTAAATTCCTTACAGGTTTTCCTCGAGAACGTTATCAGAGATGCTGTAACATACTGCGAGCATGCCAAACGCAAAACAGTCACTGCGATGGACGTGGTTTACGCCCTCAAGCGACAAGGACGGACACTCTATGGTTTTGGCGGATAGGGGGGAAATCCATTGTCGACATCGTCATAGCAACGAGAATGCGTCCATAGCAACGTTGCTGGATGGTCAAGGACTAAAACTATGCAGTAAACCTATTGCAAAATCTGTTTTTGACAGCCTGTCGACATAATCGTATTTTCTCCCCTGATATTTCCACCATGGAGGGTCCATATACGCATCTGCAAATGATGCACTCATACCCGTGATATAATTAATACAAGTGATATGTTGCCATTGTATAGCTTCACTTAGAGACTATCCAGAAACTAAGCGATCTGAATTTGCCAACAAGTTATTTCCAGAACAGAATTGGTTTTCCGTTTTGATTTTAAACAGTAAATCATAATTATATCCGATTTACTATGTTGTTTTTCTTTTATGATTTGATTTAAATAAATTTCTTTTGTACCTATGTTACACTGATTATCAACATATGAATTATACTCAAAACTTTGTACTGTTAAAGGTATATATACGAAATGATTGTAATAGGCCATTTTTGTAATGTTATCAAATTTAATGCATAAATATTTGTTAAGTGCCTTGTTACACATTATTTCATTCACCTGTTAATACGAATAATTCCATACATTCCGAGTTGTTAGGTAGGACAAGCCACAATGTTTGTCCTACCTAGCAACAATTAATGTATGCAATTCGCATTCTGTCTATTGAAATACAATCATTAATTTTGTAACATGTGAATAAAAATATTTTGTAATATGGACGTTCAATTAAAGGAGTTAAATGCACTTTGCACTATCTGTTCAGAAGTTATGTTTGATTACGTATTACTTCCCCTTCACAACCATGTCTACCTCAATTATTTAAGATTGTAGAATAGTCATTTTGGTGTTTGTTTGTTTCAGTGTTTAATTTGATTCGTCATTTTGTTTCATTGATGATGATTATTTGGATTTTCTGTCTGGTATCCTGGTTGTTCATTGCATTTGTCGTTGGTTACACATTTAGCCCCATATTGTATATGTAATTCCGTTGTATGTTAAGCGTTTAAATGTCTTATTCGTTCTGTGGATGAACATTGTAGACGGCCATGATTTACAATTGTAATGATTGGTTATTGTGGTTTGATTTTCATAATTTAATTTTAATAATTCAATTCATATTTTCTATTCATCCCACGAACTTTAATTCGTTCGGATCTAAAACCTACACCGACTTAAAAAATAACATGGTATCAAATATTTGCTTCATAAT
The DNA here is from genome assembly GCA_037976565.1 of Mesocentrotus franciscanus. Lineage (NCBI taxonomy): Eukaryota > Metazoa > Echinodermata > Echinoidea > Camarodonta > Strongylocentrotidae > Mesocentrotus > Mesocentrotus franciscanus. The sequence goes on from CP137682.1 coordinate 19,204,036, forward strand.
GTGTAATTTATTGGAATTATTCTTGAAATTTGTTAATATGCCAATTCAATAAATCGTATAGAGAAGAAAAATTGGAAGACATATTCTATTATATTTCTCTTTTTATATCTAATCGTGTAAGTAACGATATTGTATCTGTAAAGCTCATTGCATTTTCACAACATGTGTTAAAGATTTTAAAGGCCTTTTCTTGTGTATTTCTCTGTTTGCATTGTTTATGCTGTAAGGAGTGTGAGGTAATATAGTGTAGCATTTGCTTCGTCTTTCTCCGCATGTCGCAATGGCCATCTCTCTCTCTCTCTCTCACTCTCTCACTCTCTTCTCTTTTCTCTTCTCTTCTCTTCTCTTCTCTCTGTGTGTATTCCTTTCCTCCTCTGATCTGCCCCGGTCTTTCTAATAAATGCTATCTCTTTTATTTGCCTCATTTTCTTTTTAATCCTTCTCTGCATCTCTCCGTCCCATTCTCTCAATATATCTCTCTCACTCTCTCTCTCGGCTCTTCTTTTCTCTTCTCCCTGTGTGTCTTTGTTTCATCCTCTGCCCTGGTCTCTCTATACTATCCCTATTATCTGCCTTATTTTCTTTTCAATCCGTCTTTGTATCTCTCCAACCCCTTCTCTCAATCTCTATTCTCTTCTCTTCTCTTCTCTCGGTGTGTATTCATTTCCTGCTCTGCCCCTGGTCTTTCTAATAAATGCTATTTCCTTTATCTGCCTCATTTTTTTGCAATCCTCTGCATCTTTTCACCCCCTTCTCTCAATCACTTTGACTGACTCTCTCTCTCTCTCTGTATTCCCCTTTGTCTCTCTCCCTCTCTGACAGACACATACACAGTATTACACACCCACCCTCATACACACTTTGTACATGAACTATACATGTAGATTTACGTGTTTTTTGTGTATATGTCTTTGTTTTTGTTGTTTTTGTTTTACATTCATTGAGTCAGGCGATAGAAAACGATGATTAACTATAGTTTCCCTAATGATCTAGAATTAAAATAATTCCAATATAGAGCTTTCATTTCACGATTATAGTCCATCCATGAAGATGGATTGACGCCCTTCTGTATTTCAGTACCATTGGTCACAATATTGTATATAGTATTGTAATAATTTCGAAGTATGCAAAATCCTCAATATCAATATCTATTGATGATAACATGACTATGCTATTTACAATAATAATACAATGATATACTATTACAATAATAATGAAAATCAGTAATGATAGGCCGATAAAGTTAATGAAAGTGGTGTTCATCAGATAAATATGATAGTGATTGCCACACTGATAATAGTAGTAATGATGTGGATGTCGTTTTATTACGACTGTTTCTACACATATGCGGTAGAAAATGGATCGAGGAAGTAGTTCCTTGGTCAAAAAAGGGGTCTTCGTGAGGGGCAAATTTCACACGGTTACACATTCTGCAATGTCCTGAGATCTAGGTAATGAAAATAATTATCGGCGTTATGGTTTCATGAAGTCATGAGCGAATCTGCCTTGGCCACATAGTCTCTTTAAAATAACCAAAGCGAGGGTTAATTGATAATGAGCCGTGATCCTTGTTACGGCAAAATGGGGACGTTTTTTATATTGATCTACATTAAAGCTAATCTTGAGCTCTTGTATGGGAATCGTATGTCGAGAGAACATGGCTTTAATTCATTCTGGATTGTTTATCCTGCAGTAGATTGATTGTTTGAACCAGTAAAATAAAAAACAAACTCACAAAAACTTGCTGGAAATTATCTTCAATAAAAACCACAACTCTCATTTGCACATAGTGACCTGTGGTGTCGGGCCTATACTTACCTTGATTTCCTTATTTTTTTATGATCATTACTTGGCCCCTATACATTTTATACCAAAATCGTTTGGCGCATGTCATTTATTTGTAATTTTGAACATTCGGTGTAAGTTTTGTTGGATTCTGTGAGAATTTATTTGTTTATCATTACCAGAACTCAAGCTTATCTGGATTTTCATATAAAAGGGTAGAAATTGCTTTAAAATCTTGTTTTCTGCAATAGTGGGGCTTATTTTGGGAGCCTGGTGCAGTCGTGTGTTTATATTCCTTCATAATTATAATAAGAGTCGATACTTCATCTACAGATCAGCGGGACAGCCAGCTGACCGGGGGCTTTTTTATTTGCCTTTTTTTTTTGGATTCTCCATTTTCAAGAAGTGTTGTTTTTGTGTCCCTTGAAGTTGCAGAGGATTACCTTAATCATGCCACAATCGACGATCTCTTCTAAGACTTAAGAGATGCATGTTCTATAAATAAATTTACAACTTTGAGGGTCATGGGGAGAATTGGGAATCTCATTGTAATTGCCCTACATACCATTTAAGAGACCAAGAATAAAAGCGATCGATACACCCATCGTATTTACCAACCTGCCTCTTTAGAAAGAATTTCCTTTAGCTTTTGTTCGAAAGAGCGGGTGGCCATAAGGTAACGATTACAAAAGATCGATGACAATAAAACTTGATTAAACAGACAAAACCTACTTTCTTTTTGTGTTATCGCCCTACGATTGAAAGATCCGCAAGGTGAATGCTTGTCTTATTTGCTAACTGCGGCAAATCTGACGTCACACCAATCACGTAGCCATTCACTCATTACCGCAAAGAACTATTAGCTCTTGGCAAGCAAGGTAAAGTGTGTCGGGTCACTCACACACACACACACAAGCAGATTGGCTCGTATCTCGGGCAAACAATCATTGTCGTCAACCAGTCAGGCACCCATTCACCTGCGAGGTTTATCTCCGTCTCGATAAACAGCTAATCGCAAGTCAGTGAGTGTGTTTTCCAGTGCGAGCGCGCGGCAGCGCTGAACAGTGCACCGTTGATCTAGATGACCATTCTTCAGGATGACCAGTTAGCTAGTCTTCAGTTATTAACCACCCGACCATCATTTCTTCCATGAACGATTAGATTTCTCGCAACAAAAGGAGATGGTTACATCACGCTCTTTTCACATGTTGTAGATTGTCTTCAATAAATTGGGCTGGAATCGACTTGGCAAAGCGCAATAAAGTCTATTTTCGTTCCTACCTTACGTCGCCGTTTAACCACAATAGACCAACTTTGGGCCCAATATGTCGCGGTGACCCAATGCTTATCGCATGTTGGGAGTAAAACTAAAAGATCTGTTTATCGGAAAAGATTTTTAGTTTTTATTCATTATCAGTCACGAATTTGTCGTAGCGAACTTCAAGGGGAAGACAAACCTCTTTATCGACGCTCAAGGAATCCATCATCACTTCAAACTGTGAAATATTTGATTTCCTCGAAGATGCTGTGTTTCACGAGGAGAACCTCTGATCCTCTGCCCCTAGTCCGACCTAAGTCACTGACCAAGTCTCAACAGATCCCCCTGGTGACTTGGTCTTTCTTCCGACCCGTCTTTGTCATCCTGGGTTGTTTCTGGATTGGTTACATGACCGCCATCGTGGAGCCCATGCTCCATGCCAGTCACACCGCCAGCACGCGGCATCGCGTCAGCCGCTTCGCAGACTACCTCTCCCTGCCCGCCAAAATTTTCGACAACAACAACGCAGATGGGATCCTCCGGAGGTCGATCTCCTCGCCGCCGAGTGACGATCCGGGACGATTCCGCTACGTGTTAATCCCCCTCACGAGCGTACAGGCAATGCCATACCACAAGGAACGGTTTGAGGTCTGCATGAAGTCCATCCTGGAAAAATCATCTATTCCTTTGTATTTCTTCTTTGTGGTTGACGAGCCGAGTAGGCTCTACCTGGAAGAGACGATGAAGATGTTCAGTTGGAAGTACAGGTCAAAAGTAGAGATACAGGTAGGCCATTACCAATTTTTCTTATAAAATTACAACACGATTGGAAAGATTTCTATGGGCAATACCATAGGGTATTAACTTTGCTCTTGAGTTGATTTCTCAAAAGTATTTGCGATTGTGTTTTATTTTTAATGAAATACCCCCCTATACGCTTGTTGTGTGTATTCTTATCCTGTATAACGGTTGTATGTGTCCTGGGCCTGGTCATTCTCAAAGACTGATGTTTGATATTTTTAATATACCTTTGTGGCATTTTCTTGATTTACCTTATTTACCTATGTTGTAATCATCGTAAATATTGTGCTCCCGGAATACCCAACCTTATATTGCCTGACGTTATAACCAACGATGTCCCCAGTTTTCTTTTCTGGCAGTAAATATTAATATAGTTTGTATGGATTCACCAAAAGGTTTTGTCCTTCATTCCATAATAACCTATTTTCATGCACCCAAAAATATACAATCCAGAATATCAAGAAAGAAAGTGGTACCCACCAGCAATTATAATTATTCATTTTCTTTGTCGCATAAAAAGTGTTTCTCTACATACCAACACACGACACCATAAATATGTATAGCTTATCATGCTAGTCGTTTATTCTTTGTTTTATGTAACACACCTTTTCCGCCATCCCATATACAGTAAATGGAAATAGACGTGGAAAACAAGAGTTGAGTAGAGGATAATTAGGAGTTAAAAGAAATTAAGGTTTCGTTGTTTGATGCCAAGATGTATAGTTTTTATTCTTTTCTTATTGTAGAGTCGGTGTCTTGGCTTTTCGTTTTATATTCTTTATTTCGTTATTGACTGAAATATTCATCATTATAGTGTGTTCTTATATTAACATAGGCCTATATCCTCTTTTTGTTGATTTCTTTAAATATTCATTCCATTCCCTTGTAATGCAGAAATACCCTATTAAGTTGAAAATCGACTTGAGCTTGAACTTGGAATTTATTACCCAACAATGAAAACATCACAAAAGGCATAAAATCATTTTATTTAGACGAATCGTTTTAGCTGAAGCGCCATATGCTATCATCCTCGCACACGTTTTAGCAAAGCTATTATGAAAAAACGGTGGTCATATCATGATCTAACACTCGTCTGGCTTTCAACAGAACAGTGTGACCAATACAGAAGACGCTGTAGGAGGAGACTGACCTGTTACAAGTATTTAAAGCCCCTGCCGTGGATTTGCAAGCCCTCAAAAACTTATCTAAAATATATCTGCAGCAGCAAGATGAGTTGATGAAAGTATACGTGCAAAATTTCAGATCAAAAGACTCTGTGGTTTTCTCTTTATCAGTGAAAATTGAAGCCCTAGTTTTGTACACAAGGCATGGGGTGTCTAAAACACTGCCAATTGCAAAGGAAAGTTTTCAATTATTTTTTCTTTGGTCCCTTTTACAATTTTGAGATGTTCACCGTGCAAATCCGTGCAACGCCCTTTAAATATGGGGTGTTTTCAACATTACTTTAATGTACCTATATAAATGTTGTTTTAAAAAATGAGTCGCCTGTACCTGAACGTCAACCCTGGATCTAGGTATCAATTAACATTAGAGCATCATTTCACGAGCCCGTCATAAGTACAAGTTCGCAGACATCCCGTTGGAACCCGGGCTAATCGATGTCGGTGATGTCGTGAAACGCTACCCAGTTTTTTTTTAAACCTTTTTCAGATTAATCGGCTTTCAAACCTGATGAGGAAAGATTAGGAAAATGCGGGTACACCAGGGATGTGTTTAGATAAGGAGATAACCCGATACCTTCCTCCTTTAAAACCGGGCTTGAAAAGTTGAGAGTTGCATCCGTTCAAATTTGTTAGAAAGTAAAAGTTCATTGAATGTATGAAACATCTCATTTGTGCACAGAGCACTCAATTAGCAGGGACAGGACAGATGAATATACCACTGACAGTTCAGACTAATTGGCCCGAATTCACAAAGGAGGTTTAAATTTAACCCATGGTTTAAACCCTCATTTACATAACCCATGGTTTAAAATTAGCGCAAATTAAGCGTACCTTGCCTTGCGCGCGTCTTTTATTGGACATCTGACTGTGTCGCGCTTAATTTGCGCTGATTTTAAACCAAGGTTTATGTAAATGAGGGTTTAAACCATGGGTTAAATTTAAACCTCCTTTGTGAATTCGGGCCAATGTCTTTTCAACACGATCTCAGAGACTTTTGAAAAATTAACCTGAGGTAATTTCAATTGCCCTTTCTCTGACCCATTGAAATGTACAAACTTTGCAGTGCCGTATATTACGTAATTCGAACATGATTTTTTTGTTAACGATTCAAAGAAAGTCGTTTAAATCGTGTTTTTAATGGATACTAAATGAAGAATACAGAACAATACCACATCGCGCCTCGACCAATCAAAATAATTCTGTTATAGCGTTTGATATCCAGCAAAATTTCACGGGTTATGCAATCGTAATAAACTTTCACGACTTTTACGACTGATGCCAAAAGTACCCGCCTCTTTGATGCTCTGTTCGGCTTATTTGATCATGTTGATTCAGAAGAATAGATAAAATTATTGCTGGTCAAAGCGGCAAAATATATAACAATGCCTTGAAAAATGTACTTCAATGATTACGTAACGGTAATAAAAAATAATACCCGTAGATATGGCTTGTTCGATTCAGGAAAGAAGATAAAAGTTTGAAGGAATGATTACTCTATTTTTTTGTAAGGAAATGCCAGGTATATAGAGGTATTGTGGTCCAGTAGATAAGTCTCTGGACTGTGAGCCACAAGATACGGGGTTCGAATCCCCGCCACAACACTAACGTCCCTTGGCAAGACGTTAATCTACATTTTGCCACACTCCACCCTGGTGAGGTAAATGGGTACCTGGTAGGATTATTCCTTGAAATGCACTGTGCGCTGATAACGGCTGCCGGAGCTAAAGCTAGGGTAATGATTTATAAAGCTCTTTGGAAGCGCATAGGGACGTTATTATTATAATGTTTTATGTGATACAAGAACGGATTAATAATATTAAAATAAGGTATGATTGTCTTTCTAATCGGATCACTAATTGAAGTAGATGTGTCGTGGTCGAGTGGATACGTAACCGGACTGTGGATCACAATGTCCGCGGTTCGAGTCCCGCCGCGGCACTAATGTCCTTTGGCAAGACATCGATCTACATTTGCCACACTCAACCCAGGTGATGTAAATGGGTACCTGGCAGGAATTAATTCCTTGAAATGCCAGAGCGCCGTAATCACAGCCATGCTAAAGTCAGGGTACTAATCGGGAGCGCCAGGAGTGTCAAGTCTGACAGATATGAGCGCTATACAAGAACCCAATTTTATTATTATTATTATAATATAGCAATGAATTACACCAGTTATTAATCGACTTTTGGGCAATAAAGTACACAACAGCGGCCATCTGGGAAATGTAACTGGAAGCGAATTCTCACACTATATTACGTCAATTCGGAATCTGTCTTGCTAAAGTTTCTTGTTACGAATAATCTATTACAGTAGAGAATGACAAATTCCAATGGAAGGCTATCACAAATGCTCAATTCAGGCTTACTATTTAATTCATTATTTGCACAAACCAATCGAGATACCAATCATGATTTTTTTCTTTCCAAATGATATAAATCAGGTATATATATATGATGTGTACACAATTATCAAGGTGCATAAGCACGCTAACAATTACCAAAATAGAAAGGAAATTATATAAATCAGGTTAAGATAAACTTATTGAATTAAGGTGCATTGGCAATAAAAGGGTATAATTTTAAGAAATAGAAAGGATTCTTAAACGTCCGTCCAATGGATTATACTCATTTCATCACCTAAGAGAAAGTCGAAATTTTTTATTTCAATTTAGTTGATTGTTCTTAAGTGAAGCAGAGCTTTATGAGAATTAATATGGTTACAACTTTACTAGTACACGGTTCGTTTATTTGTGGTAATTTTCGACACGGTACTTGCCGTGGAATTGATGGGGGCGGGAGGGGGGCGGCTCTGACCCTGAAGAAAAAAGGACTCAACATTCCTAGCGGAGTAAATCGGGGCTTGCAGGAATACATCTAAAAAGTTAAAAGTAACAACAAGCGGAAAGTAAATATAATTTTCTTGTATTCTTCCGAGGACGCTGGTATGCATACATCTGTATTATTTACCCTCAGGCCTCAGGTCTACATTTTTAAGTAATCCCAGCATTCATTGAAATTCAGTCCAAGAAAGGATAAAACCCTGGCTTTTTCACAAGGGTCCGGTGGTATCGGGGCGATTGCTAATGACATCTTTTGAAAAATTGATTTTTGTCTCTGCCCGACGGGAAGACCGAATAGAGGACTAGTGGGTTGTTCAGTATTACAAGTGCTAATCTGTATACCTATTGACATCTTGTAAGAATGGGACCTGCTTCTTGTGGACAAATATTTTCATTGTGTAGCCCCTTTGAAGTGGGATTTCACCGAGGTGCTTCTGTTTGAGGAGTAGGCCCGGAAATACGGAAAAGGGATTAACATGCGAGGCTTCGGATTGTATAAGACGCGCTCCGGTGATCTAATTCACATTTTTACCAGGTCCTCTTGTTTTTCTTGTAATTTTGTTTTCCTTCTTCTTCTTCTACTCCTATTTTATTATTTTCCTCCCTTGCATCTATTTTTGTCTTGCTAGTTTTTCTTTCGTTCCTCTCCATTCAGCTGCATCTTCACCTGTTTGTTTGCTTGCTCTTATTCCCTCCTTCTTTAAAACCGTGTTGTTTTTTTCTATTAATAGTCACAATGGTTTTCGTTTGTATACCGCAGTTAATAATGTACACCGATTATAGATATTTGTGAGCAGACACAGTCTGCTGACACTGGAGCACAATTCCCAAAGCCTTGAGCAGAGCCTATCTCTGTCAGTCTCTGGCTAAAGTACATAGCCTATGTAGTATTGTTGTTGTTTAGGTTTATAGGCGTTTATCATTCAGGAGTGAATATTTACGCCTGTACGTACGCTGCCCCATAGTCTCATGTTGAAGACAATGCAATGCACAGCGATTGACAAGAGTTTGTGCCTGCAAATTAGAATTTCGCGAAAGCCTCGGGTAATTTTTGCGGTCGTAACGCTATTAGTGACATTTATTGAATTAATAAATATCTAATTACCAGTCTGGTTACATGGAATATGAATACGTCGGTGAACTGGTCGTACTCCCCCATAACTTTTATTAGCCACCCATTACCACCAGTGGCGTAGCGTAGGACCAGCCATTAATGGGGCATGCAGTAACAACATGGCGGGGGGGGGGGCACCGACACCATTGGGTTTATAAAATAAAAATTAACAAGGCCACCGACCAGAGGCAGTATGTGGAAGGGGGTCATTTCATCTTTCATGTTTCATTTTCCTCTCGCTCTTTCGTTCTACTGTCTCTTCTCTTTTTCTTCTTTCCTCCGTTCGAGGAGGGGAGGAGGCTTGTGCCCTCGTACTCCCCTGTAGCACCGCCATTGACATCATTTTGGACAGTCGACAATAAGCGCGTTGAATTATTTTGATCAAAGTCGTTGCTATATTTCATGTTGTATTGTTTTCTTTTCTTTTCTTTCTTTCTTTCCTTCTATCTTTTTTCATTCATTCTTTCTTTCATTCTTACTTCCCTTCGTTCTTTCTTTCTTTCTTGTTCATTTTCTTTCATGATAGTTTACATGCATGTCATTCAGTTGCCAATATAGACCTCGGTTATGAATAGTGATTATGAAAGCATGTCGTCTGTAATTCGGATTAATGCATGCCATCTACTCGTCAGCCCATCAAATCTATTTTAAATTTGTATCTAAAGAAACCCGTTTTTTGGCATCTCTATTGTGCAAAATCGAACAGTGGCACCTGTATTTTGAACACTCTTAAAACTCATTCAAGCCGTGTTTCCAATCTTTTGAACATGCCAAGTAAACATGACAATTTATTCTCATTCTTTTTTCGAGCTTGGATGGACGATGACATTTTAATCCGATTCTGGTCCATTGACCTCGTTGCTTTATCCCCAATTATCTAGATATAGCTTTAAAAAAACTACGATTGAGATTTGTCAATACTTTTGTGATAATCATAACAGAATCTATACGGATTAAGTCCAAGCCGCCGTGAAATCTGTTTTGAATTTCAACGAATTCTGTTTCTATTCATAACTTTTATTGTGCTAAATTTATTAACGCCGGTTTAATTCTGTAGTTAGTACAGCTTTGAAGATTACAAAGCTAGTCGAGCTAGATTGAATAGTCACTTGCTGTGCATGAAACCAATATCTTTTGTTCAGAAAGCTTAATCTCAGGAAGCTATTCGTATCTTTAAATATCATTGTAGGGCGGGATTTTTTTTTCTCTTCTGGTTAATTTCTGTCTTGTTTAATCCTTGAATTTTTGTCTTATCCCCCCTTTTTTTAACGTATGTTTGAGCAATGAAACCATACGTTCAATGTCATTATGGAAAGAGAAAGTTTTCCATCTCATTTCAAACCCAACAGACAGTCCTTTTCATGACATTCCGCATGTTAAACAAACCGCAAACGTCAATATTAAGTTCAAAAGTTAAATCTTAGGAAGACAGTATACTGTAGCCAGTGAATATTTTCGTTGCCTGGTTGTAATTATGATAGACAGTAACAAAGAGAAGAATAACTTGGATGAGACAAACATATGAAATTGCCCCCTTCTCTGTCTCCTCAGTCTTACTATAGGGATTAATTACTAGAAATATTAAATTCCCATATCCAAAGTTATTCTTGATCGTGATTTTATGCTGTTTTAGAGCTAGTTTACATTAGGTAGAATACAAATAAACACTGCCTTGACACTCTCCCTCATAATGTGAGGTGGCTTCGGAGAGGCGCAGTGTCAACGAAGATAGAATTACCCTATAGATGTTGTTGGCGCCTCGGGAAAAAAGTGGTGAATATTGTCTGTTTTATATCTCCTATTTTTATTAAGTTTTACTGCATTTTGTGAAGTACGATTTAGTAAGAAATACTTTTCTATCAAAATAGTAGTGACCCAAATCAATCATCGACCTATGAGCCACTGATGACGTCACGGATTTGTGTCCTTTTTCGACGGCAAGAGGAATCTGAAGCGCGCCTCAGCCGTTGTATCACGATATTAAATCGGCTAAAGAGGCTGCTCTTCTCCTGGAAATACGTTTGATCACGTGGGGTCCTCTTGACCAATCTGTGAACAAGAATTCCTCTATGATGGATATAACATTTTTATAGTTTAGATGAAAATATCTGGTCCTTTGTACGTCACTAATAGCGTTTCCAGCCATCATAATTGAAATACTGATAGCGAATTCGTTGTTGACGTCTTTTGGCAAGGCATTATTCCACATTTGCCACTCTTCACCCGGGTGTAAGTGTGTACGTAGCAATCGCTGAGGTAATGACAGTTGCAGTACACTCCGGAAGAATAGCGTTGATGCTGATGAGGCTTAGCTGGTTATAACAAAATATTATTATTATCATACGGATTGTGTCGGCTGCCCGCAAACAGGCCATGACTGCCATTGGCAATGCGTAGATCTCACGGCCTTCTTGCGGACAGCCGACGAAAGTAAAGTAGGCTACATCTTAATCTTTCCATAATTTTGATATATCAATGCAATTGTCATCGGTTATAGGCCTTCTGTGTTTTTATCGTCATCAATTCATCATGGTGTTATTATCAAATTTATGTATGTTTGTCTTTGTTTCATTTCATGCAGTACACCTTTCTCGACCAGGAGACGATCGCAAAGAAACTTGCCTCATCTGTATCGGTTGTTCAACAGATCGTCAGCGGCAACACCCAGGGCTACTACAACCAATCTATCTTCTTCCTGTCAGTAGCCATCCATCGAGGGATCCTTCCTGACTTTGTTCACCAAATCATCATGCTGGACACCGATCTCAAATTCCTCTCCGACATCAGCGGACTTTTTGCTCATTTCGACAAGTTCGAAGACAGCAACGTCATGGGCATTGCGCATGATCAGCAGCCGACGTACCGCGATGCATTCAAATTGTACCGTGCGCGTAATCCCAATACGCGCGTCGGTTCGCCGGCCCCCAATGGATTACCGGGATTCAATAGCGGTGTTGTGCTACTGGACATTGCTCGTATGAGGAGCAGCCTACTCTACAATCACTACCTCAATCCCCCCGTGGCGGAACTAATCTCGAGAAAATATTTATTCAAGGGAAGCTTAGGCGATCAAGACTTTTATTCGCTCATTGGAAATGAAAGAGAAAATCTATTTTATGTTTTGCCTTGTTCGTGGAACAGACATCTTTGTAGAAAACTTTATGACCAGTACGCCCCCGTCTTTGATTCTTACTTCAACTGTGATGGGAAGATTCATATATATCATGCCAGCTGTAATTCCACTATGCCTGTTTGAACAAACAAGAGACTCTTTTAAAAGTTGAAAGTATATGATAACCATCTTGGCGCCTTCAAAATAGGCCTACATTAGACGTTGAGACTTACTTATTTGGTATGCCAAAATGGTACATTCCTCTTCGCTTTCTGAATCTCCACCAAAATGGTTTCGACGGACAAAATAATTTCGACAGTCTAACAGAAGCCGATTGGAAATTGGAAGTGTTTCTGAAGGGTTAGTTGGTTTTGACTTGGAACACATGTCGACTTGTGTTCTGGCGTCCGTAAGTCCAGGAGAGATCGTGGTATAGTGATTCATTCACTTGACTCTCAATCCAAGGGTTGAGGGTTCGAATCCCAGCCTGGCGCTAACGTCCTTCAGCAAGACATTAATTCACATTTGCCACTCTCCACCCAGGTGTAAATGGTTGCCTGGTATATAATTATGATGGGGTAATAATAAGTGCATGGCCCTCCGGCAGAACAGCGGCACTGATGCTGGTGAGGCTTAGATCCCCGGGTAAACAAAATTACTATTATAATTACAGTATTAATGAAATGCCAATTTTTCCCGGATCGCACTTTAATCTCAGTAGATAGGTTCACATGGCAGTCTGTAAACTTAGTATTGCTCGTGGTTTTAAACTTCGAGGTTAAATTGTAGTTAAGGGCCGTGCGAACGCACTCGTTTGTGAAACTTATAGTTTACAAGAAGTTTTAAACTACAAGCGATCTAATACTTAGCACGACAACTCACTTGAAATTATGTGCCGCTCGGACACAATTAACTTTGAGATTTTCGCCAGCCTGTAGCTATACACCGACTGCTTGCCCGGCTTGTAGTTTAAAACCTCGAACGATCGCTGTTCCAGTGCCGTGTGAACCCCAGTGTTGTTTAAAACTTCGAGGTTTCGCAAACGTGATAGTTAAAAACTACGACGGTGACTTGCGAACATTATCTAATCAAGGTGATTTTATTTAGTTTCACCCCTGTTCTCCTGTTGATCAAATGCATGCAAACTTAAATGTAAAATGGTGAATACGAGCTACGCGCATTAGATTATTGTGGCGATTATGAAATCAAGAATTAATCTTGTCGTGGACATTATGATTATAAAACAAGTAAGAGATTTCACTCAGGGGAGATGTTTAAAATTTAATCTAAGAATTACATGTCATATTCAGATATTCAGTATTTCATGTGTTATTATTGTCATAATTATACATACATTCAACGGGTTTATTGTGGGAAAGACGTAGGCCTATAATTTGTTGAATATTATTTATGCAATACAACGATTAAATGGTGCATTGTCTTCACTATTTGGGGTGAATGGACGAATTGTTTAATGTGTAATTTGCGAGCCTGTAATTGATTGAGCGAGCTATAGATTGGGATAAAAGAATCTTCATATTTCAATTTTGTACCAATTTTGCATCCAGATAGCAATGTTATCGTATCGCATGCTGTATGATTTATGAGGTCTAAGTATTGTTAATTATATTATTTTGGTACATGTTCAAATTATCGATAATGTATTTATCAGGGACTGACTACCATGTACACTTCTAATAAGTGATAATAATCGTACGTGCCTTGTTATATCAATATTGTTGGCTTTTATCATAATTGGATGGTATATACATGTATATCTTAGTCATGAATTCGGTAGGCCATGTTCTATAGTCAGGTGTTCAAAATCGGGTCTAAAATTAAACTTAGACTCGATTTTCATTTTCTTTTTCTTCTTCAGAATACAGGCCAAATTACGGGTCCTTAATGCCACCATTTATCAAGTTAGGATTAAGTGACTTCCCGTCTACGTCTGGCTGAAGTAGTTATACTCCCGGTAACATCTCCAAGGTGGGGACTGGAAACATGTCAAGAAAAGGGGTGAATTGAACAATGAAATTCTGATGTTGAGAGAATTCTCAAGCTATAATAAATTGAGAGACTTTGTAATCGTTATCGGGTTATGATGTTTTCCATGTGTCACTTCTTGCATTATTATATGCTTAACTCTTGAAATATACATCCATTTCTGGGCAAGACCAAGCTATTTTGTCCCATAAATATGTACCTGGCCATATCAGTATGGTTACCATATCAAGTTAATAGTCATACTAATGCTTATGTGAAACTAAATATGAAATTTAATGACAGATTTGATGTCATAAGCCCTCGCCCCTCCCCCATGAATTGCGCAGAAAGATTTGTAAAAGATTAGTAAAACTTGCACATACACAAAGGCAGCCCAGATACAACTGTGGATATAGGTCACCGCTCCCCAACTCCAGTGTGGTGAACCCCCCACTCTTTCTGAGAGAATTTGGTCCCCCTGATGAAATTTTGGATACGCCACTGAGCCCAACTTTGCCAACCGAATAATATCAAGTTGACAGAGTGAAGTTAGGAGTGAGATAAGAGATTATTGGAAAGCTTTGAGAAATATATTCGTATTTGAAGTCAAGATAGAGAAGGAACGTAAACTATGCAGAAAATATCAATGAAGAGTGAATGAAGGGGGGGTGAGGGGTGGAGAAAAAGAGAGACCGTAAAAAGGGAGAGGGGGAGAGTGATAGAGAGAGAGAGCTAGAATGGAAGGTTACTAGGGAGAGATGTATACTATATCCTCGTCTTGTTTGAAATCACTTCACACGAATAACATGCAACAATACACATGATAGGACATAAGTAGGTCAATATTTACACGAAATGTACACACCTGAACAATTTCAAGTCAATCAAGCACTTACTTAAGTGATCATAGCATTGAAGGCAATCCCTAAATCACTGAAGAGGCTTTCAATCCCTTTCTATAACATCCCCTTGTTAGTGTGCTAGTTAACATAAAACTGAACATAAAAAGTGGAACAATGAATTCACTTGAAGTAAAGCGAATTTTAGTTCTGCGATACTAAAAGGTTTGGGGACATCGGTCTAGACAACTATTAGACTTTTTATACTTCAAGGACCCTACGTCACTATTACGTCACGAGTCCAAAGGATTAGTATTTTTTGTAATACATGTATTTACATAATTTGATAAATATAAAGAGGCCTAGCTAAGCTCTTGCCTGAAAGTATTCTTTTCAAATTTCTTATCGAAACAAATCATACAATACCACTGACGTAGGTGGGCGAGGCCGAAATATTGTCATGCCTCATGTCTCCTGCGTCATCTTTTGACTGAAACTATCGGTGGCGTAGGGTACACGGCGTCCGGGTATGGAGGGGCACTGGTATCATGGGGGGTAACCGATCTTGTACAGCTTTTATTATTTTTTATTTAGAACCTAAATCAGGAGGATAGTGGTTGTTTAGAATTTTAGATTTCCATATAATAATAACTACGCACCCTCTATACGAAAATCGGATCGCAGGAGAATCGTGCAGAGTGCATCGGGCTTTACACGCCACACCTATAAAGAGTATATAGAGCGTTTAATTTCCGGATCTTTTCGATAAACACATGCAGGGAGGACACGGTCCGCAGTTTTCAAAAGACCCTGCACGAAAGTGCCGATTCATTGTCCAAGAAGGTTGAGAAATAAAACGGAATAAATAAATAAATAAATAAATAAAGAAAGAAAGAAAGATAGATAGGAAGTAAAACAAAGAAAGACAGTAGAAAGACAGAAGAAGACAGAAAGAAAAAAGAAAATAGAAAGAAAGAAAGAGAGAGAGAGAGAGAGAGAGGGAGGAAGAAAGAAAGAAAGAAAGAAAGGAAGGAAAGAAGATAGGTAGGAAGTAAAAGAAAGAAAGACAGAAGAAGACAGAAAGAAAGAAAAAGAGAGAGAGGGAGGAAGAAAGAAAGAAAGGAAGGAAGATAGGTAGGAAGTAAAAGAAAGAAAGACAGAAGAAGACAGAAAGAAAGAAGAAAATAGAAAGAAAGAAAGAAAGAGAGAGAGAGAGAGAGGGAGGAAGAAAGAAAGAAAGAAAGAAAGGAAAGAAGATAGGTAGGAAGTAAAAGAAAGAAAGACAGAAGAAGACAGAAAGAAAGAAAAAGAGAGAGAGGGAGGAAGAAAGAAAGACTGAAGAAAGAAAGGAAGGAAGATCGGGTAGGAAGTGAAAGAAAGAAAGACAGAAAGAAAGAAAGAAAGAAGAAAAGAGAAAGAAAGAAAGAAAGAGAGAAAGTAAGTAAAAAGAAACGAGGAAAGAAAGAAACGAAATAAAGAAAGAGAGAAAGAAAGAAAGAAAAAGAAAGAAAGAAAAACACCGACGCTCTGTATTGACACACTCGAGGCGATCAAGTGACGTCATAATGATTGAGATGTACAATAATTATTGAAAGAATGTGAACAAGGTACTCACTATTCAGCTTTATTTGACACTTGAACTCGACGTATTAGCGTAACCAAGAGAGCAGACAACAAATACTGTCAAAAAACATCCAGAATAGTTTAAATGACAGGGGCGCGATTTTTTTTTTTTTTGTCTCTTTCCTTTTCATTCAAAAATATTCTTTATTTCTTCTTCGATGAGATAATGATATGAATTTGAACCACGAAGACTTTTGTTTTTACTCATGGCAAAAACATGCTTGCTTTATACACACTCTCGGCAAAGTTAACATCACATGTTGACACAATATTACGTGATTTGTCTACTACATGTACATGCTATCATATAAGTTTTTATTTTTTCACGGAACATGATGCAACAAATTAACATTTTACCATGAATTATGTTATCATAATCATGTGAATGTTTCTTATTTTCATTATTCCGGAAGCGCTGTGGTATGTTGGTGAAGGCTATTAAATCTCATACGAAAGGTTCCGGGTACGATCCATGCCTCGTGCTTTCATCCTGATTTTACCCACTTTTGTTCCTCTCGACCCAGGTGTATTAAATGGGTAACAATCAATCGTAGCTAGGGTAATAGCAGTTGCAGGGAGAGTATAGCATTGATGCCGATATGGCTACTATTATCATTATTCATTCATCTTATCATACAAGCCTAGCTAAATCTGTATTGTTAAAAGTATTTTCAAGGTGAGAAGTATTATTACGCTCACAGTCAGTGGTGATGCAATGCATGGAAGCCTCTAGAATCTAGTATGATATTGTTGTCCTATTTGTTTAACCTTTGCTTTCACAATCAAAAGCTTTGCTGACTCTATTCTTCAGTCTTTAGGCACGGGAGTCTAATATGACAATTCCATAAAGCCTCGAGCCGAGCCTAGCTAGCTCTGTCAGCCAACATACAGAGTTTATGGTGTGCAGTATACTATAGCTGCAAGAAGAAGAAGAAGAAGAAGAAGAAGAAGAAGAAGAAGAAGAAGAAGAAGAAAGAAGAAGAAGAAGAAAGAAGAAGAAGAAAAAAAGAAGAAGAAGAAGAAGGAGAAGAAGGAGGAGGAGGAGAAGAAGAAGAAGTAGAAGGAGAAGAAGAAGCTGAAGAAGAAGAAGAAAAAAAGGAGGAGGATAGGAGGAGAAGAAGAAGGAGGAGGAGGAGGAGGGGGCCGGAGAAGAAGAAGACGAAGAAGAAGAAGAAGAAGGAGGAGGAGGAGGAGGAGAAGAAGAAGAAGAAGATGAAGAAGAAGAAAAGGAAGGAGGAGGATAGGAGAAGAAGAAGAAGAAGAAGAAGAAGAAGAAGAAGAAGAAGAAGAAGAAGAAGAAGAAGAAAAGAGGAGGAGGAGGAGGAGGAAGAGGAGAGGAGGAGAAGAAGAAGAAGAAGAAGAAGAAGAAGAAGAAGAAGAAGAAGAAAACGATAAAAAGGCACACCAGTCAGCATAGTCTCTCCGGCGTGCAGACACTCATGGTATGCACACCGACTCACAAGGTTTTTGTCCCTGTGCATCTATTCTTTAAATTAAAATGTCGACTTACGATATTACTTTTTCCTTTTCTCAAAAACCGTGCCGTGTCTAATCCCGGCTCAGACATTATTGGACAAACAGACAAGGATCGAAGACATATATGTATCATCGATGAGGTTCATTTGATTTGCGAAAACAAGCCGTTTGTTTAAGGATAATTTAGTCTTGTTTATAGTAGCCAATGGCGTAGCTAGAGGAGGGCACGGGGACATGTGCCCTCATGTAATGGCAAAAATGAGACATGATAATACCCAGTGGCGTAGTTACGTGCATGTAGCATGGAATGACGAAAATGAGGAGGCAAACAAGAAGAATAAAGAAGTATAAAAATGGAGAAGGAGAAAAGAAGATGATATGACACCCTCCTAAACCCTTCCCTACTCGGTCGCTTTATTGGTGCGAATTTCTTTCACGAGGTAAGACATGTCCCCCTTGTACCAGCTAGCTAGTGCCCACTCTCAAGGCTTGTTCCAAGCTACGCCACTGATTGTTGCCTTGTAGAATCACCGGTCCTCATGCAACGTTTTAATTAGGCCCAGTAGCTCTAGCTCCCAAAACGTTCTTCAAGCCCCCCACACACACATTTTTCTTGATTATAAATGATCTTCTAGAACCGCGGCCGACTAGGGCTACAAATAGTTTTTATATTAGAATTTCCGGTAATGCAGGAAATTCATAAGATGTTGTCTTACATGTGTGATTGTTGCCTTGTAGAAGAAGAAGAAGAAGAAGAAGAAGAAGAAGAAGAAGAAGAAGAAGAAGAAGAAGAAGAAGAAGAAGAAGAAGAAGAAGAAGAAGAAGAAGAAGAAGAAGAAGAAGAAGAAGAAGAAGAAGAAGAAGAAGAAGAAGAAGAAGAAGAAGAAGAAGAAGAAGAAGAAGAAGAAGAAGAAGAAGAAGAAGAAGAAGAAGAAGAAGAAAACGATAAAAAGGCACACCAGTCTGCATAGTCTCTCCGTGCAGACACTCTGTTATGCACATCGCGACTCACAAGGTTTTTGTCCCTGTGCATCTATTCTTTAAAATGTCGACTTACGATATTACTTTTTCCTTTTCTCAAAAACCGTGCCGTGTCTAATCCCGGCTCAGACATTATTGGACAAACAGACAAGGATCGAAGACATATATGTATCATCGATGAGGTTCATTTGATTTGCGAAAACAAGGCGTTTGTTTAAGGATAATTTAGTCTTGTTTACAGTAGCCAATGGCGTAGCTAGAGGAGGGCACGGGGACATGTGCCCTCATGTAATGGCAAAAATGAGACATGATACTACCCAGTGGCGTAGTTACGTGCATGTCGCATGGAATGACGAAATTGAGGAGGCAAACAAGAAGAATAAAGAAGTATAAAAATGGAGAAGGAGAAAAGAAGATGATATGACACCCTCCTAAACCCTCCCCTACTCGGTCGCTTTATTGGTGCGAATTTCTTTCACGAGGTAAGACATGTCCCCCCTCGTACCAGCTAGCTAGTGCCCACTCTCAAGGCTTGTTCCAAGCTACGCCACTGATTGTTGCCTTGTAGAATCACCGGTCCTCATGCAACGTTTTAATTAGGCCCAGTAGCTCTAGCTCCCAAAACGTTCTTCAAGCCCCCCACACACACACATTTTTCTTGATTATAAATGATCTTCTAGAACCGCGTCCGACTAGGGCTACAAATAGTTTCTATATTAGAATTTCCGGTAATGCAGGAAATTCATAAGATGTTGTCTTACATGTGTGATAACGGAGAAGACAAGAAAAGGGCCGATGAAATAATAGGAGATCATTTCCAAGTGATCAACAACGTGGATTCGTTGAATTGAAGATGAGAAAAGTGCCCCAAATTGGCTGGATCGAAACTACACCTAAAATCTTCCGTCCTCATAAAACGTTTTGACTAAGTCTACAAATTATATTTGAATATCTGCAGGAAATTCCTAGATGTTGTCTTACATGAGTAGTAAATGGCGGGTGAGACAAGAGAAGGGTTGATTAAATAGAGGGCCACCTCCGAGCGAACAACAAATTGTTTTCGTTTCATTGAAGATGGGAGAAGTCATAGATATGTAGGCCTATTAGCTTTTGGATCGTATGCACTCACAAACTGAATCATTTTACCAGGGGTGAAAAATGCACCTTGAGGGATAGTAGACATGCGCTCAGTTTACTTCATCATTTTGAGAAAAAGAGAAATCACTCTAGTGGTGCAAAAGAGCAGGAAAGCATTGTTAAGAATTGTTTAGGTATGTGATTATAAAGATATCATTAATCATTATGGCGTACATAATATGCTACTGCTTAAAGGGACATTTTACAGTAACAGTTCTAAGAAAACAGAAATTGAGCTATTAAAAGATGTTGAGCAAAAACTGCCCAGATAGGGTTTTACTATCATTACAATCTTTTTTCAGAAAAATAAGTTAGACTGTGAACTTGAAACAGTTTCCGAAACTCTTCTACCTTCTTGAATAAATTAGGCGTTAACCCCAAGGTGAGAAGAAATACAATTATAAAGAAAGAATAAAACACATACATATACATAGCACAGGTAGACTCCACATTTAAGAGTACGTTACATCCGCACAACTACGAGAAACACTTTACATTCCTTTTTCTAACCCCAAATCGTAAGAACGTAATATTAAAACAGGTGTCGGCACACAGAAAAAAAGAAAGAAAATTGAGTAGCATTTTTTTCCAGAGCAAGATGACAATAACGGAAGCGTTTCTTGAACGAAAAACAGAAGTCAAAACTTATTATATACACCTTTTTCTCATTGAAATAATTCTTCAACCCCCAACTCTTTTTCACTTTTAAAACCTATCATCTCAGTTAATAATCTTTCTCCATGCGCAGAGTCAATCTAGTATATCAAGTTAAAGCTTGTGAAACGGAAATTTTGAAACAGGTATATAAGATAAGATTTGAAAATTTAGGATTCAGGTCCTCTTTTGACATGACGGGTTACCAGTAACCATAAGATTTTTTTTTTTTTTTTTTTAATTAACAAAAAAAAACATATATGTATATGTATATACCTTTCGCTCTAGATAGCTCTCATCTTTTAATTACTGTACATCTCTCTCTCTCTTTTTCCATTTCTTCTATCTCTCCTCCGTCCTCCCCCTCTCTCTCTCCCTCTCTATCTCTCTTTCTCTCACCTCTGAATATCTCCAAATCACTCTGTATTATACACTTTTGTTTATTATAATTCTATAAATTTCACTTCTCTTAACCAGACTACCGAGTTTAATGGTCTTATAATCCACAAAAGATCGTCAGACGGATCATTTTCGCCACTGCTGGTACCGGCCTTCGAAAGAAAAATAGTTCTTTTGTTAAGAGGCTCATGAATCCTTTGGCCCGTAGAAGTCAATCTATCTATCATTCATTCAAGATTACATCACACTTTCACCAACATACCTATATCAAGCCCTATATAAACCAATAGACACAAAGAGTAGCACTCTAAATATATATGACTTGTGTACCCCCGCTAAGCAGGACCCTGCGATGAGTGACTGACTTTTTCACTGGGATTACTGAGGGGTGCCTCGTCCCCGGCCTCGTCACTCCAAAATTGTCCGACAAGTAAATAATACAAAATAAAGAAAGGAAAAGGGAAAGAAAAGGAAGAGAAAAAGAAAAGAAAAGAAAAGAAAAAGAAAAGAAAAAGAAAAGAAAAAGGCAGGAAAAAGAAAGGAAAAAGAAGAAAATCCTTCCGTTCTTTTTTTCCACAATTTGATTACCACACCTAGCCTTTACAAGGCACCAAGCATTATCTGACAGGCAAAGAATAACTGATTACATATGATTACAGCACCTCCAGTCTCTTCAGCAGCATCCAAAGCATTGTCTCCAAGCAAAGAAAAAAAGGGGTCTCACATTCCTTTTTTAGGGGGGGGGGAGGAAGTAGCGTTGTTAATTCAAAATTCCATTATAGCCCCCATACACCACCCCCTCCTCTGCAGCGCCTAAAGCATTCTCTGACACAATTCAGTTCAAAATACAGAACCCTCTGCCTCACCCAGCACCTGTAGCACTCCTAGCTCCCAGAGTAATGCTGATAGCTCACTAAATTTTGCCAGACTCACTGGCATATTGATGGGGGCTTGGGGCAGTCCCCCAATAAAATTCAAACGTGGTTTATTTCTATTTCGGTAACAGTGATTTACAAATGTTGCTGAATGACATGATTTTCCTGGGTTTTTCTCACTTTTTTGTAAATTATACTTTTTTTGTCTTCCTTCCCACCCCCCCCCCCCAATAAGTTTTTGCTCACCACTGGCCAGACTTGAAGCATTATCTGACATAACCAACATTTGACGACCCTATGCAGAAACCTGATATACATGTTGATGGTAACATAAGATACATGTACATGTAATTATGACCCTTATGAAAAAATAGATTTCCATAGATTTCCAAATATGTTGGGATTATATGCAGTCTCAGTGTCTCACACATTTCTATGCGCTCTAGCTAGCCCATTGCAATAGCTAGGCTATGAAATCAAGAGTAGCCAATTCCAGGCAATGCATTTGCGTTACATGTACAGGTATTTAGATCAGGGGCGGATCGAGGATAATCGTTAAAAGAAAAGAGAAGTAGAAGAAGAAGAAGAAAAAGTGGAGGAGGAAGAAGAGGAAGACAAAGGGAGTAGGAGGATGAGAAGAACTAGGAGGAAGAGAAGTAGAAAGAAGAAGCAGAAGAAGAAGCAGAAGAAGAAGGAAACAAAGATGAAGAAGAAGGAGAAGAAGGAGAAGAAGAAGGAGAAGAAGAAGAAGAAGAAGAAGAAGAAGAAGAAGAAGAAGAAGAAGAAGAAGAGGAGAAGAAAAAGAAGATGAAAAAGACGATCTCACTTTCAATTTCTCTCTCTTTCTTGTGCGTGTCTCTCAAGGGGATATATTATGTGGAGTAATGAGCAAACATTTTCACTCCCTCTCACAACCCAAATACAAACATTTAGGAAGAACTTAAAGGGCAATCCATCCCTTCTAATAAGTTCATTTGAATGAAAGCATAAAATCAGAGAAACAGAATGATGAAAGTTTGAAATAAATCGGACCAATATTAAGAAAGTTATGAGTGTTTGAAATATGAGATCACTACAGCTGTGCGAATCTCAAATCGACGTAGTGACGGATTACTCTCCCGTCGACGTCGACGGCTCGACGGCAGTGGCGGATCCAAGAAGTTGGGCCCCCTCCCCTGGCGCCCAAGGGGGGGGGGATGGCGGTGGAAAAAAATAACCCTTCCCGTAGGGAAAAAATTTTCAGGCCCCCAAAAAAAAATTGTGCTCACTACCCTGGCGCCCAAGAGGGGTGGTGGTGGAAAAAATTACCCTTCCCGGATGGAAATTTTTTTTTCGGGTGACAAAATTTTTTTTTTTGCTCACTACCCCCCAGTTGTACGTCACTACATCACATAGACAATATCAATTCAGCCAATTTGAAGAGCCCATACCTATAGAAACTGCAACTTTCAAAAATTTGTAACTTTCTAATTTTTTGTCCAATTTCATTCAAACTTTCATCTGTATGCATCTCTGATTTTTCTGCTTTATTCTAGACAAGTTTGCTATCAAGGTTGGATTTCCCTTTAAAGATAAAGTCGAGTTCTGGTCATGCGATTGCATTGTGAAAGAAACGATGTGGAATCAATCAGAAAAAGTTGATCATGTAGCATATAAGTATTGGTGTGTACTGCAAGGTTCTGGAGTCATCAAAATGATGAGAAATTTGGCCCAGTCTTGGTAAAGTAACAAGCACTGTACACAGAAAGATGTATATGGGACTACACAAACACGTGGCATAAAAATCTGGCCTCATTTTAAGCTGTTACTTGTCATATTTAGAATATGAAGGCATTTGAAGAGCCATGCTTTTCAGGGAACATTTTCTCTCTGATGTTCTTTCACACTTGCATAACAACAATGATAACGGTCACAAATTATTTTTCACCTCTCCCCAGAACTCAACCTTCTCTTTAAAGCAATGACATCCACAGCAATCAAGCTAATAGAACAACAAAATTGAGTTAAACTAATTGAATTTATTGACATCTTTTCAATGACACTGCAGTCTCTTACATCAAATGTATGACTGTGACACAGTCTTGAGCTTTTTATAGTCTGTCCGTCCAGTGATTCGGCCAAATAACAACCAATTTATATTTAAATTTTTCTGAAACATATCAAACCAATCTATTTTTTTCTTCAATCTTAAAGCCAAATCATGAATGTGATGTCAAAAAAGTGTACATTTTATAGCCATTTCATTCTTAGATGTTTCCTGTTCCACCGTTACAATAAAAATGATATATTTTCAGAAGTATAACAATAAGACTGGATAAATAAAAAATGATTCATATAATCTCAAAGAGAAAATTCGGTTAAGGTAAGGCTGACTCTGTGAAGTAAACTATATACCGATAAGCCTTTATTATTGAGCTAAACTTATTGAGTTTATCGACATCTTCTTTAATCTTTATAAAATTATAAGCTATTATTATGGTGGAATAGGTATTATTTTCTTTTGCTTTAGTTTTTTTGAAGCAGGAATGTCTGTCAAGAAATAGAAACATCTAAGGAGCACAGAGTAAGGAAGAAAGAGATGAAGATAAGAGTTTTCAGAAACTTATACTGCTAGAATACCTCTTTCATCATCTGAGTTTCTAGTCTTATTCTTAGTGTAAATACTCTATGCTTGTGCAGCTTTCCATTTAAAAAAAAACTGCACAAACCGAGAGGACTGATTTTGAGAAATTGACTGATGCAATACAATAAACACATCCAAAACCATGTTATCTACATGTTTTTAACACATTACTTACGAGTAATACATACAAAAGAATGCTATCATCACACCAACTGTAGATCAAAACTTTTAAGTCTGAGGGGTATAATTCAGAGTACATCCAAATACCGTATGACATGATTGTGAATCGGAATTTCCTTGGATACTTTTTTAAACTACTTTTTGCATAATCACTTAACAACGGTCAAGGAGTGTTTACGTTTGTGTGTGTGCGTGAAGGGAGGCTATGATACAAATGAAAATAGAAATAGTTCATAAGTTTTAGAGGATACCATGCTCGCACAGAGGGCATATTTATTGTGCACTCCTTTTCAAATTATTATCATGTATAGAGTAAGTAGCATATGAAATTGCCATATCCCAAAGCCAAAAGCTAAAGGGAGGAATAATGCCCAAAAGAAAGAAAAAAGTACAATATGTTGGGATATATATGATTATTATAAAGCTTTATAGCAGATTGTCTTCTGCAAAAGATAAATATTTTCAAAGCAAAGAATTGCTTCACATAAAGATGACTTCTTTTTTAAAGTCTATAGTTGGGCACATCCAAGCTATTTCATTCTAAAATCATCCCAAAGCTAAGATTTTACTTTGTATCTCATCAAAGTCTAAATTTAACACCCCTACTATAGCTTGGATTAAACCAAATAAAAAGTGAAATGATACATTAGATATCAATTTAGGTTCAGAACAATATTATGGGACAAATGACCAAAGGC
Source organism: Mesocentrotus franciscanus (assembly GCA_037976565.1). Taxonomy (NCBI): domain Eukaryota; kingdom Metazoa; phylum Echinodermata; class Echinoidea; order Camarodonta; family Strongylocentrotidae; genus Mesocentrotus; species Mesocentrotus franciscanus. The sequence continues at coordinate 19,229,600 of CP137682.1, forward strand.
CTTGGACTTGTCCAGTTAAACCTTTCAGTTGGTGTGATGAATACATTAACAGTTTAACGTTTCTAATTCAGGTTGTTTCATCCTTCATAGAAACGAGGTAATTCATTGCCTAAGATGGTCTTTCTTTCCACACCATCCTCAGTGATGACTGCAAGACGTACAATACCACCGCTGGAACCATCACGGAACATTGCCAGGGATACAGCTGTGAGATAAAGAGCAAAAATAGAGAGAATATTATGTTCAATCTCTTTTTAATTTTTATGAAATTGGATTTTCAGAAAAACTTCTCATTGAGAAAGTTGAGTTCTGGTAAAGATGAAAAATAATAATCAGTGAGCTTTCTCATTCTTTGTATGTCAATTTGAAAGTATATCATCCCAATCTCTTCTGAAAATATATTGCTCTTACAATACCCTAATATTCAAAACATGACAAGGAATGGCTGGAACATTTTGGACCAAACAAGTTTGTGTAGTCCCATATACCCACTTCTGTGTGCAGTTCACATGATCTTCATTTTGATCATTCAAAAAATTGCACAGTATACATGTACGTCAATTCTTATGTACTACATTTCCTACCTTCCCAATTGCATTCAGACAGTTTCTTTCATAAATATAATTCCAAGATCAGAACTCAAATTTATCTCAAGTATTTCTCATGTAGCCAATGGGTTTGTTTAGAGCAGCAAAATTGTCATTAGCTTGCAGGAAATCACATACACTGAAAAGCACCATCACACATACATGTACTAGAATATGACACATACATTCTATAAATCAACTTTTCCCTTCATTAACAATTGTCCTGCTGGTAAATATCTTCCTAAAATTGATGGGTGCTAGAGACATGTTGACTCACAAGATATTACTTCCTTGCGGCTGTAAGCAAGCAAATAGTTTGTAGCTTTTAGCATCCAGTGTAAATTACTCGAGTTCTGCGAGAACATCACTTGCCTCATCACCGGAACCCAACATTTAATTCAACCTCTACAATGCAGTACATGGCAAATCCCGTTCAAATTGTATTTTTATCTCTGATTTATTTTTGCTTGAATGAAGAAGCAGCTTGTCTATCTTTTTGTTTCTTGTAGAGATACAACTAGGCTAACATGCAACAATAATTGAACAATCACTTTCATTCACTCGACATTGAAGACTGACATGGACCGTATTCATGTTTTCTGAAAGGACCAACTCACCGTTAGACACAAACTTGAGGCATTCATCTTTGCTCATGCCCTCCTTGTAATGGGCATCCACATAGCCATAGATGTAGGTGCTACCTGAACCTCCGATGGCACAAGGTTGTCTTACAAACATACCTCCTAGAGGTACAGAATACACCTGCAATGGATTCAAGACAGGAAACATAATAAGAGCAGATTACAAGAAGCATATCCAGTTTGTATTGAGGGCACGATCAAATGTAATGGAATGCTTTGTGCAGGTTTTCTCATTACTCAAGGTGTTAATTTTGATGTGAATAAATCACAAGACTTCTCTGATTGATCTTACATGCTGAAAAAAAAACCTACCAATATAAACACTTCCCCAAAAATACAGATTTACACATAAAACAACCTCTTGTCATTACAAGTTCCTAATTTATAGGGGCATAAAGAAGTCATGTGAGGGCTTGCCACAAAAATCCAAAGTAGAAGTTTGGCACATTGGTGAAAATTGAAGAAAAAAACGTTTGGTGCTGGAGCATGATATTTATTGTTTTGACATATCCAGAATCTGAAATAAATTATCAACTGACTGATTTTCAGACTGTAATTCATACACTAAATAGCTGAAATAATCAAGTAATTGGACTGGTTTATGTAATACAGTCAAACCTGGTTTAGCGACCACCTGTCTACAAAGACCACCTGTCTGTAAAGGCCACTTTTCTTGTCCCCCTTGGGTAGTCTTTATAGACAGGTTTCACTGTATTGGCAAAGGTTTCAATCTCTTTGACCTTTGACCCCACATGGTATGACGTTTCAAATCTTCTCTCACCTGCCCTCCCTTCTCCTTGTCCCAGCCTCCTACAATGATACCAGCCAAGAGCGAATCTCTGTAGTCATAGCAACGGTTCCTGAAGAGGTTGGCAGCGGTGTGTACGAGGGGCGGTTCGTTTTGGTTGATGCTGCAGAGAAAAATTGCAACATTTAATGATCTAGAATCACTACTAATATATATTAAAACAACATAATATTATTTATATCCCTTACAAACAGCATTCATCTGATTAAACTGCTTATTCCATTATACCACTGGAGTACATGTAGGTAGTGCATAGTAGATAGATGTCCAGCTTAGTTATGTTGTTTGCCTAAACTCTTATTTGATTTTAACCCCAATTTTCACATCCAATGTAAACGTCTGTTGTCTATTATGAAATACAAAGTGACACTGTCAAGTGGTTTGTACGCTTAACAGGGTTCAAGTCCCAGTATAGCACTAGAATCCTCAGACAAGACTTCTACACTATCCATCTAGGTGGAGTACCGTAAGTGGGTACCTGGTAGGATTTATTCCTTTTATGTGCATTATGCACTGATGTCTACTGCTGGAGCTATATAAGTCTGGGTGGTAATGTCCACTATGAAAGTGCATAGAGACAAATTCAACATGCAATGTACAAAGTAAGCATTATCATCTCCATCAGTATTTATCTCGAGGTGAGGCATGTTGATTGCTTGTTACAGGGCAGGTCCAAGATATTTTGTCCCATTAAAAAGATTTAAATACACCAGGGCCCCGTCTTATTTACGATTGATATCAATCGCAAATATGCACATAAAACATAGGAGACTGCAAACTTGCGATTGATTGGAGGACTTGCAATTGATTTGGATCAATTGCAACTCTTTGTATGATGGGGCCCTGATGATTGTATCAAGATGATAACCTTACCATAGATGGGGTCAGACCAAATAAGCAAGCAAATTAACAGTTTCAGTGTATATTACGTTGTTAATACCATGATACTTGACAACTTATGGACAGAATGACCAAATATCTGGGGAGTTGCCCTGAAGTTTATGTAGCTGCAAAAAGATGTGTTACCTGTGGAACTCCAAGAGATAGGAGACAATATCTGCAATAGCCTGGGTGTCAGCTGCAGATCCTGATCGACAGCAGTAGATACGATCACAAACCTTGGTCAACTTGTCAGTAACACGGTTGGCAACGTAAGACCTGTACGAAAGATTAGGATATCATGTAAAATAATGAAAGTACTTCTCTACCATGAGAGTTCTCAATGCACACTTACATGTCGACAATCAACATTGAGTATCCTATTTTTAACATTACAACCTGATGAAGGACGATATGTTTTTCTTACATCAAAGTCATATCACATGATAATTCAACTACACGTACTTCAGTTACACAAGTCATATTTTTCCAAGTCTAATCAATATTTTGAACCAAAAATAAAAGAAAGATGCAAAACATGCGTTAAGGTATGTTACACTTTCTAAGTCCAATTTTGCACAAGCCAAAATATTTGTTGTGGTCCAAACAGATTCTACTTAGGCAGAGTTAACTGTACGGTATGTATCAATGTTAAAGGTAAAGACCAGTTTTGGAAACGCCCCTCTCTCAAAAAAATGAAATGGAAGCTCTCATTACCAATCATGTGAAAGAATATGTTTTGACTAACACGTGATGAATGATACAAATCTTGCCGGGAAAGTCGGGAAACCGCCTACTAATTGATATATTTGGTAAATTATTATATCTATTGGGACCAAATAGATATCGCGCACGTGGTCGCGTAGTCCCATATACATCTTTCTGTGTACAGTGCTTGTAACTTTACCAAGACTGGGCCAAATTTCTTATCATTTTGATGATTCCAGAACCTTGCAGTACATACCAATACTTATATGCTAGATGATCAACCTTTTCTGATCGATTCCACGTTTCTTTCACAATGCAATCGCATGACCAGAACTGGTCTTTCTCTTTAACTTGCATCTCCAATGAGCTTGTGTGAGCTATTCCAGATTCCTGATACAGATTTATGTCATAACTGATTTCTCTCTGAAAATGAGAATCTCTTCGGCCAATAATCCTTGCACATGAGGCATTATTTCAAAGGCACATTCAAAGACATGCAGGCATACAACAGTACAGGCCAAAGCTCAATTTCTACCTATAGACCAACCCATCAAAGCAGGGTGCGATTGCCTAGCGCAAAGTTATGGATTTATCTGAAAATCACCTTTTGACCTACAAAACTACACACGTACAATCTACACAACAAATGAGTGCATCCAGAACATTCAAGTGACAACTCTGGGCACAGCCATCATTACCTGGAAGGGCCTATTTTACATTGTCTACTTTGACATAAAATCTATTGATATTGAACAATCAATTGGTGCGTTTGGCCAACCATCCCAATACTCCTCCATCACAACTTAGGCGTCATGCATGATGCTGAACCATCAGTCTCCCAAGATTCTACCCACACCTGGTGAAAGGGCATTTACAAATGCTGCTCCCAAACTGTGGAATCAACTGTCTGACATTCATCACGACCAACAGTCTCTTGACGTCCTCAAACAGCATTCCTAAACTGTTATTCTGTTAATAATATCAGTGTCAAGGTAAGACATATTTCAACATGCAAATTGACGAAGTATCCTCAATTAGTTGCTGTTGTTATTAATATTATCATCATTATTAAATTAAAATTATTATTATCATTATCTATATTATTATTATTAATTTATTGTTATCATTATTATCATTATTATCTTTATAATTATTATTGTTGTTGTTTTTGTTGGAATAACATCTTGTATGCATGAGGCTTTACATACCCAGTGGTTGTCCTTGAGTCAGCTCCAATTACCACACCGCCATCAAATTCCACTGCCATGATGGTAGTCTGAAAACAATGAAAATTACAAAATTATAAATTTTGAACATTTTTAAGTCATGGAGCAGGTTAAAAGTCAACAAGTTAACAGCTGATAATTAACTTAATCTTCTCTTGAAATGCCATAAAATGACTGGGCTCAAGAAGTATGTGATCTTCTGGGCCCCGTCTTACAAAGAGTCAATCGTAAGTCCTCCAATCAATCTCAAGTTTGCAGTCTCCTATCTCTTATGTACATGGTTGCGATTGATATCAATTGCAAATAAGTTGCGATTGATATCAACTCTTTGTAATACGGGGCCCAGGACTGGTTTGTTTCCTATAAGCCGCTCTAACGTGAATGTGTGTTCACAGGAAAGTAATGAGTTTTTGAAGTAAAACAGAAATATATGGAAGAGTAAGAAATGGAAGATGATAATCTGGAAATAATAAATATATAGTAAAAATTAGTGTAAACAAGTGTAAATAAGAGATGAGAGGAGGAAACAAGGGTCAACATAAGGAAAGACAGAAGGAGAAAGTGATAAAATGATACAGATAGAGAGTAACAATGAAAAGAAGAGAACATGGAAAGAGATTATCAAAGAACAAAGAGAAGGATGGAAGAATTATTATAAAGGGATGAAATCAAATAAAAACATAAGGAAAGACAGAAAGAAAAAATTATAGAAGGATAGAAACAAAAAAAACATAAGTGTAAAGAAAGAATAAGAATATGATTAAAGGATAGAGATAAAGAATTACAAAGGGAAAACTTGAGGAGAAGACAATAGAAGGTACATGTATAGACTATAGAGAATGGACAGCAAAGGAAAAGACAGTAGAGTAGAGGATAGAAGGAAAAACAAAGAGTAACGTAAGGAAATTTAGAAAGAGAAGAGGATAACAAAATAATAATAAAGGAAAACACAATGAAAAAGAGGAGAAGATGACAGGAGAAAACAAAGAATAGCGAAGGGAAAATATACTGTAAAGAGGGGGTGAGACTGAGAGAGTGATACAGATAATGAAAAAGAAAGGAACAGAAAAGAAGGTGAAAGGAGAAAAAGAAAAGATAATAGGATAAAACAAAGAACAGCATGGAAAGGTAGAAAGGGGAGAGAGTAAAGCCTAAACCTAAAGGGTGATGAAAAAATTATAGAATAAAATAATGGAAGAAGAAGATAAAAGGGGGAAAAGCAATTGATAATAAAGAGAAAGATAGAGAGAAGATATAAACAGGATAAATACAAATAAAAAGATCATCAATTGAACCTGTAGAAGGAAAATAATGTAAGATAAAAACAAAGAATAACACAATGAAATATATTTAAAGTATAATAGTGTAAAAAGCTGTGCGTTTGAAGGATCGCTAAATTCAGGAAAACTCCCAGAGCGCACCGAACTACACTAAACTAATTAGGTAAAGTCAGCATCGCATTGGCAATGCAAAATCAGCCACTTCAGCATACATCAAATGTATTTTTAACTTAAGGCTGCACAACTCTATCACTCTGTCTCTGGTACTGACAAATTTCAACATTTTGGGTAAAATTCTTTACTTATTTCAAAGTGCTTTACATGAGTGGCAAGAAGAGTCCTGGGGCAAGTTTCTCAAAACCTTTTGTAATAGAATTAATATGCATTTCTATGGGATAACCACAACTTCTATTTTTTTTTAAATGACGATTTCGAGAAACTGGTCCCTGTAGGCTGTAGGGCTGTAGGCCTAGGGCTAGGCCTGTACTGCTGCAGCGAATTGTTAACTTCCTGAGCGGCCGAGCCAGAGGTGGTTTGTAAGCTTTGACTTGTGCAGGAATGGTTAATGATATGTGTGTTTATTTACGTCTTACGAATACGAACACATTTTACACGTAGTCGTAGTGCGCGCATAGTTGCATTAACAATAATAAATCATGTTTTATTTACATAACTGTTCACACGGGCAAATGGATGCCAATTAAGGCTTGGTGCACGGTGATATTAATATCATATTCCCATATTTCATGTTATCACCAAGCCCTAAACTTGTTAAGGCTACGAAAGGGCCCATTCATAAGTGACCGAAAATTACAAGCAAATATTGCACCACACATTTTTGACAGTCATCCAAAATTGAAGAAGCAAACACAATCAAAACAGAATAATTCACGTCATTATATTCATATTTTTAAAATGAAAGCGATCCAGAGCTAATTTAACTTACCCCTGTGAGATGTTCTGATCTTAGCCATTCTGGAATTTGTGAATTTGCCTCACAAAAAGAGGAAACAGTCATTTTCTTCTCACTCATGGGCAGCGCCATCTTTATTTTGATGCAGAATAGCGTTCGGTATACAGTCTAGTCACCGGCCAAAAATCTCCTCCAGTATAAGTTTCTGAAGATCTTGGCTAAACAATTCGCCCGAAAGAAAATTCGTACGTGATTCGACTCCTCCATATATAGAGATCTTTTCGCCATTTTCTACATACCGTTGCCATGCAACCCCCCACCCCCAAAAAAAGAATAACAACAAATAACCAAAAAAATAACAGAAATAGAAACAAGAGCCCCCTCCCCCAGTGGCGGGTCCAGGGGGGCCCCCTCCCCTAGAAAAAAACAGGTAAAAACACCCTTTTTTAAGAAAAAAAGTTGGGCCCCCTCCCTGGCGCCCAAGGGGTGGCGATGGAAAAAATTACCCTTCCCATAGGGAAAAAAATTTTCAGGAGCCAAAAAAAAAATTGTGCTCACTACCCCTGGCGCCCAAGGGGGGGGGGATGGCGGTGGAAAAAAATTACCCTTCCCGGAGGGAAATTTTTTCGGGTGCCAAAATTTTTTTGCTCACTACCCCACTGAGCGAAAAATCGACCGGCTCGATTTTCAAATTTTCGCACAGTGGTCCCCTTTAGGCCCTCCCTTGCCGCCGGCTGGATCCGCCCTGCCCTCCCCACAAAAAAGAGTTTAAAAAAAGGACTCATACTACAGTAACACCTGCATGTATAAGATTAGCCTGAGTAAAAGAAATAGATAAAATAATAAATAAAACAATAATGGTAATTAGATGAAACAAGAGAAACAAAATAGAGTTACGCATCTATTAGGCCGGGAAGACATCAAACATATCAGTCTGCATTTGGCCATTCTTCACCACAACTTCATTGACAAGGCCAATTAAATTGAGAGCCTAGCTGGCCAATAAAAAAAGTAAGCACAGTTCATATGTTTCTGTCTCCCTCCCCCTCCCCAACACCATGTATCATTCTTTATACAGAAAAGGGGGATTCGTTTTTTCCTTCCCCCTTCCCAAGACAAAAACTTGTTTCAAACACTTATGCAATATATACACAGTTTTTTTCTCTTTCTGACAGGTGACTGTAATTTCAACATTTATAAATTTAAATTACTGAGCAATTTTTTTTCTTCTTCGTCTTAATGTGGTGTTTAATCTGCAGAAACCCTGTCTTTTAGAGGTCTCTTATGAGCGACTGTCATATGTTACCTTCCATTAAGGAGGCCGCTAAATTCGTTTTTGACCCCTTTATTATAATTGCTAATTGCAATACCACAGTGACATTTTGTACCCCCAGTGACTATTTTTTTTTTTGTAGTCATTGATTTTATTTCTCAAAACTCCAATTCTTTTTCGTACATAACATAGTTTATACAAAAACTGCAACATAATTATACTAAAGCTTTTTTATCATTTGATAAACGAACATAAATACAACATATAGTTCATTGATCATAATTTCATAATGTATAGGAGTCAATAGGACTAAAATAGTCACATACTGGGAAATGATTACCGCAGTTTTTTCATCACAAAAACTAGAACAAGCATTGCTTTTTATCTTCAGAAATAGACTGAATACTTTAAAAAAAAATACTTTTTAAGAAATGAGTTTCATATTTCTCAACACATTATACGGAATTGAAATTATGAGTTTTTCTTTTTCTTGTTTGTTTGAAGTACTACTAGTAATCGATTTATTAGTGATACATCAAAGTTTGATCAGTACGTAATCAATAAAAAAATTAATTTGGGGGTTTGAAACCGTATGGTAAATACGAAATCCAACAAAATAGAGTAACCCCATCGTAGAAGAATTGTAATAATATACAGTCGTTTGCACTTTGGGGTGAAAGGTCAGCTTTTGTTTTAACAGTGGAGTAGCGTGTTCCATCGGCATTGGGCACTCGGAAACAATGGGGGGGGGTGATATCTCACTATAAAAAATGCAAAGCGAATTTACAAGGCTCATCATACCGATTATGCCCAGTGGAGAGGGTGTGGGAGGTGGTCCAGCTATCTTCTTTATTCCATCCTTTCCACTTCTCCCTTTCCATTTCTCTTGATCTTTTTTCTTCTTTTCATTCGTTCGTGTGATTTTTGCAGCTGGGCCGAGTTGTCTTTGGTCCGAGTTAGCCCGACTCCTGTATATGCATGGGTCCGAATTAAGCAAATGCGATCTTTACGTGGACGAACTTGTTAGAATTGCTCGGAAATTTCCGTCAATGTCCGGAATTTATAAAGTAGAAGAAAGGTAACAGAAAACGGAAAATGAAATCGATCACAGCAACAAAAAATGAAAAAAACAGAAATTGGGTATCATGTGAATAGAAAATCAATGAAAAATATTTATCATCCATAGTTGACTCATAGAGCTATCGTGTACCATCGAAATTTATATTTGCACTTTTCGCGCGAGGCCTCATGGGAAAAATAATTATGTGTATAATGTAAAGATGGCGTCATCTGACGGTAAGAGTTTATTCTTATATTAGTCGAAATAAAGCCAGATTTTATTCAGTTAATACTTCATACAGTAATTTTAATTTATATCAGTGATTTGTCTTATATTTGAGAGAGTAGTGGTGTGGATTTTGAGAACGTAATTTTAATTAAATGATGCGGACGAACAGGGGATTTATCAGGCTCGTTCCATTGACCGTTATTTTTTGTGCGCCATCCTCGTACGCTGAGCTCCCGGTTTGCAGGATAGGAATGCAAACGCTGAAGCCAGGCCGCGCCTGGGGTTCCTCGATGCCAGCCTGTCTGCGGTGGAATTGCTATGACTGGCTAGCGCGCACGCGAATTCCTGAAGCCAAGGCCAAGGGGACCCAATATTCAATAGCGGGACTTTTATTTTCAAGCAAATTCCCTAATTTTAATGGAAATTAAGAAATATTGAAAGTGTCTAGAAATCTAGGAATTTTTAAAAGGAAATTGGTAAACTCGAGGAATTTCATTTTCAAGCGAATTGGTTGGTAAATTCAAGTAATTGCAAGGAAGTTGAACTTAAGTTGAACTTTGAAGTATTGTCTCTGGCCGTCTTGAAGAAAAATCAAGGAAAATTTATCTTTTTTATCATTCATAAATTAGCTTTAGATTAATTAGAAATGTAATATTAATAATACTGGTTTAGGCCTACCCATGGCCATTTCCTCTGTCTAGCTCTGAGTCTGAATTAAAGGTAATGCAAAGTTTTGGGAAATTCTGAAATTGGATGGATAGTAGGCCTAATTCTTTAAATTTTTGATAGTCTATATTTGGATGCCCCTGTGGATATATTATAAGCACTAAAACACTTCTGCTTTCGAGCAAATTGAATAATCAAAATTTACCGGTGCTCCCGGTAAATTTCAAATATTTCAAATAGCGCCCAAGGCCATTCCATGGTAGCTGTGACCATGAAAATCTCAGAATATGCAGTTATGATATATAATTTCCAAACAGGAATAGCAAATCGGTCGATTGTAGTCCAGAAACATTGTTTTAAAGCTAAAGTAATATCGGTCTTGAGAGGGCGCTACACAACATAAAGAGTTTATTATTTACAAATTCATCACTTTAGTCTTGATTTCAACCGCGCAACTGCAACCGCGACAACGATCATTGAAAATCACATATGCTTCCAATATGTTCATTTGAACCAAATTCATGACCCCATACCAAAACTTTGTAATGCCTTATAATTAATAGGGCCTAAATTTGAAGTTTTTTTTTAATTTGATATTCTGCATTTAATTCTGGCCCTGTCTTATATTTATAAACGGTTGCGAATTTGCGATTAATCGCAACTTATTTGCGATTTAAATCAATTGCAAGTTTCACTATAATCATACGAGGTAGGAACCATAGGAGAATAATGTAAACTTCAACTTGTGATTGATTGGAGGACTTGCGATTGATACGGATCAATTGAAAGTCGAAACTCTTTATAACATGAGACGGGGGCCCTGCCATGACATGGTGCGACAAAAGAAGTACATGTACATGCATCGATCTTCATGTATGGGATGGCATTAATCTATCTAGCAATTCATGAAAGAAATGCATACAAAATGGCATATAAAAGACATTTTGCAAAATTTTAGGAAATTCCATAAGTTCCAAGAAATTTCAGGAATTTAATTTTGACGAGTGGAAGCACTGCCCAACACTCTCACTGTCAAAGAGGGGTAACCTCGCTAGTCATAAGGACCGCTAGTCCGCCATTCATAATTTGAGAAAAGGGTCATTATTCATGAGGACTGCTATTCACAATCGAAGAAGAGGCCGGGTCGCTATTCATGATGTGAGATGTGGGTCGCTAACACTCGCTATTCATAATTCACATTGAGGGTCATTACTCATAAGGACCGCCATTCATAATATGAAATCAGGGTCGGTATTCATAAACATGAAGAAGGGGCGCCATTCATAATTTATATTGGGGGTCACTATACTCTTAAGGACCGCTATTCATAATACGAAATGAGGGTACGTCGCTATTCATAATACGAGAAGAGGGTGAATAGCGACCCTTCTCGTATTATGAATAACGACCCAGATTTTTTATTATGAATAGCGACCCTCTTCTCATATTATGAATAGCGACCCTCTTCTTCGATTATGAATGGCGGTCCTTATGAATAATGGCCCTTTTCTCAAATTATGAATAGCATTCCTTATAAATATAGCGGTCCTTATGAATATAGTGGTCCTTGTGAATAGCTGTCCTTATGAATAGCGAGCGGACCCCATTATCTTTAGAGGCCATCTTTCATATATATTACAGACTGAGCTGACAAAAAGGATAATCATCAGTATAACAATTAACACCAACATTGCAAGTTTGCAACAACATGGCAATAACAAGATCTCTAGATTTTGATGAAAAAATATAATCTGATACTTGGGGTTGATAGGCATTGTGGATACCGGTAGTCATATGATAGGATTGTTTTCTTTGGAGAAAATTTAAATTGCCTCTTTTTTTGGGGGTGGGGTACAAACAAAAGAAATCAGAACCTTTTCAAGGGAAATCACAGAGGTGTTCATTTCTGTTTGGTTGATTGTACATTTGACTTCAAGATTTTGCTCTAGGTTTTGATGAAAAAATGTAATCTGGTACTTGGCATTGTGGATAGTCTATTTAGTTTATATTTGCCACTTTTTGGGGAGGGGGTGGAGGTACAAACAAAAGAAATCAGAACCTTTTCCCAAGGGAAGTCACAGAGGTGTTCATTTCTGTTTGGTTAATTGTACATTTGACTTCAAGATTTTGCTATCCTTTTAATGGATTTTCCACAAATTTTACCGTTGAGTTTCAAACTTTTTCTGGAAAATTCTTAATTTTGATGCCCAACTGCATACCAGGGTCTCCCCCCCCCTGAAAATTAAATCGTTAGTTCAGGAGGTTTTAATTACAATTTAAATGAGCGGTGGACCCTGACCCCTTAATCTGTTCTACTTTACAGTAGTCCTATTCTCATACTAGAGAAAGCCTCATCCAAGTGACTATTCATTAATATCTGCCTGCCTTTATGTGTTGATTTTAATGAATAACACGAACCTCATCATTTGTCTGCGTTACAGATGCGAGTGTGAAGGTTTATGCCAGGCAGGATCTTGGCCAGGGACATCGCTATGGACCATTCAAGGCCAAGCTGTCGGACATTGGGCCCGATGAAGAAGTGGAGATGGGCCAGTGGAAGGTGAGAACTTAGAAGAAGGAAAAAAATGTTTTCAGATGTGGTATTCTTGCACTGAAGCCACGTTCATCTCTTGATATACCGTATATCATTTGCTGAAAGCCAGTAGCTTAGGACCTGTGCTCTCACACTCATCTTGAGCGTTTTTTTTCCTTCATATCCGTCCCTTACAAACTGCTGTCCAGGAATGCCTGACATACTTCAGTTCAAGATTATTCAAATTTCAAATCCATGTATTCTAACAGAACTTATATTGCTGCCTGCTCCCACACACATCAGTAGGTCAAAATATATATACTGTACCTGTAGCCATAGATAAAAGAAATACATTTTGTGTATATTAGTAGATGGATTAGGTATTTTGCAGTACTTAACATCTGGCAGTTATTTACTTTACATGCGTTATTTTTCTGATGAAAACGGACATGGAGATGGTGTAGTAAAACTTTAAAGTGTTGATGTACATAGTAGATGCCTGATATGCTGGGTGCATTTTTGTGCGAGTATATAGAGAGAGAGGATAATCGGTGCTTGAGAACCTAAACTACGTCTACGTCCATTCATCAATCTGCTCAATCTGTTTGTTCACTGACACTGACAAATGGCCAGGTGGATGAATGGACAGTTTCATCATTAGTGCATGGTGTTTTTCTTTCTGTACTAGATTTTTGCTAATGATGGACAGAAGTGCCACCAGTTGGAAAGCAATGATTTCTCCATCCCAGGCTGGCTGAGATTCGTCAAGACTACAACCAACAAAGATGAACAAACCCTTACTCTCATCCAGCAAGGGAAGGTCTACTTCTTTGAGGTCAGTGACATGAATCGAAAGAGAAGTAGATTACATGACTGTCTTGGTATTTGCTCTGGCCTTTATTTTGTCAAATATGTACGTTGGGGTTAAAGGCTCGCGACGTTAGGATGTGGGTTAGGGTTAGGTACAGTATTGTTGAGTACAGGATCGAAGTTGGACATTGACCACCAGAGGAATACTATGGGCCACTTGATGATGTAGCATGTGTCATAGAACCAAGAGTCATATTTTATTTCATTTATTATGTTTGTTATTTTGTTGCATCATGCATAGAAGAGATTATGTAGATGGCCTATTTTTATCACTTCTTAACTTTTTATGACTAGGAAAAGATAAGAAAACAAGAGATTCAATGATTTCATGATGCCTGTTCCAGCAATAGTTGCATTGCAGGCAATTTCTAACACTAAATTCCATCCTGGCCACACCACTATACATAACCCTCGATGTACTTGGGACCCAAGCCCTAATCATATATCATTCAAATGTCTGATGGGCACAATTAAAAGCCACAAAAAACAGCAAAGGTGTGGCTTAAATTGCCAAAGCTTTTTCATCTTAGAGGAATAGAGGGGCATGAGGCCAGTGAACTCTAGTGTAAACTTGTACAATTTGTGTGTGGTGTGATTTGAGCATTGCTTCACTGAATCTCATTAATTCAAACTGATTTGATTGACAGGTGACAATAGATGTCAAGAAGGGGATGGAGCATGGCCTGTTAGGGATCAAGGATGAGGAGCCCCCTCCCCCACCCCCTCCTGATCCAAACAAGAAGAAGAGAGGACGTCCTCGCAAGATCAAACTCTCTCCAGAAGAGCAGGCAGAGGTGGATGCAGAGAACAGGAGAAAGCTTGAAGAAGCCAGGGCTAAGAAAGTATGTCACACCTGACCTATCGATTCTTTCGCTGTGCAGCCATGCTTTTAGAATTGTTGCAAGTTCTTGATTTGTGTGGTTTTACCTGATGTTTATTTATAGATATATGATAATCATATTTTTGGTTAACTGATTGAATAGTAAGGTTGATGTCAGGTACATTGAGCACTATATTAAACTATCTATGGACCTTGTGGCAGATTAGCCTTGTGCTTAACAAGTATTCCAATAAATTCTACTACTACTACTACTACTAAGTTGTGATGAAAGATCAGAGACATTTTTGTATTGTTTGGGATACATTCAAAAGAATATTGTTAATTTTAATTTCAAGGAGTAGAAGTTATGATTACAGCACATTTACTCTCAGATTACATATAATTCATTATTTTGAAATGTTGATTTTCTCTGTACAGGCCCAAGCTCTCCTAGAACAAGCAGCTGATAGTGGCAGCCTCACTCCTGGACGTAGCAGAAAGTGTGTTGTCTGTGGGCAGAGGTTTGTTAATTCGGTCATCTTCATGAAACACAGGAGGACATGTGGGGTCATCAAAGAAGTCCAAGGGGAGAAACTTGATGATGAGGAAGACGAGGAGGAGGAGGAGGGCGATGATGCAGCTGAGGGAGAAACGGCAGAGGAATCCATGGACGGGATTGATATGCCAGAGGACACCGAGATGTCTAGCCTGGCGGAGAATCTTGCTGATGACCAGGAGGAGGGAGAGGAGAGCATCTTAGATGTGGCTCGGGAGGGAGATGAGGAGACGTTAGCAACCTTAACAGATGAAGCGACAGCTCAATCAACAAACGAATGGCTTCTTCCAGTGCCAAAGAGACCACGAGGACGCCCAAGAAAAGATGGGCAACCGCCCATCCCTCGCAAGAAGCGCGGGCGCAGGAAGAAGCGGCGTCGCTATAACGAAGATGATGACTTCAATGCTCGTGCTGTGCGCCAGACTGCTCCCCCTCCTCCTGAGTGCACGGCCACGCCCTTCGACCCGGAGAAGTATCCCTTCACCTGCGAGACCTGCGACAATCACTTCCCACGCAGACCTGGTATGAGCTACATTGCATGCAGCATGAGGATTCTAAACTGCAGTACCTGATCTGTAATAAATGCGATGAGGCCTTCAGGTATCTCATGACCTATAACACTCATATGACTGACTGTCATGCAGGGATGAGCAAAAGAGAACAAACCATGTCGGAGAAGTTCAGATGCGACGTGTGTAAGAGAGCCTTCAGGTCACCCATACATCTTGAAAGGCACATCAGAAAGGCTAACAATGCAGGTAATTCTATCCTCCATTTGTACTCTTCTTCCTATGTGAAGGACCATTATGACACTTATATACAATAACTGTGATAACCCGCAAGTCTTTGATAGTAAAAAAATAGAAGATAGTATACACAAAGAACATGTTCCAATGGAGAATCCCAAATACTTTGAATGTTTTTTAAGTTACCCCTTATATCCACATTTGATATTTGACATCATTAATCATGATATTGATTAAAGAATGCAGTACACACCTCTAACCGAGAAATTCTAAATACTCTATTGAAATGCCCTTGCCCTTTGTGTTTTGACTGTCTTCTAACTTTCATTTCCCAATTTTTCAATTAAAAATTTCTTTTGAGGTAAAACATCAAATTGTTGCTTGAGAGCTGTTTCTGTACCTTTGTAAGAATTCACATTACTTGTAATTATCTTACATATGAAATAAATGTGTAGCATAATATCAGTTCTGCAATCATCCTCATCTCCCTTTACAGAGCCCCCTCCTAAAGGCCCAGTGCAAGTGAAGTGTAAGTTCTGTGAGAAGACATTCACCATGGAGCAAGGTTTAGAGAACCATACGATGAGAGCTCATCCTGAATTCAACAGATATCAGTGCACTGCCGATGATTGTCTGGAGACCTTCTGCACCAAGGGTAAACATTCATCATTTATTCACAGATTTACATTATTAATTAATTTATTTATTTATCAATCTATGTATATATCTCTTTATTTATTCATCTATCTATCTATCTATCTATCTAGTTACTTCCTTACGTACTTATTTCTGATATTAATATAGGGTAGCACATTTTCGCCAACAGCAGTACTCTTTCATAAGGCCGCCAGAAAGTCTGCCTCCCTCACTGGACAGGAAAATATATTTTAATCATCCACGGGACACTATAGTATAAGAGCTTTACACAACCGTGCAATTAGTTTTCAAGATTTATCTAAATAATACTCATAATGTATCCCAAACTTTGCTATACACGCATGTATTTCTTCCTGCAAAGCTTCTCTTATACAATGCTTTCCTTATATGAAAGGGTCCATAATGTAAGGGTGCTTGTTTTTCTAATGATGTTCTCTTTGTTTTCTTGACAGAGGATCGAGCAAGGCATCTAGAAGGTATCCATGGCTTAGATCCATGTCACATCTACAAGTGTCCTGTCACCGGCTGTAACAAGGCATACACCACTGTGGCTTCTCTCAACTACCACTATGCTCTCAGGCATACGCTAGAAAAGTAAGCATTGTCTTCCATATATAACCATGGGTTACTGTGAAATAGTTTAATAACGTACCGGTATTCAAATTCATGGATGTTTCTTTCCTGGGGACCTAGTGCCGAGTTATTCCATTAACCTGTTATTCATGAATGAACTACAATACTGGGAATCCAGTCTGCATACATTACTTGCTATGTTATGTTATTACTTGCTATGTCGGGCATTCTTTTAGGTTGTCAAGAACAACATTTGTTTAAAAAGTATGCACAAAATTTGAGTATGTTAGTAAACCGGTCTATTAAACATGAGATATTTCTTTCTTTTTTTGTAACACAATATAATATTGGATAAAGCATTACAAAGTAGCATTCATGTGACATATTGGAGACAAGTTTGTTTTTTTCAAATAGAAATAATGTAGTATAAAGTGTAGCTTTGACAGCATCTTCTATTCGTTTGGCACCTTACCTGTTGACACAACATTAGCCTGTACTGTCTTTCTTTGTATACACAGGAAAGATAATATGGTAAAAAAGAAGTATAAGTTGTGAATGATTGCGCCATTGCTGTATTACATTATCAAGGATTGCTTTCACAATATAATTAATCCCCGAGTACATGTACGCTTCATTTCCTTCATTATTTTTGGTCATGGATACATGAGGTATGGTTTCAAAAGCAAAGCTTTTTATATTTAAACTACATGCATAAAAACACATGAACATTCATGCAACAACCAAAAAGAAATATGTTACATAAATGATAAACGTAACAACTTAAACATAATATACCCATGTAGCATGAGCGGTGAGAAAAGAAAACAATGATCTAATTCTATGGCAAAGTTGATGGATTAAGTAGGCATAAGGCTCGAAATGCGGCATTTTATGACAACCATTCCACAAATCTAGACTTGTCTCTTCTGAAAAAAATATTCTACAAACACTACTTTCTTCTGCTGGATTATATCTTTCAGGCCTTTTGCATGTGAGATATGCGGCAAGACATGGGTGAAGATTGGCAGACTACGGGAGCACATGAAGACACACAGCACCGAGAAGAACGAGCTTTGTGACGAGTGTGGACGCGCCTTCAAAACAAGGCCAGAACTCAAAGATCACAAGCTAGAAGCACACACAGACAGTGAGTATAGTGGTTTAAAACTGGTTTGTCTAGGGGGATCTCACGTAGAGTACAGAAAATTTAAATACTGATGATATTTTGACACAATAATCATTTTGAAGCCCACGTACGGCTTTTACCCTAACTTAGATTTCTTATAATTTAGTTCATAAATCAAAAAGTGTCATTGATAATGATCACTTCGGGTTTTTTTCTTTCTTTTCTTCTTTATTTATTCATTTTCGGGAGTGTAAATGAAAAGTGAAAGAATGGGTTTTTATCATTCGATCACCTTGAGAATTCCTTTTTCCTTTGATTATGTAATTATACTTAGAAATTGACTCCATAGATTTCAAGTAAACATTTGTTGGAAGTTTGTAAGATAAATAAAATTAATAAAATATATGCCCTAATTACTGTGACACATATTGTGATATTATGTTGTTTTGTTTGTTTGTTTGTTTAGTATTTTCTTCTACCACAGATACAATGTTGTAAAAGGGTGCATTTCTGTTTTTCTGTTCATGTATGTATCATTCTTCCCATAACCCTTGACTTCTATTATTGTTTCCTAACACCCATCTCTAGCCGGCAAGGAGAAGCTCGGGTGTCGTTTCTGCCCAGCATCCTTCAGCAGACGTAGCTCAAGATCGTATCATGAACGCAAGCATCGTAACGAGACGCCCTACGTCTGCCCCAAGCCAGGCTGTAACAAACGATTTGTGGCTGTCATCGACTACAAGAGGCATTTGATCTACCACACAGGTACGTACATGTAATCAGTCGTGAGTAGACATAAGCAGGGCACACACATTCATTGGTCTGATTAAGTCCGGGGAAGTATGGGAACGGTAATTTTTTACAGTATGGGAGTTAGTGCTGTGCATAACCGTGTAATGAGGTACTCGAGTACACTCCTAGGCTTACAGGCGAGTACTCAAATACTCGGACGCCATGTTTTTTTTTTGGAATTTTTTTGAATTTTTTTATTTTTTTATTTTTTTATTTTTTTTTCTTTTTTCTTTTTTTTTTGCCAACACCATACTACGAACAGTACGAAGGTTCATCTCTGAAAACCCCCACAATTTTTGCTTTTGAATTTTTGACAAATAATTGAAACAATATTATTTTTAAAACTAATATAAATATTCCTTCGAGTCCAAACAGAAATCCGGAGATTTGGTCCCAGTTTCTGAGTGGTGAGTTGACAGTGACACCCTGTGTATGATTGAGCTGGGAAACATTTTTACCCATGCCCTTCTGGCACGGGTGACCGTCGGCCTGGACAGTGCCAGGTGATCGGGGGGAAAAAAAATGGCGGCCGAGTATTCGAGTATGAGAAATCGTACTCGAGTAGTTGTCAACAGTGCGAGTACTCGAATATTTGAGTACTCGTCGCAGCCTTAATGGGAGTATGGGATTTTTTTTAGATATGAAATTAGCTTTATCTTGTTTGTCAGTGCAAAATTGACTTGCCTGACATGTGTAAACAGCAAAGTAAATTGCAATTGTTTTACTGGATATAGAGCTACAATTTGATAACAAGTGTTTCACTTTATTCATATCCATAACAAGGTGCTAAGCTGTACAGATGTCGCTACTGCAGCAACTGCTTCACCCGGAGCGACTACCTGAAGGGCCACGAGAAACGTCACATCCTGCGAGGGGAGCAGATTGACGCTGCGCCACCTATAGAGGAGACGGTGACCATCAAGGTTCCGTGGCCGATGGAGAGAGCGGTGAAGATTCAAGGACAGAACGTGGTGGTGTCCATCGAACCCGACCCGACACTGGCTGATGGGGACATTACAGCTGAAGCTATGATTGCTCTTGACAATCTACAAAACGTGAGTTCTTACCGTAAATCCCGCTGCGAATATGTAGGTCTCCTTTCCATGACTATGGGATAGGGCCTTCCGAAGCCCCATCCACAATGAAGCTTTAAAGTAACTCAGTAACATTGCCTCAGATTCTGAAACAAAATCATGGATTTAGCTCATGCTGCAATCATAATTATAAACCTTTAGGTCAGTCAGGAATCCCATGACTTTTACAAGCCAATCGCCTGTCTGATTAGGCAAGATATTTATGATTGGAAATCGAAATTTTATTTTTTGTTTTCTTAACGGTTTTTATAACACTACAGTCTATTGGGGAAAATGAGTATGGTAAAACCGGTCATACAAAGATTTTTACTTTTTTGAGGCACTTCATGATCATTTTGAAGTGCAATTTTTTTAGGGCTTCAATATTACACCATATCCTAGACACTGATAACACGTAGGGCAATGAATCTCAGATTTAACATTGTTAAACGATGCCTTTAAACTGCCTTGCAAAACCGTCTGGTCAAAATTAAAACATGTTACAAATGAAGGAGAACTGGGATGAAAAGAGGAGCTGCATTGCATCAAAGGCCCCTATTAAAGCATATTCATTTACCTGTGTATTATAAGAAATGTGCAACACACGCTTCCAACATTTGCCGCAGCAGTTAGCCTTTTTAGGTAGTTTACAGCATCATGCATGAACAAGGCTATACCTGTGGAAGATTGATTTGGACAGCTTTTAATTTTTTCAAGAGTTCATTTGTTGTTACCTTTTAAACCCTGTATAAATGTGAGTGAAAATGCACTCATACATGTGTAAAGATACACAAATACAAATTGAAATGATGGATTGCTCTACTCCTGTCCAATTAACAGAATAGATGTGATAGGTTTTCTTTGGGAACAAAAAATCAGAGATGTGCTATGTGTAATTGATACAAGGACTATGATTCCTTTTGTTCAATTTTTTTGTCTTCATCCATGTTGTAGGTGCCTGTTGAAATCACTGCAGATGAAACACAAGTTGTTCATACGACTGAGGCAGGAGACATTGTCCAGCAAGCAGCCCAACAGGTTAGTCTCGCTAATATCTAAGCAGTCAAAATTCTTTTAAATGGACATGTACTTTAAAAGCTTCTAAGAACTTACAACGCCAAATGATACTTCACGGTTTATTGTTCTAGTTACTGTTTTTTAAGCTTATACAAACCTTAAAATCAATTGCCAAGCTTTCATCTGCTCATTTGGACTTTCTCAAGCCAAATGATCCTTCACAAACTTCCTTGATATCAACCCTAATTAAAGATACTATATCCCTTTTGCAGCCAACATCAAATTCTGTAGAACTTTGCAGGAATTATGAATATGTCATGTATGTCCTATCTGTGAAATTTAAACGTTAGCAGTGTCCTAATATTCAAATTATGCAAGGAAACCCGTTTACTTGCTAGACTTCACTGTCAGACACTATTGAGTGACTGACTGGCTTTTTCATCTTTGGTAATAACATACATAAAATGAGCTGTAAAGGGTACATGAGCATTTGTCTACATCAATAACCCACTTCTTGTAATGGCCAAAATTAAACTGATTGAATCTTTGCGCAGCATAAAACGTACGACCATTCGGTACAATGGTCTGAAAAATCAGACTATTACTTACTGGCTCTATAGCTCCTAAGTCGATTCGACAACTAATAGTCGTTATTTTCCCACTTAAATACATTTTCAAGCCCCCCTTTTTTTAGGGAAGTTCTAAATTAGTATTGTCTTTCAAATGCCGTTGGAATTTAACCTTTTCATTTTTTTGGCCTGCAAATGGGACATAGTACCTTTAAGTAAAGTTGTTTTTTAATCTTAATTTTCATGAAATAAATGGTTTGTATAATTTGTAAAATTAAGTAAAGATTCATGGAATTCACATACACCCAAAAGAGGCCTAACCCAAAAAGACGAACACCAATATGCCTACACTAATTGGCTAATGTCCCTCATTCCCCTTATTTGCTAAATACTCAGTTATTGTCGCATTCTGTCATCCTTCTTTGGCAAATATCATTTTACCGCTACTACCTTAAGATGTGAATTGATGTTTAACCCCTGCAGGCTATGTCTAATGAGATCCAAGCCGGTACCCAGTTCCTCCAGCTTGCCGACGGCACCACCTTCGCTACCAACTCCGCCTCTGCAGCCATCCAGGAGGCCGTGGCCCAGGCTCAAGCTCAGGCAGCAGGCATGCAGGAGAAGGTACTGAGCAAGACAGCTGATGGGCGCTACAGAGATTACAATGGAGGGGGCCACTAGTGAACAGGCCGCCCTGGTCCTGCAGCAGCTAGCCGCAGAGAATGCCCAGGTATTTGGAAGTTTCTCAGATTAATAGGCTTGTGAATGGGATAGGGAGGGAGGGGTGGGGGTGGGGAGGGGGTTAGCACCATGGATTACAGAACGTTGTATAGATATGATTTTGGGGGGTTTTAATGTGTATTCTCTGCAAGCGATTGAAAATGTCACATAGAAACAGCAGAAAACTGATTTAATGGCCATCTCTCTATAAGGGCATCCATATTTTCTCCTTCTAGAGAGAAATATGTGTTGTAGAACCTGTCAAGGAAGATCTTTTTATCTTCTGTGTCCCTTAGGTGGCTTTTACATACAGGTTTTTCCTACTCTTAAAGGTAGTGTGCTCCTTTTGCAACCAACATCAAATTATGTAGAACTTTGCAGGAATTATGAATATGTCATGTATGTCCTATCTGTGAAATTTGAACATTAGCAGTGTCCTAGTATTCAAATTATGCAAGGAAACCCATTTACATTCTAGACTACACTGTCAGACACTATTGAGTGACCGACTGACATCTTTTTTTCTTTGGTAATAACATAAAATGAGCTGTAACAGGTACATGAGCATTTGTCTACATCAATAACCCACTTCTTGTAATGGCCAAAATTAAGCTGATTGAATCTTTGCGCAGCACAAACCTTACGACCATACAGTACAAGGGTCTGAAAATCAGACTATTTTCTACGCATAATTTTCTAAACGCGTTGCGAAAATTCCTAACGGTCGATATAATTCAACATTAAGGCAATTACCAGTTCTAATCTTTTCAGGGGAGTTTTTAGTTGGTCTTGTTTACCATAGGATTCGCACAAGTTTATATTTTCAGCCTGCAAAAGGAACACACCACCTTTAATGGGGCTAAGAGATAGTAGCAGAATTCCGCCCCTATTTAGGCCTTTCAATTTCACATTCCTTTTAAAGCAAGACCTTGGATAATATGAATTGTCAACCCCTAAAAACTTGATTTATTTTCTGCACTATGTAGAACGCTGAAATCTTGTTCACGATTAACTGACTCTTCCATAATAGGAGAAATAAATCCATGCAAAATAGATTAAACTAATGCTGTATTATTGCATGTGCCCTTCATCTGATGAGCTGATGATCCCTGAATATTACAATGAATGACCTCATAAACCTAATTGTGCAGCTCTGATGTGTGGAATATATTTAGTTGACACGATGTATTCTTAACTGTACCCAGGTCATCTTGCATCCGTCTGGTCAAGAAGGCCTCTCCACCATGCAGGCCACGCTGCAAAATGAGAACGGAGAAACAAGCATCGTGGTGGTCAACCTCGCCACCCAGCCGGATGGTTCCGTTCACGCCATCTCATCTGAGGAGGCCCAACAACTGGCCCTCCAGGCCGCCGCCAACGGAGGAACCCTCACCACCGAAGACGGAAGCATGATCATCACCACCACTGCTGGTGGCCTCCAGGACTCGCAGGGGAATCAGATCACCATATCAGCTAGCGGCGGGGACCAGGTGGTGGATAATACTCAAACGGTGTCCATGGTGATGTCTGACGGCACCATACACACGGAAGATGGCCAAGAGATGATGCTGGTGGTGCAGGAGGAGGAGGAGACAACGTCGGAGAACATCACTAATATACAAGTAGAGGTCATGGAACAAGAATAAGGGCCTCCAAAGTTGTTTCCATTTGCTGATATCATCAGGGGCTGTGTCTTGGAAAACCATGCTATGCTATCTTATGTGTCAGTGCACTGTCATAATTTTTAATTGTCATAATGAATTGAAATTGAATAACCAGTTATTATTGGTACTTGTGCGGATGCCTGTCGTTACTACACACATATACTGCTTCACAGCCAGTTTTGCACAGAGGATTAACCAGAGACTTGTGATTTACTTTTCTTGTGACAATCAACATAAATCAACACAAATCAGCATAAATTATATTGTTTTCAGAATACCAGCCAAAATTATGCCAGGATGAGGAGAGAGATTTGAACTTTATGGATCTTATTTATTGTTACTTGCACTGAGAGGAATTGCTTTCAGGTTTTGATGAGTGATATACTCTGATCAGTCCATGATTTGAGAAAGTTTTGCAGATTGTTCTTAAGATAATTTTCTTTCTTAAATACATGTACTCTGCTCTAGCAACAACAAAAAAAATAGACTGTCGTAATATTTTGGTGATGTTACGTATTGATGTCAGTTTAGCAGACTAATTAAGCACAAATATTTAGATTCCCATGAAAAGAACAGCCATCAAAAAAGACACCATCCACCAATTCCTGCCAAGCTATCACAAAAATTCATTTTGTTAGAAATGTTGCTTCCGTGTTTCTATGTTTTTTTCGCTGCCCAGCACAAAGGACTTATTTTATGTCATTTTGTAGTAAATATTAAAGCCCGTCTGCACTAGTTTGGCCAGGAGGGATTAGACCACCCAGCATGGTCACTGACAG
Source organism: Mesocentrotus franciscanus (assembly GCA_037976565.1). Classification (NCBI taxonomy): domain Eukaryota; kingdom Metazoa; phylum Echinodermata; class Echinoidea; order Camarodonta; family Strongylocentrotidae; genus Mesocentrotus; species Mesocentrotus franciscanus. The sequence goes on from CP137682.1 coordinate 19,254,364, forward strand.
GTGGTTATCTCATCAACTCAGCTCTCAATTAACATAAGAAAAAGAGGATCATGGGGGACCAACGGGCACCGCTTAGGCATTGTTTTCTATATAAAGGGAGCAAGTAGCTACAAGTAGTGCAGTGGGGCTTTAAGTAGTACCATAAATGTACTCAGCAGTTTGAGAAATGTCTGATATATTAAGCTTCCTACTACATTGGTCATTTGCGGCATGAATTCTTTGGTGCATGTTCTTTTCGAGGAAATATATTTTTCAGTTAAAAAGTCGTTGGTATGTACCCGCACATAAAGGTTATTTTAGAAATAACCTGCATAAACTGTCAATAAATCTGTATATTATGTAGATAGTATGGAATGATGTAAATATAAATAAATTTGCTTTTCACATTCCAAAGTTGATATTCATCACTTATGATGTTTTCTGAATTTATGTTTGGGTGTTTGCTGATAGTGATTTCCCCTTTCTCCTTTTCTCCATCTCTTGCATTGTATTTAAAAGCAAACTTTGTTTGATTTTTTTTTCTCATTCTTTATGTTTCTTGATTTTGTTCTTTATTTATTCAGCAGGCCAATTCTGTTTGGAGCCAGAAGCATGTTAAAATCATAAACTTTAAATGCAGAGTTAATGCCCTTCTGGCTCCAAACAAATTTTTTCCTGTTTTGCCTTCCAGTCATATATAATTACTGGCAAGACAAAATCAAACATTTCCAGACATGAGAACGTGGTGTTGAAGAAAAAATATCAGCTGGGAACCAAAAGGTTTAAAGGGTTCTTCAAGGGCATTAACTTTTGTTTCTTTTTAACGGTTGGAGATGTGAAAATGATCAGGAAAGATCGAGTGGACAGTACATAAAATATAGTAGTCTAAAATGCACATCCCTAATCCACGCCAAATGTAAGTTTTGTGTTTGAAATTCTTCTATGTACTTGTAATTCATTCTGACAGTTGCTGAGCAAGTCTATTAAATTTAAATTCTTGTTTTTCTTGTTGTTCCTAAAAGGATGAATGTACTTTCCTAACAATAGAACAGACAAATTGTAATGGTTTTCTATTCTAACTTTAGACATGGTTTTTTTTTTCTTCTTTTTTTTCTTTCTTTTCTTTTACAAAAGTGTGCTCGTTGAGAAACATGTACTTCTCTGACTATCAGTGAGACTACTATGGTGTACAAAATGTTGCATTTGAATCATCTGCCCAAAGAAATGTTATTTGATTTTCTTTTGATTTGTCTTTGATTTCAATGATAAAATATAATACATGAATTGCCTTCTAACTGCACTTTGTTAGCTTCTATATTCTGCTTTTATTTTGTATTGATTCATATTTTCAGACAAGTTCTTCAGTCCTGAAGAGAGAGAGAGAGAGGATAAAGAGTGGAGAGATTGAGGTACCGAAAAGAGAGTAGAACAAATATTTAAAAAGTACTAGAACCTTGTTGAAGTTGTTAAAATCACATTTTGTTACATCAAGGCTTTGAAAACAAGGGCAAGAAAAAAAATCCCGTTATGAGAGTTGGTCAGAACAGTGTTCTTTAAATAGGGCCCACTGTATAAAAGGAACTGGAGACGATGTGGATCTAGAGAATAGAGAATACAGCTAGGAACATGGCAGGATGGAAATTACGGAGAGAGAGAGAGAGGGGGGTAAAACATGTAAGATGAGGAGGAGGAAAAATAGAAGAATAATTAATGATGGTAATATAATCATCATTTATTTATATCTGATATGTATACAGGGTGGCACATATCACCAATTTGGTGGCCTTCCATGAGGCCCTGTTTGGTAAGAATAAAACAAATAACAGCAGCAAAAACAAAATAGATAAATACACAATCATATTAACAGGTATAATACAAATTAATTGGTATCCTCATGAATTAACTGATCATTTAAAAGATTTAAAATGTATACTACAATAAAAGAGGCGTAGTATGGTTCTCCTGGAAACATGCATAATTAGGCCCAAAAAGAAACTACATATAAAATAATGCAAGGAATATAATGCATTGGTGGAAGAGTCGCATTTTACCTTTTTACCCCTTTGTCTGGGAATGACGCAAATCTCTTTTAAAAGAAATCTCGCTAAATCGGTCGACAATATCTATATATGTAATGACTGACGTCATTAAACCAAATTCTAAGCAATGCAATATTTTCAGGGGAATTCGTCGCAGACACGGTAATGGAGGATGACAATAGTTTAAGTGTTTTATTTTTCTTCTTGTGGCAATTTATGGTAATGGAAAGAGACCACTGGAAGTGGGAGAGAAAGAGAATGAGGAGGAGGAGGAGGGGGTGGGGTGGGGGAGTTTCGGAGATATCGAGAGCGAAAAGAGAGGTTGGTTGCGTGCGCGAGAGAGAGACAGAGAGATAGAGTTGGGATAGAGAGGGAGAGAGAGAAAGAGAGGGACAGAGACACATACAGACAGACAGGAAGAGAGGGTACAAAGCTAAGTAATTTACTATGAGGAAATGACTCCAAAATTGTACATGTTAAACAAAGTATTAGAATCATTAAAAAGATAAATCTTCAATTATCAATACTGAACTGTCAAATGACATGGTTAATGACCCCTGAACAAATAACAAAATACAGGTGTAATGAGGCGATTCAAGTAGATCTTCCGGACATAATAGAAAAACGATTTGTGCCAAGTGATTATATCTAAAAGTGTATCATCCTTGGTCCATAACCATTACATCATTATTGTTATGATCATGAGACTACTTTGTCGATATTTCATTAGCAGAACATTCTTCTAACAGAGTGCCTCTTTTGTGATACATATTCATGCTACTCTCGCCTTGAAGGGGGTTATATGATATTCCCTTATGTTTGTTGAAAAAACGTAAGATTCAATGTCTCCTGTTTTGTCGTATTATCGATAATGATGATGGTCATTGATTTTATGCAGCGTTTATGTCTGTCATACATGACTCTCGGTGATGCAGCATTACTATATAAACCTAGCGATATCATTTCAAAAATGAAAATAATAATGGTAATATTATGGATGTATATAGCGCTTAATACATCGACGATGTCTCTAAGCGCTTTACAGTTATACATGTACATGTATAGTATTCCCCCTGTCATCGTTTTCAGGCTTTCCCGCACACAATGTATGCTCAGTCTCCACTCGATCCCTTCGAAGAAATCCCCACTCCTTGTCAAACAACTCTTAAACTCTGCATTCGATGCCATTGGTGAACTTTGTATTTGAGTGATGAAGTCAGTGAAAGTGATAAATACAAAGAATGGTGTATGTGTGAAGGAATGACCGCAGCATTCATAATTTACCTTGCCATTTTTGTCTTTTTATAATAGTTTGTTCTACATGTCATATTATTAATTTATTTTATTATTTCATTTAACTTGATTTAATAATTTCTTCACAGCGTTACGAGTTATACTCGACCGTTTGTGAGTTCGCGGAGTGAAAACACGAACTTGGGTGGTGCGAAGGAGCTAAATTCACAGAGAAGCTGAAGTGTGATCAGTCAATTAATACTGTGCTTTGCTCAAGCTGATTATATTATCATGTGATTGAAAGTGGACCACTATACTACGATGCCTTGCAATATACCCATTTATTTCAGCTGGGTTGGGGGTAACAAAATAGAGAATAATGTCTGGCCAAATGACTTTAGTGTCGGGCTCGAATTCGAACCCTCAACCTCTCGATTGAGAGTCAAGTTAATGAACCCCTATACCATAAAAGTGCCCCAGAGAGTCAATAACATGTACAATTTATGAGGAGAGCAAAACAGAGGATGGTCGGTTTACAAACAGACCTCTTCTGATGTTTTCTATGAATATGCTATACAAGATACCAGATACCCACCCATGTTCAATGGCGGAACAACTGCGTTGCAATGTTAGTCGCTAAGTCAAAAGCGAGCAAGGAAATTCAAGTATTCTAAACCCTCGGGGTTGGGCAGATTAAATGTTTTTGTGAGGGACCTGTTCACACTAGCACTGTGATCTCTCTCCCTGTAGGTATAGGATGATGTCTTGAGCTCTTTTTTCTTTCTATTTTGTTTCGTCATTGTTTTATTTTTCCCCAATCACGTAATTAATTTTACGATGTGTTTACAATTTAAAAGTTTAATTGCAAACACGATTGTCCACCTCCTCGATCAAATAGAACAGAAAAATAAGTCATATGTAAAATGTCTGATTATTGCAATTTCTTAGCTTCTATTTTTGTTTAAATAGTATTCTTTATTTTGATTTCTTCCAAATTAGACAATACATTACAATATTTCACAATGCAAACTCATATGATTTGATAAACATACATACACATACGATATGAACTGCTAACTTTTGATGGTGAGCAAACATACTTATATTTTTGCTTTTTAAAGCAGCTTAACGGTTGCTATTTATATACATTATGTATATATCGATTAGATCATTTTGATGACGAATTGGAAAAAAATATTAACATTGCTTCAGTTATTCGTGTCTTATGTTTAAAACATAGGACTAAATCTGATGTTATTTTTTTACAATTCTGTGGAGGACATTATCAAAGCTATAAGGCAGGTACTATGTCCCCCTCTAAATAATGATTTTAGAGAAAATTATCAATATTTGTATAGTCTATTCATTTGAAAAGGCATCTTCTTATCATTTAAACTTTGAAAAATGGTTATGTCATTAAAGAGTTTGCCGAAGTTACAGCCGGTGATAAAAATAAATAGCCTTAACAACAAACTCTTCGTCATAGGTCGCAGAATGACAGCTTGCCCCAAATAGGTAATTTCATTTAATGCGAAGGTTTATATTTCTCAACAAACTGATTTGATATGATTTGATGTTCATTTACTTTCCATATACATCATCAAAAATATATGAATGTTTAACATGTATGGTCACATAAATCATACATAGAAAAATGTGGTAGTCATAAACTTGAGTTGGCGTCCTGACGTTTACGGCAGTGTGGACGCAATCTTCTAAGGGCAATCAGCAATCGCAACCCGCCTGTAACCATGTTTCCCCTTTATCGCCTGGTAATCGTTTAGACTTCATTTTTGTTCCGCCTTGGAGTGGCAACGAGGTGGTGCGTTCCCACATCCAGAGTTATCTGAACCCGTAGACACCGATTCGGAGAGCTGAACATGAAAGTGTACGTCAGCCGCCATAACTGTATGGGGGACATCGAGAATGCTAAATGATAGGTAAAATATTCCCGCTTTAGTTCAAGGATGAGCATGTACCTAAGACATTGAATAATCTCTTGTTATGCTCTTAGATGCCACCCCCAGCTATGTTAGACGAAGCAGGTAAACCGATTCGGTCTATACTTTCATGTTCATACAATATATCTATCACTCACTGGCGTACTGATGGGGGAGGGGCTGGGAGGGGGGGGGGGCAGTTCCACCCCTCCCAAATATAATTGAAACTTTTTTTTTTTTTTTCTAATTCGATACCAGTGATTTACAAATTTAATGTTGCTGAAATGACATGATTTTCCGGGTTTTTTTTCTGCCCCCCCCCCCTTCTTCTCTTCTTCTGCTTTGTATTTCTTATCAATCTATAATAACGATCAAAATAACAGCTATATTTATACTGCGCATAATATCCATCCAAGGGGATGCTCAATGCGCCTACTATGACTCTGCTTTCAGCAAAGCCACCCTTTGGCGCTGGTAGCATTCAAGGGATTTCTTCGTATTGGATACCCGTATGCTACTCCTGAGTGGAGAGAGGCAAAGGTATATGAGTGCTTTGCAAAGGGCATTAGTGCCAATGCTGGGGATCAAATCGCTAACCATTTAAAGAACAACCCAGCGACGTATCCACAACGAGACATCGCCAACAAGCGATTTAATGCCTTTATCGCCTAGGTGGAATTGCCCTTGCCCTCATGTGCGACCATTCTTGGACAGGGGTAGGGGGCAGGGGCGGATCCAGCCGGCGGCAAGGGAGGGGGCCTAAAAAGAGGCCCACTTCGTGCGAGAATTTGAAAATCGTGCCGGTCGATTTTTCGCTCAGTGGGGGTAGGTAGTGAGCAGAAAAAGAAAAAAATTTGGCACCCGAAAAAAAAATTTCCCTCCGGGGAGGGTAATTTTGTTTTCACCGCCACCCCTTGGGCGCCAGGAGGGCCCATCTTCTTTTTTCAAAAAGGGTGTTTTTACCTGTTTTTTTTCCTAGGGGAGGGGGCCCGGGCCCCCCTGGATCTGCCACTGGGGGGGGGGGAACTACGATCAAACGCACCCCCTAAGATTTGTAAAATGTACTCAAAACCGAACTTACAAGACCTATTAAAATACATGCGATGATCTTATTCTGTCCATGCATCATTAGATCATCATTACCAATGTGTTGACATTGTTGCGCTTAGTTCTCCTCTAAAAATAAAACCCCGGAGAGAAACCGTTGGCAGTTGAAACAGAGCCTTTGAAGAGGAATATGGAAGTAAAATGTCAATTCATTCTTGACATCTGGCCTGCTGTTTGATGACTGCGAGCTATGGCTATCTGACGTAGCCAATCAGCCTCCGGTCAATTTCATTACCATATCAAACAAGTTACAGAAAAGGGTTCAACGGGCAAGGGGTAGGGGAGCGGGTAGGGATGAAATATGAAAAGATTATACTGCTAGCAAAATATGGACACCTATGATGATGATGAAGCCGACAGATTTTATTTTGGATTTAGGGAATTAGTGCACAATCCGAGGAATAGTCATGTTAATGGTGAACGGAGCGTGCGTTTGATACTACGATGACGAGAAAATTCAGCTTTTCGAAACGTTTCTTTGAAATGCTTTTTAATAATCAAAACATCAAAATCGCATTTTGTGAAGAATATGATTGAATGTTGAACATGAATCGAGAAGCGTCTAAGGAGATGATTCTACATTTTTAAAATGTCGTAACAAACCTCTATTTTGAAAAGCAACAAGAACAACAACAACACTCTAAGAACAATAAGCTGATTAGAATACAAAGCTAACATTTGAAATGATATCCAATGCCGAAATGTAACTTGGAAAGATGATTTTGCTATTATCGATGGATATGACCATCACATAATAATCTCGCATCATCCTTAAAAAAATTTATATAATGGACTTCCTTTTTCTTTTCTTTTTCTTGGGGGGATTTAAAATTTCATATCCTTAAATCGCTCTTGCTGTGATCCTACTTTTCTTTATCATTGCTAAATCATCGGATTAATCATCGGAGTGGTGCTTATATTTCCCATTATGGAAAATAATGACCTGTAAAAGGGCATAGGTTGCGGGATCATTTCAAAACAAATAGAATTTTCCATATCGGAAAAAAAAAATGAATTCGCAAGTTTTCTTCTGCTCTGGTATCTTGTGGGGGTAAAGTAGTAAGGTTGTTTGAAGTCTTGACTTCCTTCTAATAATACACTCGTTTACTTTTTGCGGACTTCTTGAGTGCGTTCAACACGATCGCACCTTATTGTCTGGTACGAATGTTAACTGATATGAATGTAAATCCGAGACTTATCCTATGTATCCAAAATTTCCTCTGTTCAAGAATCCAGTCAGTGAAAGCTGGGAATCATCAGTCAAATGAAATAATGACAAATATAGGTGCTCCCCAAGGTTGTGTCTCATCTCCTGTTCTTTTCTCGTTGTACACAAGTAATTGCACGAGCACGAAAACCTCTTGCAGTTTAATCAAGTATGCTGATGATACTGTGATAACAGGCTACCTGTTCAGTGACCCTCATGAATACATCTCTCAGGTTGAAGACTTTGCCCTTTGGTGTGACAACCATTACCTATCATTGAATACCAGTAAAACCGAAGAAATCATCATTGATTTCAGGAAGGGCAATACAATACATTAGCCACTCCGTATTCATGGAGACGTCATTGAGCAGGTAAATGAGTACAAATACCTGGGAACAGTCATTGATGATAAGCTTTCTTGGAAGGAAAACTGTCTGTCTGTACAAAAGAAAACGAACCAAGGGATGTTTTTCTTGCGGAAACTAAAGAGCTTTCATATCGATAGAACCATCTTGAAACTCTTCTACCAGTCGATCATCCAAAGCGTAATGACATTCAACCTGATTTGCACTTTTGGTAACATGTCAAACGAGCAAAAGGGAAGAGTAGATCGAACTCGAAGAGTCGCACAGAGGGTTATAGGATCAGATCCGCCCCCTGTTCCAGCACTTAATGAAAAAAGCCTACCTGCCAAGGTTCAAGATATAATCAGACAATACTCATCTTCTCAATGATTGTTTCAAGTTCAACCGTTCTGGAATAAGACTGTGCCCTCCCCGTAATCGCATTTCACGTTTTCGGAATTCATTTATTCCCAATTCCATACATGACTATAATTCAACTGTGACGCGATAACTATAAATATGATATCTTTATCATCATACATTCCTACTCGATTTAGAATTGTTATTGTTGTTTTCGATAACTATTGAAGTGCAATTAAACGGATAACGGATAACTGGAGACTGTGGATCGGGCCCAAGCGGATGAGGGAGCTGACAGGAAATATTATGAGGCATGGTAATTGTAAACAATACAGTAGACATCACTCCTTACATCTGAATCTTATTTATCACCAAAATTGAAATTGGAATCAATCGGATTATTGAAGTTAAAAGGTAGCCTAAAATGTCAATGGGTGTGGGGGGGGGGGTATTTGAATGAAATTGAGGGGAACATGCACATTGTAAATAATTATCCAAATTTATGTACATCGTTTTCTATTGTTGAATTTTGTATTGTATTTTCTATCATTTGTATGTTCACTGTCAAAAAGCCATTGGAAGCAAAATTTCTATGTAATGTTTGCATGCATGGACCAATAAAATAATCTTGAATCTAGAATCTTGAATCTTCTTGATTTTTATTTTTCAAATGCCTGCCGTTTCGTTTTTATGTTTTATACCATATCAATATTCGTGTATATATTTGATTACTACAAAATGTTCATTTATGTGTAATACACTACAATGTATGCAAATGTTGATGTTTTTATTGTAAATATGACAGCATTGGTCTTCTGACTATTTTCATGTGTTATTTTACCGATAACACCGGAATTGAATTGAATTAAATTGAATTGAATCTTTTTTGCGATGCCCCCATAACACCAGTGCCCTCATCAATGGCTAGGCTCATGGTACGCCATAGTTAGGGTGCTTCTGTAAATTGGTGACTGGTATGGAAGAGAGAGGAGGGAGCGTGCACCGGACTGAATGTGCGGAATCGTAATTTAATTTAATGGCAGGGGTAATAAAGAATGCGAAGCACTTTGAGGGGTAATTGGAAAAGGCGCTAATATCTAGAACTGAAAGAGTTATTAGGAATATTACCATTATCAAATTAACCTAATTGCTATTAATAACACGTGAATAAACAGGGTACCCAATTTAACGCAATAATATGCAAACCCTCGCGTTCGGGGCGTTCTAGAACATTTTGACGGAGAGGGGGCGTGAAAATTTAGGGAGTAATTTCTACCGACAAGTTGGCCGCTTTAGAAGCAAAGTTAGTCAATAATATACAGAAATAAAAATTATTCTCACATCTTTAAAAAGGGGTTATATTCAAGTCAGAAAGCGTTAAAGTTTACATATGTCTAATTTTCCTTATCTAAAATAATTGTTCTCCCAAAAAGGGTTTTGAAAATACAGCCAGAAAGCTCTGAAATTTACAAATGTCTATTTTTATTTTGTTCCTACCAAACTTGTGAGTATAGGGTTCTAAACTCCTTTTCTCCTGACCCTACTTTCTATAGCCTTGCACCTGCTTGTTGTTTTTTTTGTTATTAGGCGACGCCAAAAAACAAAAAAAAATAAGAGAGGGAAAAGAGAAAAATGTAAGTATTAGGGTTTAAGAACGCTAGTTTTGATTTTCTCGGCCTGACCCTATTTTTACATCTGGCCATCAAAATTGTCAGTTTGTCACTCCCATCGGTAAAAAGCCAAAGGGGAGTAGGGTGAGAATGAGAGAATGATGATGAAAAGAGGTGCGCATCATCAGAACAAAATACCATCCACGTCGTCGCTCCTATCAAATCATCCTCATGTTTAAAGTGCGTGCGGAAGATGTCGTAGCGACGTTTAGCAACGTTTGTTAGGGTTCGTCTCTGGAAATATTGCTTCATCATTCTGCTTTTATGAGCTATCGCGTTTCAATCTTCCATCAACATTTTTGTCTTTTGATTTTGCCGGGAACTTCTTTCTTCTGCAGTGTATAAATATTTCTGGTATCTATTGGACCAATACCAATCGCATATTCGTAATCGCATATTAATATTTGTTGTCGTCTGTCCTTAAGAATTCGCGGGGATTTTTTTTTCTTCCTGGAGACTCGTAGTTGCACGCACTTATATCAATTTTTCTCTCGCTGAAAGCGTAAATGTTTCTATCCTTATTTATAGATGCTATATACTTGGAGTGATACCAACTTTGAACCAACACATTGCACCTGTGATATTACCGAATTATCTTTACCTACGCGAAAATTGATCTTTTGATACATCTTACTTCATTTTGGAGTTGGACCCTATTTTTCATTAATCACCCTCATCCACGGTTCATTAAACTGAAACATCGCGTCCGTGATATTTCCGAATAATCAAAACCTATATGCGAAACTAACTCTTTCCATACGGCGAACTTCATTTTTGAGAAGGACCATATTTTTCATTAATCTCCCTCATCTTTTCCGCTTCATGTTTACTTCGGCTGTAGTGAGACGACTCGTACTAAGCTAAGAGGATTTATTTTTCATCACGCTTTGCAGAGGAGTGATTAAAACTTAAGCCGGCGGCGTTGGTGATATTACAAAAACATTACTTAACACAGGTGAAGATGATGAGAAGCTTATTTTTGGTTTATGCCTTGATGGAAGGGTAATGCGACCAGTCTTTGCCTAATCTATGGTAATCGTACATAACCTTTATATGTGGACAACTTTCTGGAATAAAATCACGATCAGATGACATATTTTGTTTGAGGATAACTAATTTGATAATCAGGTAAAATTCAAATCAAGGTACTATTTAGATAAATTGTGTTCTTGTGGCTGTTGTTGTTGTTGATGATGAAGATGATGGTAGTGGTGATGGTGATGATGATGGTTGTGGTGATAGTGATGATGGTGATGAGGATGATGATGATGGTGGTGATGGTGATGGTGATGATGGTGATGAGGATGATGAGGATGATGATGATGGTGATGATAATGATGATGGTGATGATGATGATGATGATGGTGGTGGTGTTGGTGATGATGATGATGATGATGATGATGGTGATGAGGATGATGATGGTGGGGGTGTTGGTACTGGTAGTGGTGGTATTTTTTTGTGTGTTATAGGTTTTTAAAGTTAACGTTCAAGACTGTATTATCTTTGAGCGGTCAGCGGGAAGTCTATCGACAATATTTATCATCAGTAAATACTGGAATGAGATATAAGAGAATATTTGAGTATGAGGATACACTTCGGAATGGGTATAGAAGGCTGACAAATAGACAAAGAGGTTGTTTCATTATTAATATGTCTTCTTTTGTATTACCGCATCAAGTATTGTAGGTATTATATTTTATTAAAACATATTTTTGTCTTATTCTAAAATCCAGATTTAAAAAAAAAAAAAATCGGCAAACATGAGTGGGTTAGCAGCATCGAACCTGACTTCAACTGCGGGGCTCCTCGCAAAACCCCAACCACGTCCGGTCCATTTCGAGTTCGATTTCACAAAGACTTCGACTTTCTACCTCGACATCTGGACTCTCCTAGCCACACTCGGTCTCCTCGTCATCGTCGCCTTGGTAAACGCTGTCGTTTTCCTGACTTGGCGACGTCAGTATCGTAACAGCATGGCGGGAAACTCACACGATGTCCATGGTAACAACTTCTACGTCCCCAACACACCGACTACCATCAGTGTCATCGACGTCGGAAAGCCATCCGCCGACGAGGAGTCTGGAACGAACTCGGTGATGATCTCGCCGATGATGTTTTTCACCAACAGCACGATGACCGCTGATATCAGTGGTATGGGATCAAGCAGTGTATTGCCCGTGAGATATGCCGAGTGGCCACCGAGAGCTGCCGTGATCAACCCCCACACCGACAAGCGGATCACGCTCCAAATTGTACATGAGTAAAGGATGTATTATTTATTAGAAATACAACCCAAGGAACTGTGTCTTGTGTCAGATGATACGTGTGGCTCTCCAAACTTGATTTGCCACTTTAGCTGCAAAACGTATGATAATAATAATAATAATAATAATAATAATAATAATAATAATAATAATAATAATAATAATAATAATAATAATAATAATAATAATAATAATAATAATAATAATAATAATAATAATGGTGATGATGATGATGATGATAACAATTTTGTTTACCGAGGGAAGCCTCATCAGCTTCCGTATTGTTCTTCCTGAGGGCCCTGCCATTATTATTACCCTGCGGTTACCAGTTACACCTGGGTGGAGAGTGGCAAATATGGATTAAGGTTTTGTCTAAGGACGTTAGTGTCGGGCTGGGAATCGACCCCTCAACCCTTGGATTGAGCATGTTCAGAGTCAAGTAAATGAACCACTATACCACGACACCTCCACGATATACGAAAGAAGGAGACTACTCATTTATATTCATGTTATAATCTACTGGACAGCCATTACTATGGTAACACTTTATTTTTAAGCGCTTTGAAGATTATACCTTTCAATCGGATTAATTACCACGTACTGTGTGCACCATCTCTATACTTTAACAATATGGCCAACATATGGGCCTAGATTCTAAATTCAGTATTTAAAAAATCCTTTCAGAATCAAGTAAGATGCTGCAATTTTCCAACATTCTAATGAATTTACAAGCTTGTGAAAGTCTTGAAAATTATTAAATATTTTGAATGAGCCTAGTTTTACATGGCGATGACAAATGCTTTAAAATGATTGACTTTATATGAAATTCTATATAAACTGGTATACATTTGTAATCCAGTTGATTAGTTAATTGTATTGCGCTAACTATTTCTAAGTTGAAGACTTTTAAACATAATCATTGTAAATTTTGTCACTGGCATGTATTATACGTGTTCGTATTTCACTTGTCTCTATATTGGTGGATCGTTTCCTCTTGTTTTTTGTTTTTTTATAATCTGTTGATGATCACTTTTAAAAAATGTCCACAAAAGGAAAAAAATATTTCTCTAAAATCAAGCAAACACAGAGAATTCGCAACAGGTCGCCAGACCAGGGTAAATTAATAATGATATTCCAATCACAAAAGACGATGGATCTAAATGTAGAACTTGAAGAAGGACGTTAATTAAACGATCATGATTTTAATCAGTAAGATTAATAACTATGTAAGCAAGTTTAATTTGTTTTAGTCGTGGACTTTTCACGTTTATTACTATTTCTGTTTTCTACTATAATCATTTTGTTATATTTCTTGATATTTTATCAGATGTTCGACATGAGAAGATCAAATTTCACCACTACAACGTGAAGATATTGTTAGAAACGAACAAGAGACCCAATTGGGAATACAAAGGACTGCAGTTGGAATTAGAATTCTTTGCTATGTCAAGTCTGTAGTTTGTTCATGTAAGGCTTGCATTCTGCTCTGTGTCAACCATAGCGCTTGAGGAACGAAATATAAATCTAGAAATTAATATTAAAATCTAAATTGTAAAGGCTCAAAGTAATTCGCTTTTAATCGAATTGATATTCAGACTCAAAATTCAAATCTAAACTATGAAAAAGAAATTCACTTACGTGAATCGCGTAACAAGTTATAATCAAATTGAAATTCGATTCGAGATTGTCAAAAATCTTTCCGTATGTTATGAAATTGAAATTCAGAATAAAAATTCACATCGAAAATTGTGTAAAACCTCGATGAGCGGTCTCGGAGGATGCATGTAATGATATATACCTGCACAGCTGGAAGGTGCGACAAATACAGCATGCGCTTCTGAGAGTTACTCGATACCGCCCACGTACGCCTTGCGCTAGCAGGAAAAAGAAAGAAGAAAGAAATAGGGGAAAAATATAGGGCACATCATTCAAGAATCCAACCATGGATACATGCAAATCGATGCCATCTTTTTATTCGCCTGCGTCTAGTAATTGCTTTTTAATTTGTGAGAATGGAGTCTGTATGCAGGTGACATGACGACGATCATGTTGCTGGGTGCGTGTTTGATGCACCTGTAGTAGTGCATATCGCCTTTATCGTAGACGTTCCTTCATTAACTCTATTCAAAATTGAGTGGGGGAGGGCGGGTATTATGAAGAAATGGTATACTCAATTTGAAAATGAAATTCAACGAACTCCCTCTTCCTTGATTCTCATGATTCTTGTTCAACTGTTCTTGTTCACATTAAAATTACACTTTTTTCATGTATTAAAAAAATTATAAAAAAATAAAAAATAAAAAAATATATAAAAATTATTTGAATACCCCAGCATAGCAAGATCATAAAGTAATTGGTTATCTTTTTACATTTGTATGCATTTCCAAATTTCCTTTGACATTTAGATATAATATACAGGGAAATTATATTACAAATCTCTGATATACTGAAGTTCAACGAACTCCCTCTTTCTTGATTTTCTTTTTCATGATCTTCGTTTATATTAAACTTACCCTATTTTCATAAATAACAATTCCAAATTATTTGAATACCCAGCAGCATAGCAAGATCATAAAATCATTTGGTTAACTTTAATTATATTTGTATGCATTTCTAAATTTCCTTTGACATTTAAATACAATATACAATGAAATTCTGTGACAAATCTCTGTGTCAAGTAGATCAAATACCAAATGATATCTGAGTTACAAGCTCATGTCCTATTTCCTTGATTCTTCTTTTTTTATTACTTTCGTTTTCATTAAGAATACCCCATTTTCATGTATACAAAAAAAGATCCAAATTATTTGAATGACCAGTATGGCGAGAGCATAAAGCATTTGGTTAACTTTAATTATATTTGTATGCATTTCTAAATTTCCTTTGACATTTAAATACAATATACAATGAAATTCTGTGACAAATCTCTGTGTCAAGTAGATCAAATACCAAATGATATCTGAGTTACAAGCTCATGTCCTATTTCCTTGATTCTTCTTTTTTTATTACTTTCGTTTTCATTAAGAATACCCCATTTTCATGTATACAAAAAAAGATCCAAATTATTTGAATGACCAGTATGGCGAGAGCATAAAGCATTTGGTTAACTTTTATTAAATTTTTATGCATTTCCAAATTTCCTTTGACATTTAGATACAATATACAGGGAAATTATATTACAAATCTCTGTGTCAAGTAGATCAAATACCAAATGATATATCTGAGTTACATGCTCATGTCCTATCTCCTTAATTCTTCTTTGCCATGACTTTCGTTTATATTAAGATTACCCTATTTTCATGTTACATAAAATCCAAATTATTTGAATACCCCAGCATAGCGAGAGCATGAAGCAGTTGGTAATCCTTTTACATTATGTATGCATTTCCAAATTTTCTTTTGACATTTAGATACAATATATTCTGGAATCTGTGTCAAGTGGATCAAATACCAAATGATATTTGAGTTACAAGCTCATGTCCCATCTATCTACCCTAGATGATGATGTATATCATAGTTCCCACGTGCGTCATTCTAGAATTCTTCTTCTTATTCCTCCTCTTCCTCCACCTCCTTCTTCTCCTTTTCATTCTACTCCTTCTTCTTTTTCTCCTTAATCTTAATCTTCTTCTTTCTTCTTCTTCTTCTTCTTCTTCTTTTTCTTCTTCTTCTTCTTCTTCTTCTTCTTCCCTTCTTTTTTTCCTATTCTTTTTCTTCTTATTTTTCCTCCTCCTCCTCCTCCTCCTTCTTCTTCTTTTTTTCCTTTTTTTTTCTTCCTTTTTGGTTTGTCTTGACTGAAATATAACATAGCCATAAAAGTTCACAAGATTTCCATCCAGCGTGTGTTTTCCGGTGTTTCATTAACGCGTATAATTATGTCGCTCTGAACATTATCTGATTTAAATCTCAGTATTTTGGAATGACATGCTTTATAAAATTAAAAAAGTAGCTCTACTAAAGAGAGACATATTCGGTTAATTGTTTGTATTGGAGATCTTCAATCCAATTGCCCAGTTAAAAAAAAACATCAGCGTTATGTTTGAAAGTATGCCATTTAAATAACGTTTATCGTAGAGTAAATGTTAATCATTATGTATATAAAAATTTCCATGTAGCGTTGATCTATGTTATTTGTGGATCGTAAGTTATTACTTTGTCAGTAGTCGTTTTACATACTATAGCCTATACTAGAAACATAAATGATATTGTATTCCTAAAATGTTATGAATATTGACGATTAGATATCAATCTATGAAAAAAATGTAACAAATTAGTATGTTAATATAATGAGAAGTTAGACATCTTTGTCTTCTTTAATCCCTCATTTCAACGATATACTGATTTTCTTTGATGTTTATAATGTTATTATATACCGTTGTATATCATGATTTTATTTATTGCTGAACAGTATACCGTGTACTGTAGATATTTGATTTGATTTGATTTGAAAAGGTATTTATTAAAAAACTCATGGCAGCTCAACTTGAATTGAGTGGAATTTACATCATTAAAAAAAAAAAAAAAAATGAGCTTAACAAATTCATTTAATATCTCTGTCAATTATATGAAATCGAATGTCGTTATCATGATACTATGTACGAAAATGTTAATAAATAGGTATGGATGTAGAAGCTACTATACATTTTATGACAAAGAGGTAATAATAATTAATTTTGTAATGGTTCTCGAACTCATACTCCCCCTGATATCATACGATGTGATTTCTGAAAATCCTTTCCAAACCAATCCAGGAATTTGCAGAGCGGTAATAATATATCTAGTTGTCTAATTAAAGGCTTCGATGAGACTGAAAAACAACAAAATGTGCCGAAAAACCTATAGCATAATGAATTTTTTTTTTAAAGCTGAAAAAATACATATAGCATAATATATGCAACCATATATCTCTTTCAAACAATTCCTGTTTCCTCTTTTTTGGCAGGAATTCTATGAAAGACAACGATTTACAGGGTATCGTAAGTCAAAGGTAACATAATGAACACAATATAGTTTATCATGATTTATTATGACATTTATTCACATTAATAACGACCATCCGCAAACTGGTATGCATGTCATTATAATGAGAAGTTACGTTTTCCCATTCCGAAACTAGAACCGTATACTCATACCATAAGACTGGAATCAGAGTTGCCTGTCTTTTTTGAATAAAATCGTACACTAGCCCCTAAGTTCTAGATTGTTATGATAACCATCGTCTTTTCCATTGTAAAAATATAACCTCCATACACCCTAATGTCAGCTTTCATCGCCATCTACCCGTTTTGTTATAGGCACGTGATATGTAAGTGTTCCTTCGCATAAGGAGTAATAAAATACTATCGTGTGTCGTCACATCGCCTGATTTTTCTTTTCCCGGCATTTTATTCGATTTGTGTGATTTCGCCCTACCTCATTGGCGCTCTCCTGCAGAAAATGGGAGCTTTTGTAAGAGTTTGTGTCTGTCGCCGACGGCATGTCGAGTAAATGTTGTTTTCATCGTGTGTATGTGACAACGTGGTGTGCTGCAGGCGCAACGAGCAAAAAAAAAAATGGAAGAAAAGGAAATGACAGTATAGGCATTTTGGGGGAATTGAAGGAGAAAGAAAATATTGTGACAGCGATACTTTAAGATTGTGGTTTGTGCACCCGTTTTTCTCTCCTTCATTTTGTTTTTCATTGTCTCTCTTAAAAGCAGGTTGCCGGACTCGGGATTGTTTTGATGGTGTAAAATATGTTATATTTAGTAGCCTGGAAGTGCCAAAAGCGACATGAAATGGAAGTACTTAAAAGATGGTTGTAAACATTATAGTCATGCTCATCAACATATTTTGTTCTTTTGAAGAATTCTATTGATATAATTAATTACCATTCAGAGTGATATCAAATTAATTTGAACTTGAACTTTGTTTTCTCTTTCAACAAGGGAAGAGAGTAAATATAAATTAATTAAACATGGACATGTGAAATAAATCTAAGAGGGGATGATTCGAAGTGAGTAAATAAAAAGAAGAAGTTTGATTTAGTAGTCGAGTTCAACAAATAGGAACTGCAAACATAATTCTAGGCCTATATTAGGCCTTTAATATATTATGTCATTCTATACTGTGAAAGTCAAGTCTATTGTCATGATCGCACGACCTCACAGCCTTTTGTGCCTCCCGCCCATTACCCCCACACACACACACACACACACATACGCACGCATTCACTCCCCTAACCTTCTTCCCACCTCCATTTTTCTTTATCTGTCTCTGTCTGTCTCTCTGTCTCTCTCTGTCTTTCTCGCTTTCTCGCTTTCTCGCTATCTCTCTCTCTCTGCCTCTCTGTCTCTCTGTGTGTTTCACTCTCTCTCTTTCTCTCTCTCGTTTGTGTCTGTTTGTCTCTCCCCTTTCTAGAGCTCCCTATCGCTCTGTCTGTCTGTCTCTCCCTCTGTTTCTCTCTCTCTCTTTCTGTCTCTGCCTGTGTGTGTGTGTGTGTGTGTCTCTCTCTCTCTCTCTCTCTCTCTCCCTCTCTCTCTCTCTCTCTCTCTGTGCGTGCTCTGTCAAAGCCAACAGAGGGCAGTAGTTTAATTTCCACCCACCACTTTATTGTTTCATCATGTCAAAAAAATGGTGTAACAACTCCAGTTTGAAATAATTATGATTATCTAATTTCTTCATCTCCCACTGCTACGAGTTGACGTTCCTAATATTTCTCTTATTGCCTCAATTTATACCGAGTCATGAAAGCATGAATGTCGATTCCCATAGTGATCGTCAAGTAAATGATAGCAATGAAAAAGATTTCATATTCAATCATCAAAGTCCATATGTATTGGTAATAAGTATGTTTGAAAAGGGTTTTTTAGTTCCGTTTTGCTTGTAGGTAGTGATAGTCAAGTAAATGATAACAATGAAAAAGATTTCATATTCAATCATACAAGTCCATATGTATTGGTAATAAGTATATTTGAAACAGGTCCCTTTTTCTAGTTCGTTTTGTTTGAAGGTAAAATGTTTGTTTAAATACGATCACTACTACTTTCGAAAAACCAACTCGAGGGCAATTTCAATATAGATTTCGATACTCTATTGCATATCCCACTGACATCATGTTCAGATGTTCAAAATAAAGAAACAATTGCCCGATTTTGATAATATTAGAGTTTCGATTATAAATTATTTCAAAAACGAAAAGTATATTGCAGATTCGAATTGTAGAAATAATAAATTCACAAGAAAATGGTTTCAGTTCAAGAATTTGTTTACATAAAATATTTTTCTGTATTTTTTCTTTCCATGAATATCTGAAATGAATTATTGAAGATTTGTTAGTTTTCTGTTAACTCAACAGTTCAACAATACTTGTATCTTGAGAAGCCAATTTTATTTATGTTATAAATGTAAATTACCTTGAATATATATATTTGTTAATTTGTTTCAAATGAAAATCAATAAAATCCCTGTGGAGGGAAAAATATGGAAAAAAAAATTACTTTATTTTAGGGAGAAGTAGAATGTCTATCATCTCATATATTTGTATTTAGGCATTATTGCTGAATATACAGCAGAATGCATCGTGAGTGCCACCGTTATTATTTATATTTCTAATCTCTGAATCTGTTCAATAGAATATAAAAAGAGGTGTATCTTCAAACAAAACAAAAACAAAAACAAAAAAAATCATGGGGGGATTGTGTTTCAAATGTGAAGTGTGAAAACTTGATGGAGAATAATAAAAATAACCTGGAATAGCAAAAAGAAGAAGAGAAAGAACCAAAGTAAATTGACAACAAGAGGAAGAATAAAAAAGAAAAAAATCTAAAGAACAGCAATTGACAGATATGTAGAAATAACATAAAACAGGAGATGGAGAAGGGCAGAGAAGAAAGTGAATAAGGGAACGAAATAAAGAGAGAGGGAAAATGGAAGAAAATGTGAATAATCTCATGTACTGTAGATTGTGGTCAGTTTTGGTTGCACCAGGTTGGGTTCGGGGAGGATGGCCTGCGGGCTCTAGTCATTTAGTTGGCTCTTTCCATATCCAGGCTGCCCAGCCTGATGCACCCATAACTGAGATACTATACATGTATGTATATTCGATCTTTATATTATGTTTGTTTGTTATACAACAGCCAAATAAAATAATAATAAACAATAATAAAATATAATGGGTTCATAACGACTGAAGACAAATAAGTAATATAACACATATAGTGGATGTTTTTATAGTTTATTCCATCATTACATCACATCAATGAAAAGAGAAGAAGATTGTACAGTAAAGGTTTCTTTCCATACACCTCTACACATCAAGCACTTTAATAAACATCATCTCAAGATAGACCCTTTTCTCTAGTGATTAGTCCAGCAATTTAATCCGATTCAAATATTTTGGCACACCCTATTATCTACAAAGGCACCACACGCACATTTCTACAATATCGTACTTTACAAAGAATATATTCCTAAAACACAGCACACAGAGTTTGATTATCTTTAATTAAAATCTGATTGTTTTTCTTCTCTATATACATAATAAATCCTCACAAAAATAGCAGAAGTCACAATTGAAAGATTGCATAAGAACTTTTAAAATCCTGATTGTATGAAAAAAGCTAATTTGTTCTCGTATTTATACAGTAAAATGATAGATTTGCATAATATTATAAAAGTAACTACTTTATTACAAAGTTCACTAAAAGCATAAGTATAGGAAATCACCCTGCATGAGATAACGATAATTTCTTTTCACTCTATTCTATTCAGAAGATAAATTTCAATTCTACTTCAGGTTACTGTAATGTCACTTCATTTATGGGCACACACTGTAAGGGCACTTCCAAATCAAGGCAACCCACTGTGAAACCATACCCATTTCAAAATGGTATCAACCACTTCCTCATACCACTACCAACAAAAGCTAGACCATTCTACTTTACAATAGGGGTGACTACATCTGGTAAAAAAGCTTGCTTTACTCACAGCTCTGTCTACATGCTATATAAAATCGAACCATACCTATTTCAAAATGGTACAAACCACTTTCTTATATCAACATCACAAAACCTGGGTTATTCTACTTTATAATAGGGTGACTGCATCTGGTCAAATAAGGTTACTTACAACTCTATATCCTATTTAAAATTCCTATCACATGCTAGAAAGTATATCCTAAGCAAACAAGAAAAACAAATCATAATTATTATTTTGGACGGAAAGATATTTTCAAGGTCATGTGTTAAATAAAACAAATTAAAAGAAAAACTCATGTTCAAATAAAGGGCATGCCTTAAATGGCAGGATCGTCATGGGCATATTTGTCTGTAAAAATCCTCGACTCATGGAATGTTCAAATTGTATCAAAATCTTTTCTGCACCATTTTCCCTTAAAAAGAAGTTATGTCCATACTTTAGGACATCATATTACAGATGTAATTAAAATCATTCTAAATGCTATACAGAACAAAGCGAATTACAGTATTTCATTACAATGATTTTTCACAAAATAAAACTTACAGCACAAAGAACAACAAAAAAGAAAGAAACTCACTTGCACACACAGAAAATTGCTGATAGATTATCTACTGCACGCTAAGCACATCAATTCATTGAAACAAACAAAATAATAATCCGCACTGATTCATAAAATCATGCAAATAGAATTAATACTGAATGAAATTAACTAAGACAGTCCTATTACAACAGGGGCCCATTTCATAAAACTTGTTATCTGTAACAAATGCTAAATTTCTATGACAAATGTGCTCTCAGCCAATCAGATGCCATGATTTCAGTAGCTTATAACAGTAGCTTGTAGCTTGTTATTGATATCAAGTTTTATGAAACAGGGCCTAGATGCCTGAGGGTGACCCCTATCATATTATGGCTTTGAGTGGTATGATCAAAGCTGAGAAAACAATAATTTACAGTCAGCATTGCCTGCAATATCTTCTGATAATATATCTTTCATTTTTAAGTACTCACACCAAAACGACAGAGACTAATAGCACTTCTTGCTTGATTAATGCTTAATTAAATTTATCCTTGAATACTTAATGACATTGCCTTAATTATTTTGATAACTACTTATCCACATCTAGCGATACATTTTTCGAAATCATTTATAATATTGCTCTGTGATGTTACCATTGTCATTTTGTTACATTGCTTTTTGTATTTTGATGTTTGTAATATAATATACATATCTGATTACTTTGTAAAACAGACAATATTAGCCTTGAGCTGCATGTCATGTTTTTTTAAATAAATAAACCAATTCAATTCAATTAAAAAACTGCCTATCTAATTATCTTCTTTTTTAAATACAGGCCTTGCATAGGATGTACTAGAAGTATTAGAAAGAAAGGTATAAATAAAAATGCAAATTCACAAGCATATTTTAACGTAACAGTTCTTTCCACAAGAGAATTCCTGTAAATGATATAAGGTACTGTTTTGAGTGAAGTAGAGAATGATATACTGTAATTTCAATTACCACCGACAAAACACATGAACAAAACATGCAAGTTAAATAAGTTAAGTTATCGGTTTGAATTCCTGGGAGTCATTATCAAACCAAACATTGCAAATATCTCTCTAATGTGCACATCAAAAATCTGTCTTTCATACAAACTCTAAAATGTTATGATAACAATTAAAAGAATCTGCAACAAACCAAGCAAATAATGCCTGCATACCAATCTCAACCAATTCAACATAGCTTAGAATATCTCTTTTCAATTTCCACTGTAGCGTACACGATATACAAGTCTATCTGATCAGCAAACTCACATCAAGATATAAACTCTGAACTATTTCATCTTAAGTCATCTTTAAATATGTCTTTTCAGTACCCACCGTCAATGTACACATTACGCAAGTCTCCACTACGAGCAAACTATCATCAAATCTAAAATAAATAATCGCACAGAACTGTTTTGTCATGCCACATCCAATTCCTACACAGAATGCCTTTAAAAATTCACGATCAAACCTATGTATTTAGTAGCAAGAATATCTTGCACCTGTGGATAGTTATCTTACATAATCCTCATAATGAGAGTGTACCGTATCTGTCAAGTGCGAGCACCAGAGACAAAAATACAAATAGCCCATTGAAATATGTCTCTCAAGGTTGTGCACTTTGCATGGTAACATGAAGATCCGATTTAAAAAATTTTGAGACAGGTAGTTGTTATGCAATCATTCTTTGAGTAAAGCGTTAATCTTGTAACCGTGATATCGGGATTTGAAACCGATGTAGTGCTATGGTGCCTGTAAGTACGGTACAAATTTGTAATTGCCTTGTCCCTCAGATAGGACTATAAAAAATGGTCCCATGTTCTCTTGCCCACAGCCTTACATGTATACTTGCTTTCTGACGTGAGATGAGGTGCATAAGGAGGCGCGATGGCTCAGTGGCTCAGAGGTCCCGGGTTCAAAACCGAGTCAATGCGCTCGTGCCCTTTGGTAAGGCATTAATTCTAATTACCAAGTCCTTCGGAGAGGACTTAAAGCTGGCGGTCCCCTGGTTGTTTACTTACAAGCATATACATGCTTTCTTAGCAGTCAGGTAAAACAATCATCAAACAAATAAAAAAGAACACCAACTTCAACTTTCCAATGCCATGACCCTACATGCTCCTTGCATAAAATTTTTAAAAGTACTTCAATCTTGCATTCACTTCTTCCAAGTTTCTAGCGTATTTGCAAACACTCTATTTTTGTCTTCTAGCACAACACATCCAATTGGTCCTAGAAAGGAATGAATCGTTCAATGAAGGCAGTTCAAGCAAGCAAATGGCAGTCGTGAGAGCATGTTGTCTCAACACCTCAAAAAACAGCACCACTGCACATGAATCAATGCTATCTACAGCTTGGGCTAACTTTCTATTTTCTCTGCAATATTTTCTCATTTGATCCTATAACACTAAAATCCCCCTGGTTGTCTACGTTGCATAACTTCATATGGCAATCAATAATAGGTTTAACCCATAGCACATTGAAAGAGAAAGTTGTGACTAAGAGAACGTGTTTGTAACCTGTGTTATTTACAGACTTGTATCAATCAGATTATTTACGTCTGGCGACCGACCTTTAACGTCACCATCCATAATACTTGTAGGCGACGACAGAGAGCTGCCGTACCACGGACAGTACAGCAAGTCCCACTCACATTTCCCCGTGAACATGAGCGCGGTTAGATCATGGAGCTTCAAAGAATTCCCTCCCATGTACGATTTCTAAGAGAGGGACTAACACCTCTTTGAAGCTCCATGAAATGACTGACCAATCAGGAGTGACTTCTGGTGATGCAACTATTCTCTCAATTAGCTATGGGTGAACCCTTTAGCTACCACAAGCCTTGAAGACAAGCGAATTCATACATGGTCTATCTGCTTACTGTCATAAAAGGGTTAAACTGAAATGGAGAACTCCTGCCCTTGAATATGGAATGCTGTTAGCATCACGTAACCATGACTTGCGATATCTCATTTCTACTGAATAATTTACTTTCAAAATCTTTTGTCAAATCATCTGATGAGACATCGTTGTATTGTCTGCTTTGGGACCAGAAGGACATAAACTCACAGGTTTTAACATAGAGTTAAAACCCTTCTGGCTCTCAACACTGGAATGGAATGCAGATGAATTCTATACATATTGCATGGATACTCTACGGGAAACGCATCACTTTCGTAACGAGCCGCGAAGCGATGACGGACTGAGGCCTCGTGCTGATCGAGTCCTGCCACTGCTACTTCTGAGCTTGGAATCTAGTAAGAAAAGACGGAAGAAAGGAGAACAAATTAGTTGGGAGAACACAGAACAGACATAAAACCAATAGAAGTTACAGTGGAATTAAATGAATGGAAACTTGAATATCCCTATTACACTGATAACATATTTTGATTGAAAATCCAGTCATTCACTTATGATAAGACATCAAGGGGTGTTGATAAATAACAAGTCTACCGGTATGAATAAAGTCTCTAGTCTACTCTTAAATTAGAAACTTATTGGACAAGAAACTCATGTTAGTTGCAACTAGATGGAACTTCAACTGCGCGCAGTCGAAAATGATGCCTCCGCCATAGAGCAATTTTACAAACCAAAATGGAAGCAATTTTTAAAATTCAAGTTTGATTGTAATCCATCTGTTGGTTCTAATGATAACACGATCACGAGCTATTTTAGGATACATAATGAGCCCTGTGACCTTTGACCTCGTGACCCCCAAATCAAATCGGTTCATTGGCTCTGCAAGATACATACATGACCCAAGTTTGGCGGTAATCCATCAATCGGTTCTTGAGATAACGTGATCACAAGCTATTTTGCATACATAACGAGCACTGTGACCTTTGACCTTGTGACCTCAAAATCTAACCAGTTCATTAGCTCTGCAAGATACATACATGACCCAAGTTTGGCGGTAATCCATCAATCGGTTCTTGAGATAACACGATCACGAGCTATTTTTGCATACATAATGAGCCCTGTGACCTTTGACCTCGTGACCCCAAAATCTAATCAGTTCATTAGCTCTGCAAGATACATACATGACCCAAGTTTGGCGGTAATCCATCAATCGGTTCTTGAGATAACGCGATCACGAGCTATTTTTGCATACATAATGAGCCTTGTGACCTTTGACCTCGTGACCCCAAAATCTAATCAGTTCATTAGCTCTGCAAGATACATACATGACCCAAGTTTGGCGGTAATCCATTCATCGGTTCTTGAGATAACGCGATCACGAGAACGGGACGTACGTACGGACGGAAGGACAACCAGAAAACATAATGCCTCCGGCTACTTTGTAGCGGAGGCATAAAAACTCTGTGTTGCGATAGGTGTACATCAATTATTTCGGAGAATGATACTTTCATGAATCTTGATCCCTTATGAAATTTGTGAAGATTTGAAGCACACCAATATTTTCTGATTGTATACAATATGAATTTCAGGGGAACTATGTTAAACACCCACTCTCACTCTTCAAATGTTCGGTACAAACTCTGAATAAATCCTGTTCCTTTGACATCCTCATTCTGCTTTTTAAAGCTGTATTAGAAGATGCAATTTTGAATATCTACATCTCATAACAATCTTACTTTGATACTGAGGAATCCCCACAAGAAAATGCATGCAAGATACAAAACCTGATGCGCTTCCTGAACATGCAAAAGTTAGGGGGGCATTTCGGGATGTTTAGGTGATCGAGGGTCAAGTTAACTTACCCATGCCTGGGGTGGAGGTGCTGGTTGGTTTACCCAGCCTGACGGGGGATATACTACGGGTGCGGTCCTTGGCTAGGTGTGGTGATAGACTGGTAGGAGGCGACGCCCCTCTGGCTGACCTGCGCAGAGAGGAGGAGTATCCCATGGATTCATCTAGCTTCCTGGTCTCGTGCTCCAGAAGCAGAGGGTCAAGGGTCGGGTCGCGGGCCACAGAGTGCAAAGAGTCGCCTGAATGGGGTAAAGACACATGTGTTCATAAATCAACAGTTTATAGAATAATCTTATTTCAATGTAATGTTGAGCTCCATTATGCTCTCTGCAGCTGACAATCATCTCCAAATCATGAAAGTGTTGCAACATTTCCTTTCTTCTGCTCTTCTGCTCTTCTGCTACACTATCTGCATTCGATCCAGTTGGGGCCCAAGTCATGGTCTCAATGTTGTTTTTGCTCACACATTGCCAAAGGAATCAGGCAGTTTTATTATTATAAAATTCAATGAAAATGAGAGAATTCAGTATTAAATGCATTATATTGGTTCTTCATTTCTTCTTTGCTTGCTTGCCATCAAACATATTCTTTTAACACAGTGGGTACAAATTGATTTTGGCAAGTTATCTCATAATCATTATTTAACGGATTTAGAATATGGAAGTCTCTTTAAAGGTCCAAATATATTTCTGAACTCAACTAGATACATTGTACTCAGAAAGAAAAACTAATAAAGACATGAATCAGAAACTGGACTTGGTTCTTACTGAGTATATTCCTGAGGTCCTGGATCTCATCATTAGTCTTGGAACTCATAGAGATGTACTGTTGTCTTTTCCTGACCTCGTGATGCATCTGATCCTTCAAGGTGGAATTCTGAACAAAAAAGAAAGAACAAAGATAACAATGACTTAGATCTCAAACCAAACTTGATGAATCATACAACTACGGATATACAGTAAAACCTGCTTTAGCAATCACCTGTTTATAAAAACTAGTAAAGATCAGGAGAAAAAGAATCATCCTTCTTTATCGTAACCCTGTAAAGCCACAATCTACCATCAAGATTAGCTACAATGTCCTTCTTCTATCAAGGGCAAGACATCAGAACACTTTCTCATATGATCACGACCACTAAAAGCTGGGTTATTCTACTCTAAAACAGGGTTAAATTTGCACAGTGATATAAGCTTGTCTTTCCAACAGTTACATGCTATTTAGAGTCCATACCCATAACAAAATGGTATAATTAAACCAATTTCTCATATCACTACCATTAAATATCGGTCATTCTTTTTACAACAGGGGTAATTTTGTATGGTCAAATTAGCTTGCCTTGCCAACAGTTCTGGTTACATGCTATTTAGAGTCTATTACACCTATAACAAAATGGTATAAACTGTTTCCTCATGGCACTATCGCTGAAAGCTGGACTATTCCACTTTGCTTTAGGTGGACTGTATCTGTGACATTAGCTCACTTTACCGACAGTTCTGGCTACAGACAATACTTCTATTGTATACCAACCTGCTCTTCAAGTCCTTTGACCCTCTGTCTGTGAGCCCTCTCCCTGGCCTCTAGGGTCCTCTCAGCCTGGAGCTGAGCTGTTCTCAATCTCTCTGTCTCAATCTCTGTCTCTTGTCTGTGTCTTGTGGTCAGCTCAATCAATCTACAAACAAACAAACAAACAAATAAAATATGAAACAATTAAAATACAAGCTACATGTAAGCTTGTTCCAAAGGACTATGGCTTGTATCTCTCCTTATGGTGGGTGGTAAGGCACTATAAAGTAGATAAGACATGGACACTGGCCTCATTGAAGAATACACAGCACAAGGTAACTGTACCCTTACTCTTGTAAGGGGCACATCTTGATTCAAGGAAATAAGGCAGCCATTTCTATTCATCAAGGAGACACTGTGCTACTAAGAAAAGAATTACCACGTTGCCCAGGAGGCCAAGTACATTGCAGGATTGCTTAGTACCCTGACTTTCCAACTTCTGAACCTCAATGTCCAATAAGATAGATAGTCATGCATGCTCATGTTTTGAATATGGCAACCCCAAATAATTCTGATGATTGGTTATCCTTAGGTTTGACAATGGAAGCATTGTGCTATAAAGAATAATTAAGTTGATCTCCACCTGGGTAAGTAAACCAAAAAGTGACCTGCTCTGACTTTTCAACATTCTACATGTGATATCTGATTGGTGAGTCAACAAGAAGTGCTCTCTTGAATATGGATAGTCCCACACATATGCCAGCACAAAAATTCTGACAACTGGATTATTGAAAGATTTGATTGATTAGGTTTGATTGATCAAATTTGAGGAATATGTTTTGTATACGAACCTCTGGGCATGTTGCTGCTCTGTCTCAGCCAGCGTAGCCTGTAGGGACTGGGTCTGTCTCTGAAGCTCAATATTTTCTTGGTCCAGAGAGGATAGGGACTGATCTAGAGCTCCTTTCTCTGACGTGGCCCTCATTACGGCCTCCTCATGGCGCATCTTCTCTCGCTCAACCTGAAGTGCAGAAAAATGAGAGAGAAATAAGCACTTTTCTTGATATGGACAGTCCAATGTAATTTGTATTTCTGTTTCCCATACATTACCACGATTCACTGGATTACATTAAGAATTTTATAAATAATGAAACTATTATTTTCATAACTCTTTATCTTCTGTCTTCATAAGTTTTCTGTCTATTGTCTTCACGCCTCTGGAACTCCCTCCCTCCTATTCTTCGCGACACCGACAGGCCTCAAAACCCATCTTTTCAAGCAAATGTGAAGTCCATGACATTTGGAGGAGGCGCCTTTGAATGTTTGAAACAGATAAATGGCACCATACAAGTGCTGTGGATCATCACCATCATCTCAGCTGCAGTAAAACAATCTACTCAACACAATCACTGGGTATACTCAAATGTGATTGCTAACATATGAGACAAAACACCTCGACTAGCCCAATTACAATGAAAACAGTATTTCAGTTTTCATCTGTTTTTATAAATCATTCCCCTGTCTCAAACTGAAAAATTAATAATTGGAATAATTGTTTACTAAAGAGGATTATGAATAATACTTGAACAATTATTCAAAGCATTCACAATTTTAAGTCACTTATAAATTAATTTTTACATTTAATTTTTCAGAACAAAATAGACATTTGTTCTTTTCAAAACAATATGAAAATTGGAAAGAGGAAATATGAAATTCATCTTGTACACACATCACTTTATAGTTTCCATCCCAAAGTAAAATGCAATATATATAACTTAAATCTATATCCCCAGGGCTTACCTTATCCAGGGTTTTCTTGAGAGCAGTCTTATCTTTCTCCAGACGACCAGCACTGCGTTGCACCTCTCTCTTCTCGGTCTCTAGATTACTGTATGCCTTCTGCAGTGTGGTGACGTGTTCCTTCAAGGAACGTTTCTCTGCTTGAAATCTCTGGATCTGAGTCATGGTAGTTTCCTCCGATTCCTGATGCTGCTTCACGAGCTGTGACAGGACATAGACGAATAGATTAATAATAATAATAATAAATTAATAAATAATATCCTAATATGAACTTGCATGAGAATATCCTGGTTGGCAACTATGGTTCCCTAGGTGACGTGAGACTACAACTATTTTGGTCCTCTTCGCTTTATCAAGGGCAACATAGCTTAACCAGATACTCAAATGTAGGCAGTGTACATATGATTTATATCTTATCATAACTCGAGTCTAGATTTAGTGATGACCTGCTGAGGATCATCTGGACAATATGGTACTAACAATATTGATGAATTTTTGGCCATTCTGATGTTACAGAGTGTGGTAAGTTATTATAATGCTCAAAATCAAAAGCTATATGTACAAATTGAGGTGGGGCAATGAAGGCGGCTGATCACCAAATTTGTCTCAGTAACAAATCCACATCTAGATTATTTGAGAAATTATTTGAGTGAGTACGCATGCTGTAAATTTGATGAAATTAAGTTAAGCTGACATGAAGATACACATTTGGTGGGGTAAATGTAAAATTGTAGTAGACCTTTCGCATCAACAGAGAGTCTCTAGACAGATCTGACGAGAGAAATGTTATATCACAACCACTGACCTGTTGTGAAGACCTGACTTGTTGCTCCAGCTCTGCTCTCCTCAGCTCACACTCAGCTAGATCATTCTGTCCTTGCTGGACTCTCTCTATCAATTGATGGTTCTGCTTCTTGGCATCACTAGCTGCATGTCTGTGATTAAAGAAATGCACATTAAGCAATATGCCGTTTCGTAATGTAAACAAATTTATACATATGCCTTAGAGATGCGCCTCAATACAAATTCTTTCATTTACCTATTATGCATCTCATACAATAACAAGAAAGGGGGACGGACGGACAGACGGATAACCCAAGAAAATAAGACTCCAGCACCACCTTCAGTGGGCGGAGGCATAAAAACAAAACATTAGGATTATGGAAGCATAAGAATTTATAAAATACCAAATGTATTCC
Source organism: Mesocentrotus franciscanus (assembly GCA_037976565.1). Classification (NCBI taxonomy): domain Eukaryota; kingdom Metazoa; phylum Echinodermata; class Echinoidea; order Camarodonta; family Strongylocentrotidae; genus Mesocentrotus; species Mesocentrotus franciscanus. The sequence goes on from CP137682.1 coordinate 19,285,225, forward strand.
ATTAGGATAATGTAAAATCAGAAGAAGCTAATCTCTTTTCAAAGAGATTTTTATTAGATTCATGATAGTTTCCTTTCACACTTGAGGGCACTATTTCAATCATTCTTAAAACAAAGTAACATGTCTTCGAAAGAGCAAGGTGTGAACAGAACTATCCACTTATCCAACTGCAATTCATTTAATAATGCTACCAGATGTCTAGGATCCCTCAGAAGTGACCAGAACATCACAAGATAGGATGATCTGGCTGGAGGCCATGAAGCAGAAGCTGATGGTGTGGAAGCTTGGGTAGGTCAATGCATAAATCATTTCACAAAAATTGCAATGTAGTGATGTATTACCTGGCAGCATCCAATCTTTCTTGCAGCACTCTTCTATCCTTCTCGCTGTTAGCCACAGCCTGTTGTAGGTGATGTAACTGCTCTTGTTTCTGAGTGGATTCCATTGCAGTGTCGTTGAGAGACAGGGATAGAGATTGCAGCTGGAAAAAAATGAAATGAAATGAAATGAAATTGAGCATTTATTATCCATTTGGCAATTCGTTTCTGACTGGTAAAAGTTTACAGATCAATTTACAAAAATAAGTAATCATAATCATAGACAGTTACAGTAATGGTAAATTACATTCATAACAGCTTTAGTTGGGTAAGTTACATGAAATCAGTTTTGTACGATAAGCATGCGGACGGAGCAAGAGAGTAGAAGAGGACCTATGGTACATATTGTAGGCAAGGAGGTGGGTAGAGCAATAAAGTAAAGATGATAAATGATACAGAAAGATCATTTCATGCAAACATAATTGTGCATTTTTAAGGAGACATAGTTTTCTAAAAAAAATATTGGAGATAGACTAATATCCATTTCATTTGCATTTCAATTAAATTTCATCCTGAGCTGTCTTAAAACCAAAATCTTCGATAGGGTACAAGAGAGGACACATGATATTTTAGCACCATATGGATGATGTAAATCATCATCATAATAATATTGAAATGATATTGCACTCAAACTTGTATTTTGTCCATTCATTTATAAATTTCCCCTAGAAAGGGCGAATCACCAACAACAAAAAAAGCTGTTTATTTGGGGTTCCATTTTAATGTACTGCGTTCAAAACATCAACTTAGAACATTATCTGTATAGAGGTATTGCATTTGTAAGACCAGTTGATACCAGTCAACGATGGGGGCCTTGATAAGAAATATTACACAAGAGGCTTTGATTGCAACGAGACTTTGGGGACATTTTGAAGGTAATGAGAAGGATGGGTACTACTAAATTATTCTCACCTGATCCTTGAGAGTGTGTTCTCCTTCCTCAGACCTGGCCAGTGAGCTGGACAATCTATCAACGGTCAACTGCAACGAGGTGTTCTTACTCTCTAGGTCCTGGATCTGTCTCATCAAGGCCTCAATCCTATCCTGTAGGACCTGGCTCTCTGTCTCCTTGTCGTTCATCGACAGATGAGACCGCTGAAGGTCGCCCTCTAGTGCTCGTCGCTTCAGCTCCAGCTGTGTGCAGCGGTTCTCTGATGCCTCGAGAGTCTCACGGAGTGAACGCTTGTCTCCCTCCATCCTTTGGGAGCCCTGGTTCATCTTGGCAATGCGGTCGCTCTGGTTACGCTTCTCTGCCTCGGCCGACTGTAGTGAACGCTCCAAGGTGTTGATTTTTTCCTGAAGATACAAATAAAAATGTTCAGTTATTCCTTGCTCATATACAATTTTGTGATGATTTTGCTGATTCACTAGCAACATCGCCTTGTAGAAAACAACTTCCTGTAAATACTGCTGTATTTCTAAACTTTTGACTTCTTAAAGGCCTCTGATTGCCGACTCCTAAGGCTGATGATCACTTACTAATGACTAACAACAAGTATCAAATATTGTTTCCAGGACAGTGCATGTGATTAAAGTCTTTAGTCTTAAAAAAAAATATTAAGCCACTCTGACAGCCACAGAATTCATAAGTGCCCAAAACCACTTAATTTCCAATGCATATGAAATGAGACATTGTAAAGCACCTTTGTAGCTTTGCAAAAATTAGTCTTCACATTTTATAACCACACGCCATATTGATTATATGGACACACATATTTTTCTTCCCATCTTCAGCCACTGATTTAACCAAGAAAGATATATCAAAATCGAAAATGACTCGTCAGAATTTTTCCTTTATAGAGCACCTTATCACTAGAAACTTTACCTGCATGCCTTTACGGTCCCTCTCACTTCTACGGATAGTCTCCTCCTGTAGCATGAGGGCGGTCTGTGCACTGCTGAGACGTCCATCAGCGCCACGCTTGCCCTCCTCCGCTTCTGTCAGGGACTTCTGGAACTGCTGCAGGCGTTGGTCAACACGATGCCTGGCTGCCTCATTCTCAGCAAGCTCTTGGGTGATCAGACGAATACGACAGAAGGCTTCATCCTGAAAACCCAAGATTTAAATTAAAAATATTTATACCATTCTATACAGAATGACCAACTTGAACATTTCACATTGAACATGTATATATAATAATCCCATTAAGAAAAAAGAAAGAAGACCACCTATCTCTAAAGACCACTTTTCTTGTCTCCCCTGAGCAGACTTTATACACGAGTTACCATGTTTGAGATCCCTTAGTAAGTTAGTAATCTACACTTGCTATTCAATATCCAGAAGATTAATGGGGATGTGGAAGGATGCAGAAAGTCATGGTGATTGACTTTGTCACATCCATCATGGTCATCATAAGGAAGACATACTTGCCAGGGCATGGATGTGGTGCACAAATGTGTGTAAATGAATCCCATGACTTACTGCTTTTATTCAAGTTCAAAAAGGTATCTCAGTTACCCCAGCAACTATTAATGGACCAGTTTAACTGATCTATTCATATTTGAAACAAAACACCCTAAAAACAAAAACTGCTCAAAAAAATGCTCTGAGGACCTGAAACCTTGCCCCAGGCTATCTGACATGTTAACACCTGATTAAAAGAACTGGATTCCATGCATAGAAACAGTTTGTTACTAAGAGTTTTGGAGAAAAACAAAGCAAAAACAACTCTTCTTTTAACCTAAAGAGCAGACGTTACATCTAAAGGAACTCACCCTTTCTTTCTCTGTATCCTTGAGCTGCTGGGAGAAGTCCTTGAGGGCAATCCTGACAGTCTCAGGGTCGATATCAGCCACAAGCTGCTCCATACGGGTAGGGGAGGTGCTGCGGGTTGGGAGGGGGCTGGCGGACCGGTCCTGTAGTTCAGGGGACCCGGTACGGGGGATGGGGGTACCAAACCCATCAGCAGTGGAAGCGAAGGTGTTGTCAAAACCTGAAAAGTGATCGGTGAAGAGCGTTTCTGTTACTAGAGGGTAAGAACAGGTTTGTACAAAAGTCCAAGAAGCTACAGCTCAAGGGCACTGGAATACCAACTAGATTCCAAGCCAATGATAACTAGTTAAAAATGGTGGTGCTCCCCCAAATTAAAAAAAAACAAATCATAACACAGTATTAAATCCATGTTAAATACATTCCTTCAAAAAGTATACAGCTAGCTATGAGTTGTAACAATTCATAATGATTATTATTTATTGTATGAAATAGAACTCTAAGAACTTCATCTTATCAATTACAATAATGTGTAAATTTAAATAAATATTTGGATAGTAAATGATATACAATGTATAAATTTAAGAGAGAACACAACTTATAATATAAATTAGATGTAGGACTATCCTTTGACAGGAGACCTGGTCCTACGTCCGTCCTTGTACTGGACTAAGTCTCCTATCCCTAAGAGACGGTCTTGTCCCTAGTGAAGTACTACTAGCTAGACTCATTAACAAATATCTTAAGAATTACAATTTGATGTAGGACTAACCTTTGACAGGAGACCTGGTCCTACGTCCTCGTACCGGACTAGGACTCCTATCCCTAAGAGTCTGTCTTGCCCCTGGTGAAGTACTACTAGCCAGACTGAGTGAGCTACCCATTCCACCAGCTCCGATGCCTAGGGTTCGACGTAGGGTGGAATGGAGGCTACCTAGCTTGAACTCTACCTCCTGCTTGGCTCCTACATGAGACAGAGAAATAGAAAAATGTATAAAGGTCACTAGATCTTAACTCTACTATTAGGTAGTTTAGCAAAAAAGGCATGACAGTTGTATTAAAAAATGCCACTTGACGTATCTGATTGACAGTTTTATATTAATAAACATACTCAAGGGAGTTATTAGATCAATGTATTAAGTTTATCGTTGTACCACTATGAAATAAAATTGTAATTTTCAACAACTATGCATTTTGTGTGACAGATGTACCACTGCCTTTCACTATGCTAACTTAGCTAAATTTTCAGTCTAGTAAAATTGTCATCATACAAGATTATTGAAAAAGGCGAGAAATGGGCGGTAATGTTACAGTGCCATCACTTTGAAAGTGGTGAAAACATATGATAGAAAGAAGGGGATGAAGAGCTACTGTATGAATAATGAAAAATAAATAATTTCACTAAAATTGAAAATTGAAATTAAAAAGCTATGAAGATTTACCTTCAACTTGAGCCAACTGGGATTCCAGACCATTGACCCTTCCTTCTGCAGCACTCAGCTTCAGCTTAAGGTCTCCTAGATCTGCTTTAGTCCCATCCAGTGCATTCTCCGTGGTGCGTAGCCTCTCTGAGATACGTCTCTCAGCCGAGCGTGCCTCGTCTACGGACATTGCGTAATCCTTTTCCTTGAGACGTAGCTCCTCCTCCAGGTCGCCGTAGCGACGGTTGAGGTTCTGAGCCTCCTTCCTGGCAGACTCTCGCTCTGCCTCTGTCTCCATCACCTGTATCAGGAGGAAAACATAGTTAAAGGGTGGACTCAATCCCACACATGTTTTTTTTAAACAGAATCTAGTAGATCGAGTCTTCGAGAGAGGAAATAATATCATTATTAAATACAGATAATAAAAATAATAAGAACGAATGTCACTTTACTAGCAGACAATTTGAAACTGTCTCTATGCGCATTAAAATACTGATACAAATACAAAAAATATTTCACAGCTAGCAAATCAAAGGACACCAATAATGCATGATGCTGCACAAATGATTAATATGTGTTCAAATTTACTTTACTGAGATTATTCAGATTAAAAGAAGGACCGCTTGTTGATGATCATCTAGCGTACATCCATGCCAGGGGAAAAAATATAAACCGTTCAACCAAAAGTTCCTTGAAAATATAGAGATGTGTTGTGACACTTTAATTTATCTTTCGATACACAATGAATCACTTTTAACATCAGTAAATACCCAACATTCTTTGCTATCCTACCTTTTGTTTGAGGGCATAGATCTCCTTCCTATTCTCCTCCTCTTTCTCATCGCCCCTGGCGACGCGGTTTTGAAGGTCATGGATGTCCTTGGTAAGCTTGGCTTTATCCGTGTCCAGGGTCTTGACCTGATTTTGGAAACAACAGTGATGTCATCAGTGAAGATAGTATGAAAATAGATAAATTACAGGTACGTTAAATCAGAAATCTCACCAGAGCATAACACCGTTGGTTCCAGTACCAAACTTGGGGATTTCAGAAAAAATTACCAGGGGAAAATTTTCTCCAACAAAGTTAGCGGTAAGGATAATAGGTATGTTAATGCACACTTTCTTCCTGCAAAACTGCTTTTTCCTCCAGATCCATGCTCTAAGATGCTTCAAGGCCGAATCTCACAAAATTAAATCCAAGAGTTAACAATTTTCCTGCTCAGAAGCCTGCATTCATCGTGAGGGATGAACCTCAGCTAGAATGTGTAACATGGAGTGTAGTGGGACTTTCACTTATTTTCTTATCACTACTTGAGCAAACTAAGTGCAGATAATCATTTATCTTGATATTGTACATGTATAATACTTAATATTGGTAAATCAGGAAAAATACTCATGAATACACAAGAAAAGGATTTCTGAAAGGGAGCAGTTGCTCTATAGCCATCATCATCGTCATCATCGTCGTCGTCGTCATCATCATCATTATCACCATCATCATCATCATCATCACCATCATCATCATCATCACCTTCATCACCATCATCACCATCATCATCACCATCATCATCACCATCATCATGTAATTACCTGTCTCCTAAGCTCCTGGAGTTCTCGTCTGGCCTCCAGGCGAGACTTTTCCACCTCCCTCAGACTGGCTCGAAGGTCTCCAGACTCCTTCTGTATAGCTGTCTTACTCTCCTCCAAAACTGTGAGACAAAATAATAACAGAATTGAACGACTGAATATATCAACAAGGTACATCGGAATACAAAGCTGTGTTATCACCTTCATAGTCTTCAATGCCATTATTACCACCACCACCATCATTGTTATCATCATCATAATAATCATCATCCTCACCATCATCATCCCCATTATTATTACCACCACAACAACCGTCACAATTACTAACATCATCATCATCATTGTTATTGTTACTTCTGCCAACCCCTCCATAACCTTACTAGCCACTATCACTATCATGTATCATCATCATCATCATCACCATCCCTCCTCTCACTACTCACCAGCAATCTTCTGTGTCCGCTCCTCCACGTTCCTGTTTAGTTGGATGCGATCCGTCTCCACCTTCTTGACCTTCTGTCTCAGTTCTTCATTCGCTCTGTTGATGGCGTCCTTCTCTCGGACCTCATCGTTCATCTGTCGTTTCAGCTCCATGTTCTCTTTGCGCTGGATCTCACGACCTTCATCACCTACAATTAAAAAATTTGAGTTGTACTAAAATGCTACACTCAATAGCACTTAAATTTGTTCTAATGGTTTAGGTGCATCTATCATCAAGGGATGAATAACTTCAGGATGGTGAAAAACTATAAATATTCATAAAAATTAAAACCTCTGTATTATTATAATATTTCTTGTTAACAAAACTGACAATGTCTAATGTGAACTGTGAAATATGAAAATAGACCAAACGGAACTGAACTATATTTTATCATTTTTCACTTTTTTCTACAAATCCAAGATAAAAAATAAATTTTCTCATAATTGACCTCAGGAAAATTAGAAAAGATTTTTACAAATATATAGCTTAATCAGCTTTTTCCTCATCAAATTGGCAGCATACAGGTAGTGCTTTCACTTTTACATTTGGTTCTAAAATTACCATCTACATTGCAACTATGAGAATGCGTTACATCATTATCCAGTTACAGAAAATTTTGTTTGTCCTTGAAAAAAACTTCACAATTGAAGTTTTTGTTGCCAATTTGACATGTTAAGAGAATATTTGTCTGTACCTTCTCTGATCTTGCGATGTGCCTCAATGAGCTCTCTCCTCACACCATCCCTGCTCTCTTCGGCCATCTTGAGTTGTGTTTTAAGTTCGTTGACCTCCCTCAGCAGAGCTTCCTTGGCTTTCTGGAGGTCTTTGATTTGATTACTGAGATCCTTGGCCTGGCGCTCTCGAACATTCCTGTCAAGAAATGTTGATTTATTTACAGTTGTGAATAATTTGCCATTATTTTCATAACAATCAATCTTTTCTCTTTCTCCATACCGTCTGTTTGGAGCCAGGCATAAACTTCTATCATTTTAAACTGAGCTAAAGCCTTTCAGACTCCAGAGAATATAATAAGCTGCATAATTTTAAAAAAATTCTTTCTTTCTTTTCACCTTTTTTTCTTCTTCTTTTGAAACAGAGATTCCAAGCTTGCATATGAGATAAAACACTTGTAATTTGCTCTGATACAAAACACTTAAATACCACATAATACTATGAGCAATAAATACATCTCCTCAAAGATATCACATTTATGCCACTTTGCTACCCTGGTTGTGAGCAGTAATATCACACATTTAATTAGTTGCAATGAGTAGGTTCACTTTTTAAAAAAGGTGTTTAAGACACGTACTAAGATAAAGTGTATGTGCATTAATGATTTCCTTTAAACCTAGATATACTTGATTTATCACTTACGTTCCCTCTTCAAATCTTGCTCGTAGCTCTTTCAGCTCGTCCTGTACATCTCTGATAGCTTCCTGTAGAAGACCACAAAATAAAATCAAAATATTACATATCACACAAAATACACCAATATGTGCTTTCCATAAATATCAAGATAAGCATCATAAATACTCGTGTATGGACAACCAATGCCATTGCGATGTTTCATACACTAAATACAATTAAGGATTGGATAAACAGGTTAAAGATTCACTTAAGCACAGTAAATGACCTTTTTTTCTTCAAACCCTTACGAAAATGGCGGAAAGGAGGTATATCTAGAAATTAGATTTTATACTCTAGGCAGAAGGCTACAAAAGTACATAGTGTTTATACATGTAAACAAATTTAATGATGAATCATGAATCATCATGATGTCCTCTCGATTTATTTCAGTTCCCAACAAAATTCAAATACTGCAAGCTGATAAACACTCAACAATTAAGGTCAAATTGTACATTTATACAGTAACATAGCAAACAGATAGTCAACACATCACCTCAAATGAAGGTCTATTTACTCACTATCCAATACAATACTGCTACAATCAAACCTGCTTTAGCGACCACCTGTATAGGAAGACCACCTGTCTATAAAGACTATATTTCCCTTTAATAGGGTTTCTCATTGAAACCTGTACTAAAGGAACCTACATAAAAGACCACCTTCCTATAAAGACCACTTTTCATGTTTCCCTTGAGCGGTCTTTATATACAGGTTTCATTGTATCAAGTACTACCATGTCAAAGTATGATGACAAAGTACATTACCTTGTCTGTCTCAGCTCTAGTGAATGCCTCTCTCTTGATCCTATCCATCTCCATAGAAGCATTAGCGAGGTCTCTCTGAGATGAGTTCAGCTTCTCAACCAGCTGGTTCCTCTCAGTCTGGGCCAATGACAGGGACTGCATACAAAACAAGATTTAAAAAAAGGATAAAATATCAAAATCATTGACATATATATATTTTTTCTATCTGAAGACATGATTGGTACTACAAAATCAAAGAATAGCAATGGATAACGACATACTGAAGCTTTTTATCTTGCACCCATCAGAGTAAACCCCAAGATTGGACAGAAACCAAAATCGGACAACACATACAGAAACTAAGGAACACAAAACGTATCTTGTAATTCCTTTCTCTTTTCATTTTCTGTCTCTTCCTCTTCCTCCCTTTCTATCTCTCTTAACCCCACTTCCATTATCATTGTATCATCATACATGTAACTGCTGCTTTCAGTATGGCAACATAGATCAATCAACGGTCTTAGAAACTGGGTGTGCTGGCTTTGAGACAATGTCGGAGCTAAAGTAAGCTCAAACTACCATCATCATCATCATCATCATCATCATCTTCATCTTCATCATCATCATCATCATCATCATCATCATCATCATCATCATCGTCATCATCATCATCACTGTTAAGATAATCACTACCATGAAAATCATTGTGGTGAATGTTGTAATATCGGAAGAAGCAAAAGTTCTCAACATCTACATTATCTACCTGTTGCTTATCATTCTCCGCCAGGAGCAAGCTCTCATCCCTCTCCCTCTGGATCCCCATCAGATCCTCTGTGAGCTCCTCCTTCTCCTGCATGTATCTACCATTCAACTCCTCTCTCTCCTGGTTCGTCTTCCTCACTAGGTCTTCTTTCTCTGCCTCCATTGCTAGCTTCAAACTCTCCTATAAATATGGAGATATCATGGAAATTTAATTGAAATGTATAGAGAATAATTGAAATATAGCATTGAATAAAGTCATATTAAAGACTTTCGTCTTTGTCTTCCACTATATACAGTGTATTGTGAGGAAAAAACTGCATGAAGAAAGAAACTAACAACCACTGTGACCAGAGTAAAATGGAACAACACAAGCAATAATGAAGAGTCAATTACAAGGTTGAAAAACTTCTACTCCTTTCATCTTTCCAAGGCCCTCAAGTAAATGAAAGATGAAATCTTAGAACATTTTATTTTACATTTCTGAACATAAGCCACTTGAAAAGAAAAAAAGGAATTGATTACCTAGATATTTTGCCATAAATATAACAATAAGACCATAATATCATTTTCTTTTTTGCCTATAAGTATACTTCTAGGCAAACGGAGAAGGAGCAAGTGGAAGATTTCTGAACATAAGCCACTGGAAGAAAAAAAAGGATTGATTACCTAGATATTTTGCCATAAATGTAACAATAACACCATAATATATATATATTTTTTGTCTATAAATATACTTCTAGGCATATGGAGAAGGAGCAAGTGGAAGACTCTAGACTTGGGCAACTATGAAAATGAGCACATTTCCTTACCCTTTCCCTGTTGAGTCTCTCCACATCTTCATCGTGAGCCTGTTGACGTTGTTTGAGAGCGAGCTGGGTGTCTCTCTCCTGCTGTACCATCCTCTGGTTGAGAAGCTCAAGGTCTTTCTGGTATCGGGTGGTCTCGATCTCCATCTCCTTACGCTGCCTTGCAAGTTCAACTGATCATAGAAATGAGGGACAGAGACAGACATGGTCCATGAAAAACAATGATAAAAAGAAGGGGGGGGGGGTAAATATGAGTAAATATAGGCAAAGACCTGTTGATGTTCATGACAGTGTTGTAGTGCAGACATCACAAGATAGGGCAGGGGGTCAAATTTTTATTACAAAACGTCAAAATCTAGAGTCTGAGACTGGTCTGCTAAATCAGGAGCCTCTAGTTGTAGAAATGTAATGAGAAAAGTTATGGGGTAAGGATCTTACCTGTGACTCCTTCTTTGAGACACCCTGTTCTTGAAGCTCGCTCTCCAGTTGTGTCCTCTTTGCTTCAAGCTTTGCCAGAGTCTGTTGATACTCATACAGCGTTCTCTCAAGGCTTTCCTTGTCTGTGTTCATTGCAGCTATCACCTATGTATCAATATCAATGAGATTAAGAAATGGTTGATGTACATGCTGCAATTTGTTCCTCCTTTTCCTCACTCTTTCCTCTCTTGAATTCTTAAATTTTACTCTAAATCTTCCTTTCTTTCTCTTTCACAATTTCATCACATTACATGTATGTCCTTTTCCCACTTTCCTTTCCTTTTCTCCCTGGCTATCAACCCCCCATTTATAAAGATGTTGTTAATAAAAATTTGTTAACAATGGCGACCACTTTCTTTCGATTTTATTATCTTGCCCCAACAGAATACCCTTCCGTTGCAAAGGGAAAATGTTCTGAAAAGTCTAATACCCGGTACTAAAGAAGGTGCATGGATCTACCCGAAGTGGATCTACCCGAAGTAAATCTACCACTAACCACCATACTCTTCCTCTCTGTCAATGACTACTTCTTCAACAGGAAGGGCTAAGATTCCAAGCTTCTTATCCCACCAATAAAATGGATTTCAAACTTTAACTACTAACTTGTAAAAAAATTGTTTGAATAACGCATCCAGCACCATCTTCGTGTGAAAAAAATAGGCATAAAAGAGGATCAATTTGTTTAAAATCCAACTTCTTTAGCTTCTCTGGGTCACTTCTCACCTCAGCCTGGGCTCTATTCTCTCTCTCCGATGCAGTGAGCTGAACGATCAACTCTGCCTTCTCCTTCGTCAGCTCCTCCTTCTCCTTGGCGATGCGAGTGGCTGTTTCTATCTGTCTCTCGACATCTCTCCTCGTCTGCAGGAGCTCTTCAGCTAAGGAGTTCTTCTGTCTGGACAGCTGTTGGATCAAGGAGATATATGATATGTAAACTATGTTCAATTGTTGGTGTGTGTCTTTTAAGTTATGGGGTTAAAATTGGGCTTTAGATGAGGCTCAGGGTGTGTTATGGTGTTTGATTCTGAGTTAAATATCGGAAATAGTGTAGGAAATTGACAACAAAGCAATTGTTACAATTTGTTTGCAGTAGCTCCTCAGCTAAGGAGTTCTTCTGTCTGGACAGCTAGTCAGCCAAAGAGATAATTGATATGTAAAATATGTAAATTGTTGGAATGTGTCTTCTATTAGTTGTGGGGCTGGGATTGGGATTACAATTGGGTTTTAGGTTAGGTTTAGGGTGTGGTATTGTGTTTGATCCCAGGTTAAAGTGAGGAAATAGTGTAGGAAATTGACCACAGAGCAATTGTTACTATTTGTGTGCAGTTGCTAACCCTTACCCTAACCCTAAAAATAACCCAAATCCTTACCCTAACATGAACCATAATATAACCAAAAACCGATTGCAAGCCTAACCTTAAGCCTGACTCTGTGACAAAATAAAGCAAAGAGCAAAAGTTGTGAGGGCTAGATCAGGGCCCTGTTTCATAAAACTTGTTTTCAATGACAAGTTACAATAACTGTTATAAGCTACTGAAATTGTGGCGTTTGATTGGCTGAGAGCAAATTTTTCATAGAAATTTAGCATTTGTTATTGATAACAAGTTTTGTGAAACAGGGCCCAGGTCACCTACCTTAAGTCCTACCAAGTTCTTACCTGTGAGAGGTTATCCCCAAGCTCTCCTTTCTCTCTGTTGAGTAGACTCATCTCCTCCTCCAGCCTGGTCCTGTTGTCCTCCATGAGACTCAGACTCTGATTCAGACCCATCTTCTCAGTCTCAGTATCCACCTTCTCGCTCTCCACCCGCATCAGCTCGTCACGGATTGCCGCCCTCTCGTGTTGAATGTTATCTTTGTCTTCAATCAAGCGGTTCTTCTCTGCTTCAAGCTACGTGAAAATGATTAGGATTGGGATTTATTCAGTGAAACTGCCTTATCTGGGAACATAATCATCAACCAGTATTCTAACCAACTCAATCAATCTGTCATTCAATAAAAACAAAAGAAATATGAACACTCTTTTTCAATAATCCATCTATGTACCCAAACAGTGTTTTTCATATGTTCTAATGGTCTAATTTCTTCATTATTGTCTAATTATGGTCTTATTTCCATTTGGTCTCATCTCCAATAAGTCTACAACCCATTTGGTCTATTGTTCATTTAGTCTAATTCCCAGTTTGTCTAATGCCCATTTCGTCTACTATCCATAAGGTCTAATTATCATATGAGGATTATCATTATTTATGATTAAATGATTATTAGATCATATGGATAGTACACACGGGCTGGTTGTAGACCAAACGGCAACAAATCAATTATGAATGAGGTTCCAGTTTTATGAAGGTTTCAGTGAGAAACTCACCTGCATGATGATCTTGTTGAGTTCAATCTTATCCTGCCCAAGGCCTTCGTTGAGTGCCTGCATCTTGAGAAGGGAATCTCTGAGACCGGCTTCCTCTGTTCTTAGACGATTCAACTCCACCTCAAGCTCTGCCCTCTGGACCTCAAGACGGGCTAGGCTCTCACCTGAAAACAACGAAATAAAGAGACGATTAGTACTACAAGATCAAAGAATTATGTACAACGAAACTATTGCACCCATAAACCTTCTGTGAATCATCAACAACAGCCATTTTCACAGCTAGAAACTTTCACAAATTGCAAAATTGGAAATTAAAAAAATTAATAAATTCATTAGCAGCAAAATAGGTGAGTGATTATGTGTTCAATCAAAGTGCATGCAGTTGATTTAGTAGGTCCCAGTCGTACAGAGCTCTGGCATTAACTTTCTGGATTGAAAAAGATTATAATCTAGATCTTAGCTCAACATTAACATTTACAGGGGTCATATGAGCCCCTTACATTTAATGCCATACCTCCCAATTTCAATCTGGACCCATGTGAAAAAAAAAGTTGGTGTGCATCCCTTGCCCACAGACATCCAAGAATAGTTATATAGATTTAATAAATATTTCATGAATTCAGAGATCTTCAGCGGAACATTTATATCAGAGTACAACTTACTGATTTCTGCCTTCTCTTGCTCCAGTACTTCTTTCTCTAGGACAGCCTTGTTGAGAGCTTCCTTCAAGGTGACAATGTCCTCCTTCAGATGGGAGTTCTTCCCTTCCATCTGCTCTAGAAGCTTGTGACTAAACGGGAAAAAAACATGATAAGAGGTCTCGTTTTTTACCACTTTATAGATATTAAATATATAAAGTAATAATGATGCTATTCTGCTTTCTTTCATCCCAGCCATCTTCTCAATATCTTTCCTCATATTATCCATCTCGTTCCATTCCCCCTCTCTATCCTCATCTCATGAAATAATAATGATGCTATTCTGCTCTCTTTCATCCCACTCATCTTCTCAATATCTTTCCTCTTATCCTCCCTCTCATTCCATCCCCCATATCATTATCTCAAATCTTACCTTCTCTCAACCTCCTTCTCCCTAACACTATCCTTCTATCTTCCCTCTTATCCTCCTTCTCTATCCTCATTTCCTACCTTACATTTTTTTCCAAAAATCTGTCTCCATCCTAATTCTGTTCTTCTCTATCCTCCCTCTTATCTTCTCACTAAACATCCTCTCATCCTTCTATCCTCATCTCTATTCTTACCATCTTTCAATCTCCTCCTTCCGGCTGATGCTATATTTCTCTCTATCTTCCCTCTACTTCTCTCTTTCTTTTCAATCTCATTTATTCATTTATTTATTGAATGCAATCATTACCTTATTGGATCTTCTTTTTATGCTCAAAAGTATCATTTTGTCTATCCCCCCCTCACATTTCCCCAACCCTCCCTTTCACCTTCCATACATGTTCTCATATCCATTCTTACCTTCTCTCAATCTCCTTCTTCTGTCTGATACTGTCCTTCTCTCTATCCTCCCTCTCATCTTCCAGATGATCCCTCTGTCTCTGCAGGTCTGAGTTAGCTGCCTGGAGTCTCTCATTCTCTACGTTCAGAGACTCGATCTGAGCGTTCAGAGACTGACGAAGGTTCTCCAAACCAGACTTCTCACTGAAAACATAAAGGGTTAACTATTATGATCATCATGATCTTAAAATGAGCCTTAAAGGCATCATTTAACAATGTTCAATCTGAAATGCATGGCCCTACGTGTTATCAGTGTCTGTGATATGGTGTAATATTGAAGCCCTAAACAAATTGGGCATCAAAATGATCATGAAGTGCTTCAAAAAAGTAAAAATCTTTGAGTGACTGGTTTTACCATACTCATTTTCCCCAATAGAACGTAGTGTTATAAAAACTGTTAAGAAACGAAAGGTTTATAATTATGATTGCAGCATGAGCTAAATCCAGGATTTTGTTTCAGAATCTGAGGCAATGTTACCGAGTCACTTTAAATATTATGTATTGAAAAAAACACTATTTTCATTTTATAAAGTGTTCTTTTCTTGGTCTCCATTAAGATTTTTGCCTCTTCACTTGCAAATCATTTACACCTAAAATATTTTTATTTTGTTGCAGCAGTTTTTGAAATCAGTTTATCAAATCATGAGGCTTTAGGTGATCTGTATAGACAGGTTTCATGCTTACCTTCCTGTAGCTTCCAGTGAGTTCCTGAGCCTGTCCCTGTCTCTCTTGACCTCTTCCAATTGCCTCTGAGAGACACTCAGGTTGTCCCGGTGAGCGTCTACTGCCCTCTCTGTCTGTCTCCTCTCGTTCTCACTACCTTCAAGGTTCTTCTTCAGTGTACTGGCTTGGTCGCGAGTGGAGCTAAGCCTGGCCTTCAATTCCTAGGTTTCAAAATAAAAAGGAACACCATACATTACTAGACTTTGTTTTAAGGTACTGTATCACTTTTAGCATATAAACGTGAATGGATAATATGATAGACAGAAGGAAACTGTTTCTAAGAAACCCTCTGAATCTAGGAACTAGAAACTGACTTTTCATGGAAGAATCAACAGTTAGATTTCAAACTGAGTGTTTAGCATGTTGTCAAATGATCAATGTCTTTGGGGAGCCAAATAAAACACTTGTGATTTCAAACAAAATTGATGATTCTGTAACAAAATCATTCTTCCCAACTCATTAGTCCTGGAGGGTGTTTCACAAAGACTAAGATCGACTGTAAGTTGGAATTAAATATGGCAGGCAGTTCATGCCACTGTTTGCTCTCACCATTTACTGACATTGGTCTCTCAAGGGACGTACAAACCGTGGACGCATATCTACAGAATTTACATCTTTTGTTCATTATTGAAGGAAAAAATATTATCTAAAGATCATTATTGAGAGACCAATGGTGAGAGCAACCAGTGGCATGAACGGCCTGCCATAGTTAAGTCCAACTTAAAGTCGATCTTAGTCTTTGTGAAACACCCCCTGGACAGCCAAGAGTGGTGCTTGTGATCTGGAACAACATCAAAGATCAACGGGTTGAATACATTTTCCTTTCTGGAGAGCATAAAGGAAAGTTGGAACCACAGCATTGGCACTTACCTGAACTTGAAGCTGTCGTTTCTGTAGAGCAGCCTGGACGGCGGAGTAGGTGGAGTCAGGGAAACCTGGTGAGCGTGCCCTGCTAGGTGATGCAGACCGACGGGATGGGGTGACTGGTCTGCGGGGAGAGGGTGAACGGTGACGGTGGTAACGTGTGGGGGAAAGAGGCCTATTGTTGATGGCCGTGTTAAAAGGTTAAGAGGTCGATGCATGCATTAATAATTATTAAATGATATATAATATTAATACAAAACAATATTAATTGGGGATTTAAAACAAAATGGTGTTTGCAGTGAGTATCATAGTGCACAAAGTCATTTTGTAAGTGATTAGTTTATAGTGAGCAGTGCATTAAAAATTTACACCAACAAAATATATATATATATATATATATATATATTAATAGCATCAAAGACAATGAAATTAATCAATTGATTGTATTTGATTTAATTATAAACACATACAAACAATTTTATAAGCAGATAAATGCCACAAATGCGGTTTATTTAATAACGAATGACACAAATAGTAAAGATAGGGTCAATTAATATAGAGTTAGTGAGATTTTTAATAACATGCAAGGAAATGTTATACAGATATGAAGTACAGTCAAAGCACAGTGAGTTTAGAATATATTTATATTACATGAATAATAGGTGCAAGAAATCCAAGTGCAGGCATGAAAGAGAAGAAAGGAAGGAAACATAATGATACATTAATCATTGAATGAAATATGCAATCTCATGATACATTCCATGTAATTCAATGGAAATAAGACAGAAGCTAGACGTCCAAGATTGGAAAGAGTATGATGACAAGTATGGGACATTTCTTGTACTAGAACGTCCTCCAAAAGGAGATAGGTGAACAGAAGATGGATGCCATGCAACATATTCCAATTTCATAATTATGGAACATCTAATACCAAAAGACTCATAATAAATAGTTCTTCCTCGTTATTCCAAGCCGTTAAGCAA
Source organism: Mesocentrotus franciscanus (assembly GCA_037976565.1). NCBI lineage: Eukaryota > Metazoa > Echinodermata > Echinoidea > Camarodonta > Strongylocentrotidae > Mesocentrotus > Mesocentrotus franciscanus. The sequence continues at coordinate 19,302,451 of CP137682.1, forward strand.
ATTTTGTTTGTCAGAAGCCAAGATTAACTTTACCTCATCTAAAAAAAATATATGTGAAGGAAAAAACAGAATGATTTGAAATGTCAAAATATGATGAATATTGAAAGACACCCTACCTCAGTGGAGTTGACTTGGCATATGGCGAAGCCATGCTAACATCCAGAGTCACATCACCCTCCTGACCTGCAAACTCGCTCATATCGGCCGCGGACGCATCGGCATCCTGGATGACAGCCTGGGCGATGTCCCGGAGTGCCATGTGCAGAGCCTCGCACTCCTCCTGCACGGCACGCAGGGAGCCCCCATCGGCCCCAGGAAGCATGTAGGCCTCGTGGGAGGCCTCGGATTGGGCGGAGTCAAAGTGGTCGCCACCGGCAGCGGAAGCGGAGCCCTGACGCATCTGGACCTGGCGGAGCTGGTTCTCCTTTTCGGCCACCTGGATCTTGTAGCGCTCGTTAGCGATGGTCAGCTCGTTGATTCTGGAAATCAAGTAGCATAGAGAGTTTTTAGTCATGGCTTTATATTATAATATATAATCTTCAAACAGACTTTGCATGAAGAGGAATGTTTCTTGGTTCAGGAAAGAATATCTGCTGAACACAATCATTAATTTGATTATTTTGACTATTATTAGTCAACAAAATTTTTGATGCAACATTTTCAAAATTCATTTCAAAGAGATAGAAAAAAATAGCAAAAAAAAATGTTGAAGAAATAATAATTCTTTGTTTTTATTTTAATACATTCCTATGAGAATTTCTAAAAATACTGAACATTACCAATGTCAATCTTCATGCAACGACACCACTCATTAGTATCCCTTTACCAGAGCTTAACCTTTTTAGACTTCTTATTCACGAGAACTCACCTTGTGGTTAGGTCTCCCTTCTCTGCATCAAACTTAGCCTGCATATCTAGCATATCCTTGAGCTTCTCCCTCATCTGGGATTCCAGCTGCATCTTCTCACCCTTCTCCCTCTCCAGGGCCATGGTTGCACCTGTCTCGCTACCCTGAGAGGCTGACTGGAGGTTCTGGCAGGCCGATTGGGCGTTACGTGATGTACGGGTCAGGTCCGATCGCATCTGAGTGAGGTCCCTGGAAGGCATCAAACAGGAATCATTAATCGTAATGCTTTCTTAGGCTCTCTGGTATAAAGCCTTCCTTAAAGGGATTGGGTATCTTATCTTTGCCTCAGATTCTAAACAAAATCCTGGATTTAGCTCATGCTGCAATCATAATGATAAACCTTTAGGTCAGTCAGGAATCCCATGACGTTTACAAGCCGATCCCCCGTCTGATTATCAAGATATTTATGATTGGAATGTAAAATTTCAAAAACCGTTTTCCCAACGGATTTTATAACACTACAGTCTGTTGGGGAAAATGAGTATGGTAAAACCGGTCACTCAGAGATTTTTACTTTTTTGAGGTACTTCAAGATCATCTTGAAGCGCAATTTTGTTTAGAGCTTCAATATTACACCATATCACAGACACTGATAACACGTAGGGCCATTCATCTCAGATTTGCCAACAAACAGACAATTGTTTACCTCTCAGTCGAACTTTTCATATCAGCAAAGTTTCTTCTGAAAGCAACAATTTGACGCCATAGAACCAGAAGACGACTGTGCTCGCTGTTGAAGTACTCATTAAAGGACTGAAAGGAAAAAACATAGAAAAGAACTTACTTCAAGCATTCTTGAGATATTAATATTTTTTGGGAAAAGAGAGGGCTCAAAAGGCTCAAAATAAATATTCAAGAACATTTACACAGCCAAATAAAAAAGGCAAAAGTTGATGAGGATATTTTTTCATTCAGAACTTATCAGCTATATGAATATCTGCATGACTGAGGGAATAAGCATTTGATTGTCATCATTATGAACATTATACTTGTACAATGACATTCTATGATATATAACTGTAAAATAATCAATTGATCTTTCCTAAGCCAGACAGCCTATCCTGGTGCTTCACATGCATTGACACACTGAAAATTTTAATCGTAAACAGGACACAATATAAAAACTTGTCATATATATTTCAGTAGCGATGAATAATGGTAGCAATCGGTAATTACCGGTAGCTATATGTACACCATCACTCTCTAATTATAACAATACTATTTTATATAACTGGTAAATTTTTTATACTATCATTCCACTTGAGAATCTTCCACTCACCTTCTCCTCATCCCTCCATTCCGTCTCTCTGTTGTCCAGATCGTCCTGCGATCTCTTGACCTCGTTGGACAGCTGATCTATCTCTTGGTTGAGTGACCGGTTGGCCTCTGTGGCTTGGTCCAGCTGTTCCGCAGCATCGAGTTCACCTGGGCCAGGCTGGCGCTCCTGTCATAAACCACAAATGAATGAATATTGATTACCATTTCCAAGGATTGTACTTGGTGGTGTCGAAAGTAAACACTGCAGGGGACTTTGTTACAAAACATGGAGACCACTGACCAGGGCCCTGTTTTCACAAAACTTGTCATCGATAACAACAACTACAATAATTCAATGAGAAATTGCTCTAGGCCAATCAGATGCGATTATATCAGTAGCTTAAAACAATTCCTGTAACCAATTATTGATCACACGTTTTATGAAACAGGGCCCAGCATGGCCATTGTTTACGCTCATATATAATGCAATGTTTGGGTTTTGTTTTTCATAGGTACATAAAAGAAAGTCTGACCAAGACGTCGGTCAGACAGAAACCTTGACCCACTTGACAACACTATGCCTCCTTGTTAATGTTTGTAAACAAAAAGTTTTGTACACAATAATAAACAAAAAGGCACATTTTTAGTCCAACAAAATTGAAGTAATGATTACAATACCTAAATACTGGCAAATGTGACCAAAATTGTTGCAGCTACATGTTTGTATATTGTACAAGAACTGATTGAGCATAGAGAAAAGAAAACAAATTGCTTCATCCTGTTTCATGGCTCTATTTACAACCCGGGGATCCAGGAAAATGTTCACAGTATTTCTCATACGGACGCAATGGTAATAATTTTTGGCAAAATAACTACATTTGTGGCTATAGCAGAAACATGAGTAAGTCAGGCTTATAGGCACCAAGTATATGTGGCACTTAACAGCACAGTATTGCAATTCCATACTACTGTTTTTTCCATTTGATTATTGACCTATAACATGAGCGCTTTTTAGCAAGAGGAAGATTTCTTCGCCTAAATAATGATAAACCTTGCACAGATTTATCACTTTTTATTTGAGTCGACACCTGTATTGCACCGTTTTATGTTCTTCTGCAAGCATTTTAAGAGGGCTATAAAATAAAAAAATAAGAAAAGCTTTATATTCAGGCATGCAATAGAGATTTATCCCCAACAGTTCTGAAAGTTTGCCTTATTTGAATAGATTAAACATTGATTTAGATGCAATAGGAGGCCCATAGATACAATAACATGCAAAAGAACCTCAATCAAAATATTTTTTTGTTGAATGTTCTTTGGGGCACTAGGATCTGTACATTTTTTAAAAATAAAGGTACACTGTCCTAATGCCTGTACAATTTTATCTGTCAAGCTTTATATTCAGGCATGCAATAGAGATTTATCCCCAACAGTTTTGAAAGTTTGCCTTATTTGAATAGATTAAACATTGATCTAGATGCAATAGGAGGCCCATAGATACAATAGCATGCAAAAGAACCTCATCAAAATATTTTTTTGTTGAATGTTCTTTGGGGCACTAGGATCTGTACATTTTTTAAAAATAAAGGTACACTGTCCTAATGCCTGTACAATTTTATCTGTCAGAGATGATGTTTTATCAAGAGCAGGTAACAATGAAAGCAAACAAATTTGAAACAGGAAAGACAAAACATTTGTTTAGGACTTTGGAAAAACCCTCATCCTTGCATGCAGGGAAAGGGTGAATTGCCACAAGTACACTGTAAAAGACAATGCTAAAATGTGTGCTTAATGGTTGGGCAGATATTTTACAAGCCTGGTAACCATGAGCCATAAATGCAACATGTACAAAAAATATAAAGTTTGGGTACAATGCCATCATACCTGCCAACTTTCTACAAAAATGATTTGGAATCTCTTAGGCAAAAGTAGGAATACAGTATATTTTATGTGCAATTTAAACAGATGTTTTCAGAAAATAAGGGGAATATAGGGTTCATGAAAGTAGTTTGAAGGCAGAAAATAGGAATCCTTCCTCCAAATAGGAATGGGTGGCAGCTGTGTGCCTTTTAGCACACAGACATGTAGCAAATATTCACCACTTCAACCTACATCCAAAAAAAAAAAATATTAAAAATGTGGCTTAGTGCCAGAAACTCCATAAAAATCCTTTTCTGGGAAATTCAATCAACAGGCAAGCAAATAACTGTAGATGTACATGTATACTGCAATTCAATACCACAGCAGTCAAAATTTGTGGACGGTCGATTTACATTCAAATTTTTTTTCCAAAACAAAATCAGAACATTTTTGTTGTTGTAGTTGATAGAAATTGATACTTCTTCATAATCCACATCAATACAAAACAGGTTTTAAATGACATCATCTTGATATGAAAATCACATGAATTATCACAAAAAGTATGAACATCAAAATCCACTTGAAGAGAGAGCATGAATGCAAATTTTGTATATACTTGCTTATAAATTTGATGATCAAAAAGTGGCTAGTACTCTACTCTGACTAAGAATTCTGCCCTGAAAGAGCTGAAACGGCTTAAAACTTTACAGTATTAATTAGTTCCTAGGATGGTACAGGTATAAAAATAGCCAACATGAATTTTTGCCTTTCTTCGCTACATGCTGAAACCCTTGATTGCCACACTGTTTTGAGTGTAAGTGATGTTTCCATACACATTGTACAAGTGACAAAAGTCGAATGCGGCAGTCCACATTTTGTTCCACTTTTTGACCAAAGCAGGCAAAGAGTAAAGCATGCAAAGGATTTCATTTGGGAGTGTGCGCTGGTTTGCGAAAGGAATAAGGCTTGCAGCAAATTTTCGGAAACTGTTTAGTTGAGCAAGTCATAGCTTAATATTGCCTACAGAGCATCAAGATACTTCCCCTACATTTGCAAAAAGCTATACTTTGAGAAATTTTCTCTATCTTACGCAGTATTCTCCATACAAGACTAAATGTTGTATCTACCGGTATGTAAAACTCGCTTTGGTACTGTTTTTTTTTTCTTCATTTTTTTCTTCATGAATTACATCCAAACTGAACCCTCCTTCCTACGAGATGTCCAAATATTGTTGCTCCTAACCCCTAATTATATAATTTCCTCTCCTATGTTTTCCTGTAAATGTTCAAATCGCACACTTTTAAGCATGAAAGTGCACAGAACATATCAAGTGAAAATACAGTGTATCATAAAAAAAGAAGTACAGTGTATAGGCACTACAAGTGTGACACGTACAACAATAGAATTTTCATACGATGAATGGGACAGCTACTGAAAGAATACTCTGTACATGAACATGAACATTTATTGTGCCGTGGACGAGTTGTGTTACCTTTGGAGCTCCTCTTTCAGTTCTAGTTGCAGATTGCTTTTGATGTCAAATGAAATGTTAAAGAAAGCTTTTCAAGTTCAGGAGGTAGGAATACCTTGATGACAATTTCATTTTTGTTACATTCGTGGATCCCACCCCCCCCCCCTTCCTCCGTCATCTCGGGCCTTGTAGTCAGGGAAAAAATTAATATTTATTTTTCGGGGGCTACTTTTCAAGCTTGCCTGCATAAAAATAACACTCTAAAATTTGTTTTGCATTGAACTCTATGCAAATTTACAGGGGCTCTTTTCTGATTTTCGGGGGCTCTTTTGGGCATTTCGGGGGCGAATTCGCCCTGAGCCCCCGTGAATTTTTTTCACTGCCTTGTACTGGACAGGATTAAGGACATAACTGGTGCAGTAACCTTCTTGGTTATTGAAAATTAATGTTAAACACAACTGTTTCCTGCCTCAACATATAACAGAATACGAGTTGGATTGCAAAATAAAAAATGATTTTTATTTTTTTATTTTTTTATTTTTTATTTTAATTATCCTATACATACACATTCAATATCATATACTGTAGTAAGGCTGCGACGAGTAGTCGAATACTCGAATACTCGCACTGTTGACAGCTACTCGAGTACGATTTTATCGAATACTGGCCATTTTTTTTTTTTTTTCCCTGTTCACCTGGCACTGTCCAGGCCGACGGTCACCCGTGCCAGAAGAGCACCGGCATGGTCCGTGGGTAAAAATGTTTCCCAGCTCAATCATACACAGAGTGTCACTGTCAACTCACCACTCAGAAACTGGGACCAAATCTCCGGATTTCTGTTTGGACTCGGAGGAAAAAAACAAAAAAAATCAAAAATCAAAAAAATTCAAAAAAATTCCAAAAAAAACATGGCGTCCGAGTATTCGAGTATTCGAGTATTCGAGTATTCGCGGGCAAGGCTGGGAGTGTACTCGAGTACCTCATTACACGGTTATGCACAGCCCTATACTGTAGTGTCATGTCGCTCTGACTCAAGGTCTGATAGTGGAACTAAGTGAAAATTTGTCCTTCCTTATTAACATCATCATCATTTTGTTCATTTTCTATATTTTGCTCATCATATTTACCGTTGTTGTTCCTCCTCGAGTCTGATGAGGGTGCCCTCCAGTTCCGTTGCATGCTCATCCACCCTCATCTTAAGCCGGGTCTCTGCATTCTCTAGCTGGGTCTGCAAACTCTCAGTGGTAGTCTGGAGCTATGGTAAACATGTCCAGTACATGAATCAGTAAAATGGATTACCCGGTAGTTACTTTCACTTTGCTTTTTTTATTATTCTATGACACTTGCAGGCAAACTAAACCTATATAAACCCCTATAGAAAAGGTAGCTAAGGGAAACGTAAGGGAAAAGAGATGCATCCAGAACACAACAGACACAATTTTTTGTGATATTTGTCAATAAAAAAGTTTTAATTCGGCATACAGGTGTACCTATAATAATTTCAAGTCTAATGTCTCAATGTTTAGCAATCAATAATAATATTAAGCCTAATACCTTAAAAGTTTTAATTTGACATACATGTTTCTGTATGACTTTTGATTATAACATGTAGCACTGTGTTTTTCTGATATTGTGGACACCTCTTTTCATACCACTTCATTTTGATATGCTACCTACACCCTGTACATGCAAATAACATTCCCCTTACTTTAGTCAAAGTCATCAGGTCAATAATCAAGGCAGATGCTATCAATCCAAAATTTCGTTGAAAAATGTACACAAAGTGCATAATGAAAATTAAAACATTTGATTGATAATCATTTAATCCCAAGCATGACTTTCCAAATATATAATTGATAATGATTTAATGATATTTCAATCCAATGCTTACTTTTCGAAAGTTCAAACATTGATTGATTAATCACGATTTTAACCCCATGCTTTCCTTTTATGAGTCAAAATACTTGATTGATAAAACCATGCTTGCCTTTAATTAGTCAAAATACTTGATTGATAAAACCATGCTTGCCTTTAATTAGTCAAAATACTTGATTGATAAAACCATGCTTGCCTTTTATTAGTCAAAATTCTTGATTGATAAAACCATGCTTGCCTTTTATTAGTCAAAATACTTGATTGATGAAACCATACATTCCTTTTGAAACGTCAAATATTTGATTGCTAATGATTTAATCCGGTGCTGATGGAGCACCCACAGACATACAAAAAGTTGTTGGCATCTGTAAGATTGTTTATCAAGGATCAACAACTCTACTAGTTTCATGATCAAGGATGTGTGTGGGTTTGGTCATGTTGGCAAAGGATCACATTGAACAAAGAATTAATGCCTCTGGATTCTCGAAACTAGTACATTGGACAGCTGCAGTATTCTTGCACTGTGATTTCAGATTACAGCGTGGCAAAAATTGTACAGAAACAAAGGACAGACTTACAGATATCTTCTCTCGATCGGATTCGTTGAGGCTGTCCTGCAGAGATGATTCAAGGTCTCCACATTTCCTCTTGTATTGCAATACCTAAAGGAGAGAGAGAGAGAGAGAGAGAGAGAGAGAGAGAGAGAAACACATGGAAATTACCATACCATATAAACAAAGTAAAGAAGACTGTTTCATCATAAGAAGGTTAAAGATATTTTATGTATGCCTTGTTCAGCACTGGTGCAAGCATCTATGGACAAGAATATTTTCATTTCAAGCCAAATACGGATTACTCCCTGCTTGCTTTTATAAATAAAAAGTCGAAAAGAAAATGAGCTTGGCCTGTAGTTTCTGGATGAGCTACAAACCCTGTCTCTGTTGCCACCTTGCTATTAACCAAGTGTTTACATGTACAACTGCTGCACAGTCATAACACTGCTTTGTTAGAACTAGTTCTTTGCCACATTTATTTCAATGCAAGTATTCTATGATACAAGGTCTGGTAATGAGTGTCCTGCAGTGAATTTCCTACACCAACCAATTTCTAAGTTTTAGCCTTGGACCTAAATTAAACCTAACACTATTCTTCTAAATACGAATATCAAACCTAACTTAAAAGTTAAAACCCAATCGCAACCCTTCCCCAACTCTTATATCTTTGAGAAAAAAATGCCTGTAGCACTTGTTACTGCAGCAAATGTCGAATCACTGAAATGAATTTTTCTTTGTTGATAAACCAATCAAGTTAGGTTGGAATTTCAGTACAAGTCTCTGTTCGCAATCTTGACAAGCCTAGAGTTTACAATTGCTGTAGCCAGTTTTGAACAGTTTTGTTCTACATGTAGTTCTTTACCCATTTCTTTCAATGAAAATGCTAAAAAATTAAAGTTTTCTTATTGATATAAGACTCACCTTAGCCTGTAGTTTCTGTACAAGCTGAGCCTGTCTCTGCTGGCCATCTTGATAGGCCTGGAGCTTTCTCTTATAGCTGCCGTGTTCATCTTCAAGCTTCCGTCTCAGCTCCACGTTCTGGGAGACCAGACTCCGGTTCTGCTCCTCCCGCTCCCGCTCAAAACCTGCATCCGCCTTGTAACTCTGCTCCAACTGAAAATGAAAGAAGACCGTTGTATTGATATCAATAAAAAATAACAATAATAATAACTGTTGTTTAAATTTAGCACCTAACCCATTACAATGTAACTGACCAAAGAAGTTACAGAAGTATTGCCTTGGTCACTGGATTCATCTACAATTCTGCTCCTTACAGTGCACTCTCTCCACTCCTCAGGGAAGTATTCTGACCAGTAACCTGTTTACAGGCATTGTACACATGCTAATCCAATCACACTGACATTCATATCTTACTACACCCTGTACATACCCATATAAGACCTGGGTGAAGACAAGCAGTGTACCGTATTTGCCGGCGATAAGGCCGCAGCGCCGCATAGGCTGCACCCCCAAACTTTGACATTTCGTAGACAAAAAAAAAAAAAAAAAAAAAACGAACTAAGATCTAGATCTACCGGTAGTTTATGTTTGAAAAATAAATTATGAAGTTTATTCATGAGATTGACAAAACTCCATGTCAACAATATAACACAAAATTGTCGGTAAGATGTGTGGAGTTATTCTAGAAATGTCCTGTACAATAGTACTTGTACGTTCGATCAAGAATATATATATGAGAACCCACCCGCGCATGCGCAGATCATTACGTTCCGTAGTTTTTCTTAGTGCGAAACACTGGGATTTCTTCTCGCAGAATCCATCGAAATCTCCGCAATCCGACGATTTATATTTGGACATAAAATTGTTTATTGGACCCCGATCTTTACTACTACTCGTCGTTTTTGTAGTTGAAAATCATCTTGGTGTTTTTTTATCGTATTTCTCGCCAGGGAAAAAATTAATATTTATTTTTCGGGGGCTACTTTTCAAGCTTGCCTGCATAAAAATAACACTCTAAAATTTGTTTTGCATTGAACTCTATGCAAATTTACAGGCTCTTTTCTGATTTTCGAGCTCTTTTGGGCATTTGAAAATCATCTGAGCCCCCGTGTATTTTTTTCACTGTTTCTCGCCATGGAATAACATGGTTTTGACGCTACCGCGACCGGCACTGCTGCCGCGAGCTCCGGCATGGATCTCGCTACCGGTCCCACATTTACGAATACGTGCTGTATTTTTGAATATTTGACTGTTGCTGCGCAAAGGCCGCACCGAGACTTTTTGATATTTTCTCTTCCGAAAATACTGCGGCCTTTACGCCGGCAAATACGGCAAATACGGTAGATACATGTAAAGTAAGAGAGCAAATACAGTACTAAGGGGTTTTCAAAAAGTGATTTGCATTAACGACTAAATATAAAACATAATAGGCCAGTTTATCAAATTTCATGCATTCAAAATAAAAGTTGCTTTAAATGATCCTACAGCATTTACAAGTCTTGCCTGACAAAGCATCTACAGACCTACATGTACATATGGTGGATTTCATCTAGACATGTATAGAGATGCTTTCTCTCAGTACAAGTAAATCAAAGTCCTCACTAAGGGCTCTGAGAATAAACATCGAAATTGATATTCATCAGTAAATTATTAAACTGTCTGACAGAATTATGAGCTTTTCGTCTTCCTTTTCTAACACACACACAGAAAAGGGAGAATTTCAATCATTAACATTGTAAAAATCATTAACGAAGTCATGCTTGCACACTCCATTACACACATTGTGGAACTTCAGGATATCAATGCCATGCTTCAAGTACCAGTATTCATATTCAACAATCAACCGCAGCACCTCTATCATTCACCATCTTGCTTTTTCTTTCAACAAAGCACATTCAATACACTATGACATCAGATTCTATTTATAGACGAAGAAGAATGACCAGAGAGTACTGAATGAACACATACATGTATCTTTACTTCAAGGAAACTATAAACTCACCTCTGCCAATGTTCGAAAAGTTATGAGATACATCACTGAAATTCCTGATGCAGTTTACGAAATGACAAATGTACCTCTGAGTATCACACTTCTTCAATAGTACATTAAAACGTTTGACATTTCCAAAAGTACAGTTCAACAAAGACATAAATAATCAATGCTCCAAATTATGAGTACAGATATGTGAAGCTAAAATCAAGACGAAATGACACTCCCAAGACACACAACAAGAATATATCTTCCAATATTTCACTTTTGCAAGTTTTTTTTTCAGCTCGATCACTCATTCTGTACATTAATAGGCATTTCCACACAACGCAATTAGCCATGGCCTTGATCATGCCCACATCAGATATTACTGTTAATTAATCAAATCCACGGATTTTAATCCGCTGAAAGCCGATGTGATGGCGACTGCCTTCCCCTGGCCAGCGTGTACTGCAAATTGAAAGATTATCACCCACCACACAAGGCCATGCTCAAATCGAACTCATTAATTATTTTCATCCATTTTATACACGCCTCCAATCACAAGCCTACACGCCTTTGGGAAAGTCATTAAAAACGTGCCTTTTACTCTAAATTTACAACCTTGATTCTAGGTCGTGTGAATGGGTAGTAAATTGAATCATAGTGGAAAGAAGATATTTATATTTCCCCTTCCCATGTGCCTTAAAGGTACCATTTGACATTTTTAAATGAAATGAAAGTGGCCAATTTGAAGTTGTCTAATTGGGGAAAGCAGGGCTCAGTCTTATAAAGAGTTGATATTAATCGCAACTTATTGACGATTGATATCAATCGCGAGCATGTACATACATGTAGGAGATAGGAGACTGCAAACTTGGATTGATTGGAGGAGTTGCAATTGATTCAATCGCAACTCTTTTAATAAGATGGGGCCCAGGTATCTTAAATCTGACTTCAAAAATTATTGCTCAAATATAGTGGTTGTCTCTAAAAGTAGTTCTGTCATAATCACAACAGAGGAAAAATTTACTTTCTGGCTGAGACTTGTATACATCGCCCTAAAGGTATGGGCCTATATAGGCTCAAACTGCTGGCCAAACAGGGCAAGTAAAAAAATATATATTAATGCTACATTTACAACAATGTATATAGACCCTTATCAAGGGGCGGCAATGTCACTGTACTATTTTGTGCACTAACAGGCAAAGAGGGCCGAGGAACAAGCGAATTTCATTTCCTGAGCACTGTATATTAGATGCTACTCTAGTATCTATATCTTCTCAAGGCCGGGAGCCATTATGATATTGCAAATGAATAACTGCGTGAACAAAGAGGAGAACAACTGAAGCAACTTTTTCACAAAAAGCCCAGCGACAAAGAGACTGGAAATTGGAGTATTTCATATCTAATTGCCTTCATTGTCATTCACAAACATTGCATGCTGAATACTTTTTGAAGTGATGTTTTGAGGAAAAATGTACAGTACCAGGTACCTGAATGTTCACTTTATACTTATGTGTTCATAATGATAACTAGTTTTAACTACACAATGCTGGTATTATGCCTATCGAAAAGAAAAGTTGCACACAATACATGTACAAAACTTCCAGACTAATTTATGCATTAAAAAGAAATTTAATATTTCACTGTGTTGTGTACCAGCATATTATTTGAGCAATTCTAGGATGTTGACTGCCACTTGAGAAGAACTACAATGCAGCACATATTTATATTTAAATGTGTTTTAATAACAAATAAATTAACTTTTCATTAAATTTTCAATCCATTTCATTCTAGTTTTCGATACTTCTTTCCAAACAAGTAATCTAAAAACAAAAGTTATCCAAAAAAAGTACCCCCCCTTTATACCTAATTATAAAACTTTAAAATGTAGGGTTGAGACTGGGGTGGGTGGAGAAAAAAAAGGGAAATGACTACAGAGACAGACAAATATGGATGTACACTGTAGTTGCAGCGTAGAAAGCAGAAGTAGAAAGATTTATACAGATTTATAAAGGGGGAGTAGAAAGATTGAGAGAGTAGAGAGGGGGAGAAGGAGAAGGAGACAGCAAAGACACACTGAGAGAATATTTAAAGGGTTATAGAAACTATTTTTTTTTGGAGGAAAACTTTATACTTTACAGGAGTCCATAAAAATAACTGCACTATGCTGGTATTATGCTTTTCCAAAAGGAAAGTTGTACAATACAATCTTACAGACTAATCTTCATTCCAATGGCTCATCATGTACATGTACTGTATGCATTAAAAAGAAATTTAATCTCACACTGTATGCCAGCATATTCTTTTAACAATTCTATCATGTTGAATTGCCACTTGATATGAATTACAATGCAGTTCCGTACTTGAATGCGTTTTCGCAACAAAATGAACAAATAAATATAACTTCAAAATTTAATTTTCATTACTTTTTTCCAAACAAACACATGATATAAAATAAACGTTATATACTACAGTAGTTAGAAAACCGATTTATCCCCCACCATACTGCAGTAGAAAGCTATAAATGTAGGCATGAAAAAGGGGTGAGTGAAAAGTAAAAAACAGGAAAGGATACACAGAGAGAGACAAATGTAGAATTAGAAGTAGAATTAGAAGTAGAAATATAGATAAGAGAATTAGAAGTAGAAATATAGATAGAGAATAAAAAGGTCGAAGTTGAAAGACAAGGATAGAATGGTAGGGGGAGAGGAAGACAGGAAAGACATGACAAGATAATGTTACAGAGTTGAAGAGAAAGAGAGTGAAAGAAAATGAAAGAAGGAACAAAGAGAGAGAGAGGCTAAAAGAGAACAAAGTATTGCAGATAGAGCTGAAGGGGAAGAGGGAAAGAAAAACAGGAAGGAAAGAGAGAGAGAGAGAGAGAGAGAGAATGCAAGAGTGGGAGAAACAGAGAAATTGAGAAAAAATGGGGGAAAAAATGAGAAGAAGTGGAATTTGGGGAAGATCAAGAAATATTAATAGCAAGGGGTGGAGAAACCGACAGTAAAATAGACATGTAAGAGAAGTAGCTAAAAGGGGGCATATGAAAGTACCTCACATTGCCCCCATGCAAAGCTTTGAATGAAGTTCAAAGGTTACCACAGAATTAAATACAGAGGAAACAAATATTCTTTATACAGCTGCCGAATAGAGGAAAATTAGTGCTTCCTCACATGTTGGTTTTTTCAATAAAATGATTGATTGCAAGCCTATCATCAAAGCCACATAATAAAACTTTTTTTTAATAGTTAAGCTTTAGTGTTCAATTGATCACCTGCAAATGACAATGGAATATAGAAGACTTAGCATAAAAACTGGCTGTATAATTATATCATCTACATGTCCAATGCAATTTATCAAATTCTCAATTTCAAAAGAAATAATCTTGATCAATATCTTTTCAATGTATGGATCATAAGTAAAGAAGCTTTGAAAAAAAAAATTTCTGTGAAATTGTACTATTTTATTGTATGCCTCAAAACAAACTTAGGTACTATGTCCCATTTGCAGGCCAAAAAAATGAAAAGGTTAAATTCCAACGGCATTTGAAAGACAATACTAATTTAGAACTTCCCTAAAAAAAGGGGGGCTTGAAAATGTCTTTAAGTGGGAAAATAACGACTATCAGTTGTCGAATCGACTTAAGTGCTACCAAGTCAGTAAGTCTGATTTTCAGACCATTGTACCGAATGGTCGTACGTTTTGTGCTGCGCAAAGATTCAATCAGTTTAATTTTGGCCATTACAAGAAGTGGGTTATGAAGAATATAAAAACTTGGAAAAAAAAGTAGTTTCTAATTAAGCACCTCTTTTGTGTCGCAGCAGACATCCACCATCTCAAGAAAAGGTACTCTATCGGAAAGGGCATCCTCCGAATTCTTATCAAAATCGACCCCTTCATGGGGCGCCCTTGGCTCCTTCTTCACATACCAATCATCATCGATGGTATATTCATCGTCATATCCAACATATCTATCATAATCTTGTTCATTTTCCTCCTCTGCCCATCCTTCCACCTTCCTATCCCCATCATGCTTGGCATCATCTCCTGAATACTCCGCCTCAAATTCATCCTCCTCACGAGGGGTTGGGAGTTCCATGGAGCGCATCCGCCCCTCCTCGTAAATAGGCATCTTGGGGACATAGCCTGTGATGTTGGAATGTCTCCGAGGGGAATTCCCCTGGCCAGGAGGGGAGGGGCTTGTGGAGTTTCGGGTGTACGAGAAGCCCATGAGGCTGTAATCGGAGTGTCTTCGGGAGTAACCATGGCGATCTAGTAGCTGTTTCACTCGCTCAGTGAGTTCCTCATCGGTAGCATCAGAAAAATTTGGGTCGGTCTTTTGGATGGTGTCTTCCCACTATGGGTCAATGGGTGTGTGTGTGTGTGCAAGAAGATTAGACTTTGGGAGCTCTCCAAATTTGGCTCAAAAAGGAAACTTAGAAATGCACTGTCCCAAGATAAAGATTATAAAATAATATCGATTTTCTTGCACTTTTTTATCGAAAAAATTAAATTGCAACTATGCAGTTCAAATTTGTGCATGTACAGTATAACCTTTGCAAAGATGATAATTCTTGTCATGGGGCAGTTACACCTACAGGATGTAAATGTAGACTAGGAACATTCATACTTTATAGTTTATATCACCTTCATGTTAGCAATATTGCCAACATTTATATTTGCTGTTAATTTTCTTGTTACAGGTGACCATTTCCAATGTAAACGTTATTTTTCTTCAAATTTTAACAAGTGCATATGATATCCTTTGCAAAAGGACTGCATTTCTTAGTTTCACTTTTTGATCAAATATTAAAAAAAACAAGGCATTGCTAGATTCGTGTTAGCAATCACACATTGCAAAGAAATATTCAACCAATCAGGTGCTTGTGCTCATTAACTCTTTATTCGCTGTGTATTGAAACCCTCAATTGGTGCACTGTTTTAGTGTACATGTACAATATGTATATGTTCCAAACATGTCAAAAGTCAAAAGTCAAATGCGGTAGTGCACTGATGATTCATTAGTTGACTAAAGCGAACAAAGAGTTAATAAAAAAAGTTAAAGTTCCATGAGGCAAACAGGATATTGTGTTAATTGTTGATTAACTAATTAAGAAAGATAACCACAGTAATGACTATTTTAACTTGTGGATTATCTAGTCTTGCTGATCAGCAGATTAGTTTAGATTAGATATATTTATAAGGAATAGCTTCATGTAAACATAATGGAGGTACTTGTCACTTTAATTAAATGTCGACCACTATTATGTTTTGTTTTGTTGTTTTTGTTTTTTGTCATTTAATTTGATGCAACAAATTTGCTTTTGAGAAGCTCCTGTCATACATAGAAAAAGATATCAAAAGTAGTAAAGTACATACTTTACTCTGCATTTTATAAGCGGTGTAGGATGATGATGAAGTAATAAATAAAGGGTGATTTTTTCAAAATCTAAATGAAAAGAAACAAAGATAGTTCTATCGCCATGATTCTTTTAATCACTTTTTTTCCATGCGCAATGTCTGCAAAGTTAATATTAACTTCATAGGGGTTAATAGGACAGAATCAACTCTCCCAGGCACTCCTCATCAGCAATCACATTTATATTAACTCTTCATAAGCATACTCCTACCTGAAAATTGAGCTTTCATCAGGATTTACCCCTTGAAATATCTATTTTGCTGTGCTGGTGAAAATGCTAATTCCCCTCAATGCTTAAAAGATCCAGTGTGGAATTAAAAAGATTTGCATAATGTTCATCTACTGCTCAGCTACTGCTCAGCTACTGACAAGTGCCAAGTACATGTACGTGACTAATTGTTTCCGTTTGTTTAATAGCATTTATACACTTCAGGTCTACAGTGTATAGGTTCATAATGCATTACATGTATGTAAAGAGAAAATGATACATTTCTACATTGTAATTTCATTTATATTTTCTCTTAATATCTGAAAGTGTAAAGAAAAATACAAATTTAACAACTTCATGTTTTATTTTTTTAGTTCAACGGTGAAAGCAATATTTGGAAAGAAGTATATCCCTGTTAGCTGATTTGAATTTTGTTGTGGTTTAGGCCAACATGCACACTACATCTGCTACAAATAAAACACATTTACTAGTTAATCATTTCACTCTGTAAGGTGTTAATCACAAAACAAGAGTGGCAATAGGTCCAAGTTTCTTGAGTTTGCAAAACAAACACCACACACATTCACACAAAATACGATACGAAAGTGCACATGTCTAACATGTATGTCCCACATGTTCCCATGCATGTGACGTTAATATCCGCAACCTCATGATTAATATTCAACACAAGAGGAAAAGAAGAAAAAA
The DNA here is from genome assembly GCA_037976565.1 of Mesocentrotus franciscanus. NCBI lineage: Eukaryota > Metazoa > Echinodermata > Echinoidea > Camarodonta > Strongylocentrotidae > Mesocentrotus > Mesocentrotus franciscanus. The sequence continues at coordinate 19,319,645 of CP137682.1, forward strand.
AGTCTCAGAAAACATCATTATTCATGAAATTATTATGAATATAGTAAGTCTATCCCTAAAATCAAGGAACGGAAAGATTAAGTGCAAATGCAACAACACAATTCAAACTTGCTTGTTGAATCCTAGATTTGACCCATCCTTGCTCTTCCAATTCTCCTGCTCCGCCCCTTTGATCCATCTCGCTATAAACCGGATAACCAAACCATTAACTCTGCAACTCGCTCACAAAGTCATAGCATGATGCCCATTGGGCTTCAATCATACTTCTGCCTCAATTGAAGTTCAAAGCCGCACATTACATGGACACAATAGCAATATGCCCAGGTTGTTTATCGTATTAAAGCAAGCGTGGAAAGTCGACTGTAATGCATGCGTGAGTGGTAGCCATTCCTACAGTACTACCAAGTAGCGTCCCCTACAACCAGGGGACAATAGTGGAATATTGATTATTTAAATCAGCCGGGGATCCGTTAGCACAATACCCATTCATTAAGATTGTTTTGAACCAGGTGTAAAGGGCAAGTCAGTTCACTATCGAAATGCACGCATTATCAGAATATTTCTGCAGGCATTTTTGAGAGGAAGATGACATGTATCCACTCTCTTCTTAAATTGAATAAGAGCTAAGAGAGCTATGAAGTCTCTATAGACATTATAATAGAAACCTAGCTGTAAATAGTCCTGTATTGAGATGGTTTAATCTTGTTTCTGATTCTGATGCAAATAATGCTACTTGATACGATTAAATCTCAATATAACAGTTTCATCTCCCCCTGATGGCAAGTTTGTATGAGATTACTCCTTGTGGGCAAAGCTTTTCACCTCTGCAAAGTTCTTGACAGAGTTAAATCCTTGCATTAATGAATGACTCTCATTTGCTTCAAGAAGGATTTTGGGATTACTTCAACTTCTTGAGAAACGGTGAGCATCCATTTCAATCTGATTATCCCTCATTTCACAGCTCCATTCTTGTAAATTTATCAAGGGGGCTGAACTCTCTGAGACTCTTACTTCCAATGTAGTTTCCAGGCACAAACCCTTGTCAGTCGTTGTGCATTACAATGTCTGGAAAATAAGACTACAATAGGCTCTGTACTTAAAGGTAAAGACCAGTTTTGGAAACGCCCCTCTCAAAAATGAAATAGAAGCTCTTATTACAAATCATGTGAAAGAATATGTTTTGACTAATACGTGATGATACAAATTTTGCTGGGAAACCGCCTACTAATTGATATATTTGGTAAATTAGTATGTCTATCTGGACTGGATAGATATCGCAATCGCGTATACATGTATATCTTCCTGTGTACAGTGCTTGTAACTTTACCATGACTGGGCCAAATTTCTTATAATTTTGATGATTCCAGAACCTTGCAGTACACACCAATACTTGTATGCTAGATGATCAACCTTTTCCGATCGATTCCACGTTTCTTTCACAATGCAATCGCATGACCAGAATTGGTCTATACCTTTAAGCTGCTCCGGATATCGACACAGCCAGTAACAGACAGATCTAGAATATGCTCAAGCCTTTAGGAATTGTTGTAAAGTGTCTAATTAGAGTCTGTACTTGCAGACTACTTCCAAAGGTTGTGGTCCACAAGCCATTTGATTGGATTGACCAGTCGTTTCATCTTATGAATATTCATGTTTTTAAATTTTGCAGCAGGAGTGGATTGTTCAATTTATACTTCGGACAATTGGACAGCAATGCACTTTGCCCATGAGCACCATTTGGACTTGATAAATTTGATGAATAATATGCAAAAAACAATATGTAAAATATCAATATGACTTTTCACTGATCTAAGGTCTAGACGAGAAATACTTGAATTTGTCTAAAGTTCCATGATGATTACGAGTTGGTCGATATTAAGGAACAGCAAGAACACTTTCAAACTCATAGACCACACTGGTAGCTGAATAGGGGGAGGGCTGTAGCGTCCCCTACCCATTCATATTTAAATGGGGCAAATAGGTTTGAATATAGCACCCTGGTAGGAAGTGGATGGTTTCTGTATTCTCCGAGGCCATTCAAGCCAGTGAATGACAAACAGAAGTCCAACAATGAAACAGTTTCACCCCCGGAATAAAGCTGATAATGGGAGGGAAATTGATTAAGAACAGTGGGGTCGGTTATTGTTTGGGTGTAAACTGTTTTTTTATTTATGTGAATAGAAAACATGGGCTCAATACAGAGGAGGCATAAAGGTACGTAAGATTAGAAACTGATGAAGGTTGAGAGCTAAATGGGAGGGGGAGGAGGGAGGGGGGAATCACTTGACCGTAGTAAAATCAAAATAGTACAACTTGGTCCCAACTACATGTATCACCTAAATTTACAGTAGTTGATGGATGGATACAATACTGTACCTGGGGTGTTTCACAAAGACTAAGATCGACTTTAAGTTGGACTTAAGTATAACAGGCCGTTCGTGCCATTGGTTGCTATCCCCATTGGTCTCTAAATTATAATCGTTAGATAATATTTTTTCCTTCAATAATGAACTATCAAAAAATGTAAACTCTGTAGATTTGAGACCACGATTTGTACGTCCCGTGAGAGACCAATGCCAGTAAATGATGAGAGAAAACAATGGCACGAACGGCCTGTTATACTTAAGTCCAACTTAAAGTCGATCTTAGTCTTTGTGAAACACCCCCATGGTGTTTTAAAAATTGACACTTTTGGCAAGAGTGAGGTATTTGGTCATTTGGTCCCATACGGCACAACGTGCTGGACAGTTCTAAATTTATAAATTGGCATTGATTGTGTCATTTCACTTAATTCTGGGCTTGAAAAGTTGAAACACAGATCAGACTGATCATTTGTGCAACGAAGGATGAACTTGAACTTAAAAGATGACCTGCAATTCACAGTGAATTCTTAAAGTTGACTTGATATAAAGCGATTCATGTTTCAGTCAGATTCCCTATCCAGGACAAACTCTCATCCAATAGTTCAAAGGTCATCTTCATGACCAAAGACCCTGATTCATGTTGGCTGTCTGATTCCCTCAGGGTAAAATCAGATCCTACAAGCACCTACTTGGTGACCCAGCAGGTAGCAATTTGTAGCTGATTCTGGATGTCTGGATGAATCGCAAGAAATGATGACTGGGTGAATGTGCACATGTGCAAAGGTCTCACCAATGAGTTCTAGGAGTTCTAACTCTTTGGTCTATATTAACCCTCCCATGAAGCACACAATTTTGAATGGGATTAGGGCAAAGTGTGAGCGCATCGTAAAGTCCTATCTGTCCTATAACTTACAAATAAAGTAGACTATAAACCATTTAAATCTTCTAAATGCAGAAAAAGCATTTACGAATAAGCAAGTTATTCCCCAATTTTTACATTGAGCTATATATATCTTTCCATATATCTTGCACAGAATGTAAACCAAGGTTTTGATAGTAGCAGTGTTCTGCTGGCAAAGGACCCTTTAAAATCTGTACTTCCCTATATGTTTTACATGTAGCTGATTTCAATGAAAACATTATTACAGGGTCTCCATGTTGTTTGATATTTCCAATGAAATCACCTTTGATATAACAATTTTTGTGATGACCTAACAAGTAAAAGTCCATTCATTAAACAGAGATCATGTACATGTATGTGAGCCTTCAAAAAGATAGGTATGTAGGCCTACTATGTTACAAAACTTACAAAACATGAACATGTACACCTGTATGCCTGTTTACTATGAAAAGCACCTAACTGAGCTTAAGCACAAATAGATTTGCCCCGCTTACAAATTTTATTTCATGTAAGACTTGAAATATTACACAGGAAATGAACACAAAACAATAACAGTCAACTGCCATATTCCACACGTGCAAGTTTGTCAGTGAATGTCACGGCAGTACAACCATGGTTACAAGTTCACAACATGGTTGCAACTTTGCAAGTACTAGGAGCTGATATATTTTAATCATTTAACACTATCAACTGCTTTTAAAGTGATTCAAGAAATCATTTCTTACCATCGTGGCAGGTATTCCAATTCATATGAGCACCACGTTATATTCCAAGCAAGAGTTTGAAAAGTTTTACAGGGAGCAGAGACTGTTCAAGGCTGCCACGTACATGTACATGTACGTTGTAAAACAATACATGCATATCCTAACTATCCCCTGCTATATGATAAGTACTAAGCGCTAAAGGGATACAGAAACAGGGTATGTGGCACAGAGATAAATATGAGGTATTTCCTGCTTTCGCAATCGACCTAAGGAAGTGAATTCGCGCGGTAAATTTGTAAACGGCCATCGACAGGAACTGGCTACTCAGGACAACGAAGAGCCAAGAAGATGACCAATCAAGGAAATGGAAATACATGTACATATATAAGTATCTTCCTACCCATAGCAGTCAAGTGTCACCTGCAAATGACATATATTTGTATCTTCTAATGAAGAATGCTCTGAGTTACAAATAGTACATGAGCAGAAAATGCAACAAAATCACTGGAAATTTTGAGTCCATTCTGTTGCAGTGATTTAATTTAAAAAAATTATAAATTGTCTTTCTAATCACCCTATTTGTGTACAAATTGGAAATATCTTTCAGATACAATTTTGTAATTCTCATTCACACTGTTTCATTTAATATACATTTTTTTTTAGAACTATGAAAAAGTAGAAAATAAAAATTTCACTTTTCCCCTGATGTGTGCCAATTTTACAGAATATTTTGTCAATGAAAACTTACAGAATAAATATGAATTTCTAAGGTAAAAAAAAAAAGAATACTGAGACAGAGACATTCACTAATAAACAGAAGATTTAAACCACATTATAGGATGAATATGGCTAGAAAATGAGGGAGAGCCAGAGGGGATGAAGATAGAGCACAAATTAAGAGCATGAGAATAACAAGATTACAAATTAACCTATTACAAATGTAAAAAAATATCTAGAGAATTAAGAGAAAGGAGGATAGCAACAGAAGAGGGAAAATGGGATTTCTGACTTCATGAAAATGGAAACTTAAAACACACAAGCACGAGCTTTCTTGTGGAGGAAATAATAAATCACTGAGGTACACTGAAAGCAAGGACACCGTTTCCCTGCCGTAAGTTTGGTAATAAAGATAAAGACCAGTTCTGGTCATGCGATTGCATTGTGAAAGAAACGTTGTGGAATCGATCAGAAAAGGTTGATCATCTAGCATATTGGTATGTGCTGCAAGGTTCTGGAATCATCAAAATGATAAGAAATTTGGCCCAGTCTTGGTCAAGTTACAAGCACTGTACACAGAAAGATGTATATGGGACTACGCGACCACGTGCGCGATATCTATTTGGTCCCAATAGATATAATAATTTACCAAATATATCAATTAGTAGGCGGTTCCCGACTTTCCCGGCAAAATTTGTATCATCACGTATTAGTCAAAACATATTCTTTCACATGATTGGTAATGAGAGCTTCCATTTCCATTTTCTGAGAGAGGGGCGTTTCCAAAACTGGTCTTTACCTTTAAAGTCAGCTGCATGCTGAGGATAAGTACCTGGGAAGATGATATTGCAATCAGTGAAATAACTGCAGATGCGATACCTATCAATGGGCATGCTTGTGATTGCTTCTAATATTAGGTTTGATTTTCTTTCCAGGGTCATAGAAACTGTTTATTCAGAGACGGACACATCACATATAATCAATGGAAAGATATTTGTGCTAAACAATTCACCCTACCGTCAATATACAGTGTTAAACAGTAGAGGGCAACCTTCGTCCCACAATGCACAGGTCAGCACATGCGCAGATACGACACAGAGGAAGACGATGAGACAAGGTTTCTTTTCGCTTCAAGAAAATGGTGTACATGTACAGCAGTGTCAACAAATTCCTGATTTTACTTCAATATTGTTCAGGTTTTATGAACTCCTCTGATGATTTCATAAGATCTACAATGTATGTAGGCATCATCATAATCTGTTACTTATATTTTATTGGCTCAGAAATTACCATTTCTACCGAACTTTCCTGTTCTTGACCCATTGTATTTGTATGGGGCCCAGTAGTGTCTTTGCCACATATAACCCACGACCAGAGCTGCCCTCTACGGCTGAATACCATAGTGGCAATAGTGAGACTTACATGTATGACACTGTACTGGCACTTTCATGGTGTTCACAGGAGTCAATATGGGCATTCTCAACACTCACTTTTATCTAAAGATTTTTTAATATTTATTTTTATTCAAGGCACAAATAAATATCAATATCTCTATTGATCTCTCCATTCACATATATGCATCGGGTTAAAATATCAATGTGTGTATCAAATTAAAAATTGCCAATAAAATCAATTGAAAAAAGGAACAATGACATGAGAAGCGAATCACAAGACCAGGGCCCTGTCTTATAAAGAGTTGCGATTGATGTCAATCAAATGCAACCCAATCAAGTGCAAGTTTGCAGTCTCCTTTCTCTCATGTACAAAGTTGACATTGATATCAATTGCGAATAAGTTGCGATTGATATCAACTCTTTATAAGACGGGGCCCTGACCTTTACTGAGACAATTATTCTTATCACAGTGAATTAAGCAATGTATCATTCAGCGTGTCCACACACAAAACAATTTATCCCGAAACTCTATAACGATACGTCGTATAAAGAATCATCGTATAAATTCCAGGGTGTCCACACACACAAGAAAGTAATCCCAAAACTCTACAGCGAAATGTCGTATAGGTGCGCAGTTTGCTACTGCGGTCATGAAATGGAAGCGGAAATGAGAGGTCAGGTCTCCTTTCGCGCGCGATCCGACGTTAAGCCCCGCCCAGTTAGACTAGTTCCGTCCACACACAAATTTCCGTGATTAAGCGTGATTAGTTATTGAGTTCTAGTTCGAAACGATGCCCAAACCTGCGTTTCGTTACACGACGTTTCGTTATACGACGTATCGTTAGTAAGCGTCCACACACACAATTTCATCATATAACTATCGCGAAACGGTATAACTATCGCGAAACGGTATAACTAATCAAGCCTAATCACGGAAAATGTTGTGTGTGGACAGGGGGATTGACAGGGGTAACTGCAAACCTGCGATTGATTAGAGGACTTGCGACTGATCCAAATCAATCGCAACTCTTTATAAGACGGGGCCCTATTCAATAGTCTTTCGGATGGTGACGTTAAAGGTCGGTCCCCAGACGTAAATAATCATATCTGATTGCTACACGTCTGTAAAAACCCAATTACACACACACACACACACACACACACACAATCGTTCCCTTTTATCAGCACTATTAACACAAATGTAGCTGTCTCATTCCTGATCATTCATCACTAACAGCATCACTACCATCCTCTTTCTTCAAACAAACTACCTGTGTGTCTAGAGCTTTATTCATTCTCACAAGGCCTGTCCTCATCAGCTTGAGATTACCAAATAACCCGCTATTTTAACTATCCCGATCGTAAATTATCCAGCTAATTTGCGTCTTCATCAGCCCGCAGTTGCAATTAGCGGGATATTTGGTCGAGATAATCATCCCAAGATATCTTGGGCTAGTTTGCAAAATAATATCCCACTATTTTTTTTGCCCGGTGCGTCTTCACCAGCCCGAAGACTCGCACTATGTACGAATGCTGAGCAAAATATCTTGCGCTAATTTGAGCTCGAGTTTCGAGCTGATGAAGGCGCGAACTTCTGGCTTATTTCCCAAATCAGAAATAGTGGGCTATTTGGCAATCTCGAGCTGATGAAGGCATACCTAGTGTTAGAACATATTTACTTGGTCCATTGCCATTAATTAGTATTCAGTCTTCATTCATGTCAGCATCCATGGGTTGTATTTGATGCGTATTTGTTGAAATGAACCAACTGCTCTACAGACAGGTATTGCCAAGAAGTGCAAACAAGCACAACTGCAGTACACTGCTATGCAAGAATGCTGTTCAAACAAATGTTAATTACATTTTCATCTCCAGGATCCCGACCCTTTCCCTGTGACAATGCCTCCTTGCATGTTGACCAGTGCTAATTGCTAACGTAAAGACCAGTCGCACATATCTGGAAGTGCCGAAGCCCTTTCAAATTGAGATCGGTGTTTGTGTCTGTTAGTGGATTCTTCCTGACCTGTCCTGCTGAAATTTTCTATGATCAATACAACCTCCAGCTAATATTGCTGTGCTATCCAGTTCCTATACTACCCGTGACTGAATTCCTTTAACTCTGAGTCTCTGACCCTGAACAGATCACTTCATCCAACCCTAACCCTACATCTTTGACAAAATTAAATCTGGAGCTAATGTTGCCAGAACAAATGTTGGATCATGCTGAAATACATCTGTACAATGTACATGTACATGTAACAGCCTCAAAAGTCAGAGAGAGCCTTGTTCTCAATGTCCACCCCCTCCCACCAGATCATTCCTACATGTTGTTCATGTCTAAACATTTATTCTACTGTATACCTACAGAAATGACAGACAAGTCAATATGAACTGTGTAACCCTTTGGAGAGAGACAGGTAGTTGTAAGTAGTTGTCTGTCTAAACATTTACTTCATGCCTAGGCATCAGAAGAAATAAAAGTTCAGAGAGAGCCCATGGCACACACGAGTAGGCAATTTGTCCCTAAAGTAGCTGGGGCCCAGCTCAACCATAAAGGCTCTTTCAGATTAAGCAGTAAGCACAGCAACAACAAAAAAGAACCCAAAAAAGGCGTTAAGAATTTGTTTTGTTTACATGTAAATGAATGGCAACTGCTCGCAACAAAGGTGGTGCACATATTCACTGAGTTCTGTGTTATAAGATAGAAACATGAACTTTACGTCATCATAAAAAAATACTGCGCCATATCGCAACAAGGCTTAAAAGGCATCTGGTGCACATATATGTAGGCCCCAAAAACTCTGACTCTAGACTCCCATTTTCAAAATGAACAGGGAGCCAAGTTATACGGACTGTCAAAATTTCAATCCAGATCCCCTGTGGAAAAGTTAGTGTGGAGCCCTATCTAAAGCTCGCTGTGTCTTCCCAAGCATTTGAGATGACTCTACTCACCCTGTCAGAGAGAGCTTGGTACTTGATAGCCAGTTCATCCCTATCTGCCCTGCTGGAAGACAGCAGATCCTCAACTCTGCTCAACTCATTCTGCAACATCCGATTCTCCTCCTGGAGACTCCCCAGGGCGGGGTTCCTCCCGGCCATCCCGTCGTCAAAGTCCTCGTCAGCCGCAAGGTTCTTGGTGACGATCTCCCGGATGCGGGCCTGGACCTTGGTGTTGGTGTCCCCCTCCCCCTTCAAAGGTGGTGTAAGATCTCCGTTATTACTCTCGTGAGAAAGTACAGTTTGTTCCAATTTCTGAGAGGGAAGGAGAAAGTTTGAAGAACGATTAGAGTCTGTAGATGACAGGTTACGATAAAGATAGACCAAATTGAGTGATCCCCTTGCACAATTCTATCTCAACCTGCCAATGGCTGAAATCTCCTTAATTTTGTTAAACCAGAACCTTTCACGTGCATGAAACTTTCTTTAAGTTGATGAGTCGTTCAGATTCGTGAATCCATGAAAATCGCTCGTTTACAAATGCAGATAATTTCATGTTGTGAAAGTCTCTGGTCTTGCACTTAACAGTAGTCAGTTGAAGGTTGTGAGAGTGTACATTTGTTGGCAGCTCTTGTTCTAGAATGTAAAATTGTCATGCTGTGTTGTTATGCACAAGAGACATTTGCCTGACACACTGAACTTCTTGCTCATATCTCTTTACTGCACTTTATTTTACTGATTCATTCTCCAACAACAACAGTGCACCTTCTTGTACAAATACCAGATATATTATATGAAACAGAAGTTGAGTCTTGTGATAATGAAGTCAAACATTTTAAAATGATAGATGGCAGAGTGAAACATTTGAATGAATGCCAAGAAACACAAGAAATCTTCCGGAATCCCCTCACTCACTGTACAGATCTGCAGTTTACTCCTTCCATACCGACAGTTCAACCTCAAACCAGGGAAATGTTACTGGTTCAATTAAACGATCAAGGGAACAGGCAGTCATGTTACAAAAGAAAAATAAACTTGAGCCCTGGGGGCAGCCAGGAATACTACCGGTACAAATTTCCATTGTATTGAGCATTACACTCAACAGCGAATGGTAATATGCAACCTGTACTGTGATATTGAGTTCTTACAGGTGTAGGTAGGAAATTGTTCTTGTTGTTGTTGACATTAAAATTCAAGAGTCAAGACTAAGCTTAACAAAAGACTTCTTCATTTTGCCACAATATAGAGACTGTATGTTTTTAACCTTACTCCTGTGAAGAATTGTTTACATGTACATGTAGGTTATATTCTATCTGTAAATGACTGAATAATCCATTTTATCGATCTATCTGTAAATGACTGAATAATCAATTCTATCAATCTATTTGAAAACAAAGTTTTCAGTTTCACCTTCATGGACACACTTAGCTACTCAATTGGCATATCCACATACATGTAGGTCATAAACCTATCATAACCCTACAGTAAAATCAACTAACCATCGTTAAATACTACAGTGGGCAAGATAATAACAGGAACATGTAAAAACCACAATCCCTCATATATAAAACAGACCTTGGCGGCACAAAGTAAAAAGATATTGACACTGATTAATTCAACAGACTATTAAAAGCATTTGCAAGCTTGATTACACCTACTAAAATAATTTGTAAATATTATACATGTAGGCTTACTATTTACTCTTCCAGGAAACTCTGTCACCTCTAGGACAAACATTTATTATGCAGAGCTGGGCTTACATATACATGTAGAAGCCTAGATACTGGACTTGCACTACATGTAGGATTTTTTAATACACATTTTCAGTCAAAATAAAACAAATTCATCTCATAGAACACAAATCTTCCTTTAAAATCAGCCACATACATGTAAATGAAGTACATGTTCATTATTAACATGCAGCTTTATCATCTCGCAGACAGGTGTGAATAAATGCGTTCGTTTGAATGGGTTGCCGTTAGCAACGATGATAAACTACATTGATGTCCAACTGTGAGTGTCCAGCTAGGCTAGAAACAATGGTATGCTTGTCAAACAAGATTGCTGATAAAGCAAACGGCTTCAGACAAATTTGTGTTATTAGAATTTTACTACTTCTTTGATGTGGGAATGGGTTACACAATTGACCAATATAGTAAAACCAAAGACTAACAAAAATACACTCCTATGAGCAAATAAGAGGAAAAAACAATACTGGAGCTCTAACGGTCAAACACACATTTGAATTTTTGTATGTGTGACATTGACAGCCACTTAGGGCCTAAATTTTGATTTTTAAAGTCACCCAGCTTTCATAAATGCACTGCTCACTCTCTCGTTCACCGAGTTGGCTGCATGCCTGTTAATTAAAGGGGTTTTAAGACCAAATGAACTTTAGGGGCCATTAAATTGCTTTTCAAGTACATGTACATTATAGGAACAAACCTTATATATTATGTAAGCCCTTGTATCACAATGTTGATATAGGTCATGTTCGCTGAATGAACCCCATTACCATGAATAATTAATTACTAAGCATGGTCCATTCATCTATCTAGCCAGCTGTGAGGAATCAATAAGGAAAACAAAACAAGCTTAGGAGTACAAAAGACAGTAAGTAAGCAAACATCTGATTCAATGTCACAATCAATATCATGATACGCTTGCACACATTGTCTCATAAACAGATATCCTGGGAAAGTTTTTTTTCAAACAATACAGAAGTCTTGAATAACCAGGGACCTTTAATCCCTGGTAAATAATGAGGTACACATAACTTCAGAAGCCCATGGAGTGAGTGGGCTTTAAACCTTCAGTGTACTTTGCAAGTATTTACAGATAAGAGGGTTTCATTGATGAAAACGGAGTCCAGTTATATGGTTTTATAGTTTGAGCACACAGACTCTTTACTCACATCACATGCACAGAATAACCAGCTCCTGAGCAGGTTCAAATCAGCAACATACACTGTACATGTACATGCAGCCTTTTGTAGGTTTTCCATGACATTAATATCTAACTTTCTCAACCGGTTCACTGTTACAATGCCAAACACCAGATTACTTATTTCTCTTGCCAAAAAGATTTTGAAGAAAAAAAAATTAAGCATTTGAAACAGGAAATGTTTTGATTTGACGGCCAAATGTACATTAAAGTGGGTTTTTATTAATGTAGCATGCTGCAATATTTTTGTTCAACTTTGTTTCACAGCAAACAGATATTTGCGATATAAGAGAATGAACAAGGAACACAGAGAGCATGGACATCAGCACTGCACTTTAGGTAGGCAGGTGGTCTTCTCATGTTTGCTCAATGTATGAATGATTATTGACACGATATTGCATAAATTACTGTGCCAAACAGGCAAACACAATGTACTGTACAGGAACAAGCATACTTGTATATGCACTGCATTATGCATCAAAACAATGTTGGGTTCATGACTAAATGTACATGTATTTTACTAAAAGAAATGTGCAGTGTTCTACATACAGTATTTACAATATGGTAGTTAATTTGCTATTGTATAATAGTGATGATACTTGAGAAATGTTTGGGATCATGTGTGACTTCTCCTCTGTATCATACTATCATGTTTTGTGGCTCACTGATCCTACACAAAGACGATGGCCACTGTCTGAATCAGCAGACTACTTGCACTAATCTGAAAACTGAACCCTAGGGATTAAGATTAGAGGCTTACAGTTACATGGACATTAACGACTCCTCTCTTGAATTTATTCAATTATCATGATCACTTGCTAAGCCTAAGACTGGATCACTGAAATGGCACATGGCTTTACCACGTAACCACCCATTACAATACATGTAGGATATAAAAGTTCAACTTGAAGCAAAATACATTGAAGTTGAACATGCTGATGGAAAGCATTCATTATCACACCAACATGTACATGTATGCCCCGGATGTTGACCCACATGTGCACGTAAATTGTACAGCAACATCCAATTTTAAAACCTCATCTTTGCTATTGTCATGAGAAAGTACATGCACGTGTATCATGCAAACATAAAACATGTACCTCTTGTGTTAAAAATGTACAATTCTACAGAGTGTGAAAAGGGAATATTTGTACACTCATCTATTTAATCACTTGCAAAAAACATACAATGGCACAAGTTGTCACTCTTTAAGAGCCTAATTACAAAATACAAACACCATGCCTCACATTTAAATGCATTTGGAAACTTAAATGCAATCAAAGTGTTTTTCATTTAATAGATATAATGTATATATATATATATACATGTATCTAACATGCAAAAAATTGTATAGTGTACATTTGTAAAAATGATTCAGCTCATATTTATATACAAACATGAATAACCAAGTAACCAGTCAATCTCCGATAAGTATTCTTTAAGTGGCAAGTACAGATTCTGGTAACCTGTAGCTGAACAAGAGGCTTGATTTTGCCATGCCAAAAAGTGTAAACACTACATTGGTATACAAAGCCATTATGAGTGTTTGCACTTACAAAAGAGATGTACATGTACAGGAGTGTCTTGACAAGAATGTTTAACTCCAGTACAGTGTATACATGTAAATGTGACATGCTGATTATGCGACACACGTGGTTAATGCTAACAGCAATGGTAGACATTTCAAAACTGTTTAGAAGCTATTCAGAAGGATGATAAATGGGAGGAAAAGAGTACGGATATATAAGATTTGGAACTATTAAATTGAAATTGAAGAGGAGGCGTGATAGCTCAGTTGGTAGAGCAGTGGTCTCGTAATCCGGCGACCCAGGTTCGAGTCTTCGAGACCAAGTTGATGCGCTAGTGCCCTTTGGTAATAGGCATTAATCCTCATTACCAGGTCCCTCAGAGATAACCTAAAGCCGTCGGTCCTCTGGTTGCTTATTAACAAGCATTTATGCTTTCTTAGCAGTCAGGTAAAATAACCACCAACCACCATCTAACTATAATTAAATTGAAATTACATAATTAGTTAATCACTCACTCAGCTCAGTCTTGCAGGATAACCAAAACAATAAAAATCATGAACTGACAATGACTACATATATTTGTGGCAACAGGTCTTGGCGAAAGAGACCAACTAATTCTACTAATATATAATATTTGGAAACATTTTGAGAAAACTCCTTCTGTTCCATGGCTACAAGGGAATGAAATGGTAGGATAAATTGCTTCAACTTTTTAACCATCACTAGTCGTACTTCAGAACATTCCCTTAAACAACTTCATTTTGTTCCGTTGAAATTTTATGGATAGATCTAATAAAATGCACAAGATCTTGACTCAGTTTCAATTACAACTCTCATCTATATCAAGAAAATCAGGTAGGTAGGTAGGAACATTTAACGAACTAAATCTAGTTAGACTACAGTCAGTCCAACGACTTCATTTCATGTTTTGTTATTTGGCCTTACCATATTTTACACAAGTCTCAGATTTAAAAAGTTTATAATATCTAATTTCTAACAATTGTAAAATTATTATTTTACTCTAGTTTGAAGCTGTAACTTAGTCTTGAATGTACTACAAAGTATACTGAAACCTCAATTTTCAAACATTTTGTTAATGTCTAATGATCTTCATTAATTGTTTCATGACATTTACAAGTTTGAATAAAATACACACTTTGTTTCAGTCATTAGTATTACACTTACACTACAGGCAGTACAGCAAGTAAGTAGTCTAGATTACACCTTCTTGAACATTTTTTATTTTCAAACATAGTCAAAGATAAAAGTTTTTGGTCCTTCTCCCTCACCATATATTTTTTTCTTGCTCATCATGGAGTCATGCATCACATTCGTCGATCATCAAACTATACAGAGATGAACACACACACAAAAATACATTACCGGGACTACGTTATCAAATATAGCAGACGTGTTTACCTGAATCACTCTTTCAAGCCGTTCCTCTTTATCAGACATTTTCTCTTCTCGATTCTCCTCAGACACTTCAAACTTGATCCACACTGACCAAAGAATGCAAAATCAAATGTTCACTTGGACATAGTGACTTGCAAACTACACAAGTACCGATACAAACCGGCCAAAATACACGTCCATAAAAATTAAAATTTAACCTCTGCGGAAAACAGATACGAGCAGCTGTCCGATATCCGGTACGTCAACAAGCCGGGAAGTTGCGGGGAAGAAATAGCCAGCAGACCGTTGGGAGACAAAAGACTATGCCGACTAATTAATTGAAAAATCCACACAAATATGATCGTGAAGAGGACTAGAAAAGACGTTTCTAAAGAATTTAATCTGATAAACGAAAAGCTTGACGAATATTTGTCTGTAAACTTCAGGTATCAACCAAAAACACCGGCGAATCGTCCCCCTTTCCCACGCTCTTTGCACTCCAGGAAAAACCCTACGTGAGTGCATCGAATCGAGGCGACGACGATCGACGAATCGTGGGGTCAAAGGTCGATTTACGGTAGGCGGTACCCACGCGGCCCCCAGCAGATTCTTGAATTCAAGCGTTGCGTTGCATGGCAACGGGTTAAGAAGTTTGGCAAAGATTGGCAGAAGCCGGATAGCTAACGATATTTACCAACTTTTTATGCGGATACTTGTAGATCAACTGCCATTGAGCACAAAAGTAAATCTTATGGGACATTCAACAATTCAGCATTTGGGATAAGATTTCAGGTGTGAGATGCTATGGTACACTGTAATTGTAACTTGTGTTATGGCAAAGCCATAATGATGAGATAACAAAGTTATGCTTGCAATTCGATATATTCCAAATGAGATTAAGTTTATGTAACAAGATAAAGAGATTGCACATCCTGATGAATTCGATAAAGGATTTAAATGAATCAAAAACAAAGATCCCATCCCTTGATTGAAAATAGGTAGAAAACGGGAGAAATCTACCTCTCCTTTATTTCCATACCTTTGGAACAGTATTACAGCTGAAAGATTGGCTTTTGATCTTTTGAACTGTCATTCAGATTTATGCATATTCATGAGCCAGAAGAATTCATGAATGGTGAAAGTAACATGTGGGTGTCAATTTGCAAAAACAATTCCATTTTCCAAGGTCAAAGATAAGTTCAGGAGGCAACTTGCATGTCATGTCAAGCAATAAAACTCATAAAATTAGATTTATTTACAAAAGGAATTGAATTTGAGTGAAATCTACCAAATCAGTTGGCATTTTTTTTAAGAGGGAAAGGAGGAAATAGAGACAGAGACAGAGGAAGAAATAAACCAAAATTAGATACAGCAGAATAAAATATTGCTACTTTCTTATACTTTTTTCTTTCTACATTCCTTTTTCCTTCATATATATCCCGGGGCCGGGGTTGGGGTTTGTTTCATGAAACCAACTCCATGACAGTCATATCTTTGTCCACGACCTACAGAGATGTCAGGAAGGGGACAACCCATTTCACACAACTATAAGCGACAAATACATGATTTTGATACTATCAGCTAAATAGTATAGTCTTTGTCACGATCCATCAGATTTTATCCTGAACTACTGATGAGATTATGGGGCTTAATTTCACTCGAACTGTTTGAATAAGTAAAAATATTAGAGAGTGGTAGCACAAATGATATAAACATCAAATTTGCTTGAAAACATGTGCTAATGTAATCTAAAGATTTTTAAAAGTTGATGGAACTCGAGGTTGCTTTGGCAACGAGCAAAGCAAAATTTGCAACTAAGAGGATACCCATAACTCGTATCCAATCGAAAGTAGACCTCGATTTTTATTTCTAGTTAAGGAAATAATGAAAACAGATATTTTGTGACTCATATTTTTAACATTAACGTTATGCTTGAAAATGGAAAATATCTATAGAAAGACATACCCCAAAATTGTTGTCATTCTCATGGGTCTGTAATTACAGACTGTTTGATCTTCAGTGACTTTTCTGTGGTAGACCGATGTACATGTACCGGTATGTACAAATAATGTTCATCTTATTTACTCGTCAAGGCATTAAAACCTTATAACAACAGTTTGTATGTTTGTGTAATGTTCTTATATTAACACCAATAAGAACTGATCAGTGAAATTAGAGCTTGAAGATCAAGAAATAAGTTTTAAAATAAATTGCCAGTTTTTCATTTTTCGCTGCCCATACAGACTTACTTAACTCGAGATTGCATTATAAAAAGATATGACAGGTTTGGTGTCTCATCTATTCCTTGATGTGGAAGCTGTGGCTCATCTTGGTAAATACAGTTTTGAGAAAAACTTAGCGGACAAGTTGAGCGCCAGCAGTGAGATGTCGTTGATCTTGTAGTTATGACGGTCTCAAGAAACGTCCCCCAGATGAATAACCTACATGAAGGTGTAATTCAGCAAACTGCACATACAAGTACCGATACAGGTAATCAAAGTGTTAGAGGTAAAAGTTAAAGACAAGACCAATCTGGCTTTCAGACTGAGTGGATTTTCATTGTTTCTCTATGAAAACGGGTTTTAGTATGAAGACAATCTCAGTCCCACCCATATTATTTCAAAAGTATGCAACTTTTGGGGCAGAAATCTTTATCAGTCAAAGTGTGTTACATAGTGTCTGAAGTATTGAAGCCTGTAGACTAACCTCTACAAGAAGTAGATGCACTATACTGCATTGCTTTCACTGGAAAGCAAATTTTGAGCAAGTTTAGGCTTGACTCAAAACTGTATGTACCAGATAAAAGTGTCTAATGAATAATTAGCATCTGTTCTTGCAAACTACATGCACAAGACTACAAGCAGGCACATTTTTTGTTTAATCTAATTGTACATGTATCTATTCCCTTTTCATTATACCTATTCTCATTGAGAGGAAGAGATCTATAGGTAAAAAAAATAACAACTATGTCTGGACGCAAGTCTATCATTTAATTATATACATTTTTAGCAAAAGGCGCTTTTGTTTGCACTTCATTCACAGACATAAGCCATGAGAGGAATAAATTATGAGTTAGACCATGAGAATGAAAAAAATATTAACATCTATACATGTACACCTGCATGTAGAGAAAGACAGGGATATATTCCCCAGCAATTGAAACAATACTTTTTCAAACAATTTAGGCTTACCGGTATACAAAAATGTAATACTGGTACTCTAATACCTCACAATATTAGAAAATTAGGCAATTAATGGATTCCCAGAAGGATGATAAAAATAAAATATTATTTAATTTTTTTTTAAAGGCATCGATTCATCCTTCAAGAAAAGGCCTACAAGATTCGTCTTGACTGAGGCAATAAAATTCAATGAGCAATTTAGAATAGACCTTGTCAAGATGGAAATGAGATACAAACATGTATATGCTGCTGGTTTAAACATTTAATAGAATTTAAAACATTACTTAAAATTACAATTGCCAAGATGGAAAGCATACTGCAAACTAATATAATCTGCTTTCGTAAACTAATTGAGGTACATATTAAAACAAGTGCTTTATCTAGTTTAAAAGTATATTTTTGTAGCACTACCTGCGTGCAATCCTAAAGCAAGAGCTTCTCACTTTGGCAGTCAAACCTTTGACTATGTGAAATATAAATGATTGAATAGAGAGAGAGAAAAAAAATAACCCATTGTAATGTATATGTACTTACAATCATTGTTAGGCAAATGGTGAACAGTGGCATTCTCTCATCACACAGCAGAGATACCGTCCAGACAGTAGAGGGTGTCCTCCATAGTTATATTTTATTTTTGGTATTATAATGTTGCTATTATGACATTGTCTCAACATTTACTAATGCTGTAATGCTGTTATGACTCGATACCAATTGCCTCGATTCACTGTAGGGAATCAAAGTCATTAATGCGCTCTGTGATATATCAAATCTGTGTTCTTGAGTCTGGTGGCACAGGTGGAAATCATACTTTATAACACAAACACCACATGAATCCCTTCACATATGACGCATGTATGTGTTCCAAGGAAAATGGAAAGCTTCTTCTGAACAACCCACTTAGGAGATAGCGATGATTTGAGTGACGCTTGCTACCAAACCTGCATCACTTCTGAAATAACACCACACCTGGTATGTCAGCATCTCCTCAATTTACTTCATGCAGCACGTTCAGCTAACAGAGGCATTAGGATACGGTGTCATTGTGATGTTACAAACTCTGGAATCATTTGTTGAATCTCTTTATTATACCTCTGGGCACAAATTTTGACAATCTCTGAGCTCATCTCTTTCTTTCCCACGAGCACACAATCATCTTGTCAACATGTCCTTCAGTCGAATAGCTTCTCTCTATAATATTTACTCCCTTATTATGCTCCGTTTAATAAAGTAACAATGGATGCAGTTGGCGAGTTCCACCTAACGCGTTGTCGTCCTTTACATGTATCTCGCCTTTGGGCAGGATAGGGATTGTTATCTGCGACCAGGCTTTCAGGGTCTAATGAAATATGATCAGAATCAATGAGCAGGAACTGTGATAGAAACATGATGGCTTTCTGAAATCGCAACTTGTTTCATGATGGTATCGATAAGCAGGCAATATTATTGCCACCTTAACCTTTGATTCATGTTCACAGACCGAGTGATTGAGTGAGAAAGACAACAGATTCAAACTTTTTTTTCCTTCCAGCATCATTCTATTATTGTATTATAAGCACAATTATTTTCTTTAATTGCACAAGAGAAAGTGCTAGCCTTCATTATATGAGGTCTTTTCTAATAGGCTGGCAGTAATGATCATATTTGCCTTCTTATAAATCACTGTCGTCCCACTTAATCGATTTCATTTGGAATGTGAAAATTCCTGCTAGAATATGAAAGATGTCACGCAGTACTAACTGAAAGATTTGATTAGTCAAATCAGGTTATTCAGTCATTTCTGATGAGTATTCTCATGTTTCATCCTCGGTGTTGTAACATACAGCAGTTCAATTCCATTCATGTTGAGGTCGAAGGTCATGCATGATGAAATCTTTCCCCTCACATGGCTTTCATTCTGGGGGTTTAGGGTTACCCCCATACTTAAAGCAATATACCTCCAATCTATCACCACATTTAAGTCTGCCCTTCTCCCGACACCTCTTTCTTGGGGATGTCTAGAGTCTTGTTGGTACTAGTTCTACATCATACATGGAAACTTCAGCAGACCAGTGGGGGCCAGGACCAAGGGGGCAATTTTAAGTTTTAGTCATATCATACTGTTTTCACACTGGCAAAATTTTGCTTAACCCCGTACTATAGGTGGGGCTAAAGGGGGGTCTTAGCCCCACCTATAGTCCGGGGTTAAGCTTATTCCACTTTCTTTTCACACTGGCAAAATGTTGCTTAACCCCGTACTATAGGTGGGGTTAAAGGGGGGGTTTTAGCCCTACCTATAGTCCGGGGTTGCTTATTCCACTTTCTTTTCACACTGGCAAAATTTGCTTAACCCCGAATATAGGTGGGGTTAAAGGGGGTCTTAGCCCTACCTATAGTCCGGGTTAAGCTTATTCCACTTTCTGTTCAGACACGTTTACCAAAGTGGGCTAGCCCCACCTATAGTACGGGGTTAGCTGGCCCTGCAAAATAGCAAGGCTAACCCCGCAATTGTGGTGCTAACTCCGCAATTGCGGTGCCAAGCAAAATGAATGAGAACAGAAACGAAAAATAGTCCGGGACTACGCAGTGGAGCGAATTAATGACTATTCACGCTATGGCTAGTACGGGGCTAACGAATTGCAGTGAGAAAAGCCAAAAAAGTTAGTACGGGGTTAAGGATAGTACGGGGCTAAGCAAAGTACGGGGTTAAGCAAAACAAGTGTGAAAAGAGTATGAGTCTTGCGTCCTATTGAATATAAGGCCCTCATTCCTCAGACCATAATAATAATAATAATACTCAGTTTTTAGCGCTTATTATACAATCACTAAGTGCTTCTAAACTTGGAGACTTGGAGATTACAGCTTTAGCTGTGCTGCCATTACGGCGCTCTACCATTTCAAAGAAGTAATTCCTGCCAGGTACCCATTTTACATCACCTGGGTTGAAGAAGGACCAATGATGTGCTTTTAGCTCTTAGTTACATTTTTTCTTCTAAATATCCAATATAAATTGAATTTTCTTGTTGAAATGGAGTGTAGCTCTAGGCTATTTTACCTAAAGTACCACATTAAGTTCTTTGCATAAAAGGGGAAGGGACAAGTTTTGAGTGATTGGTTTTGAATTTGATCCTAACTCAATCAACAAATTGCCATTCTAGAATTTAGTCTATTCAAAATTTTGCTTGTAATCAATTAACATTGCTTTACCTTTCATACATTAGGTAAGTGATAAAGTGCTCAAAAGAGCAATAAAGGAGGTATAAGCCTCACAACCACTATAGGGTCTGATTGGAAGACTACATTTCATTAAAGGACAATTGATTGCTCACTGACTGATAGAGATATTGTTCATTCATGGGAAAAGGCTTATCGCTATCCATGGTCATATATCACTCAAATTAATTGTTTTAGTGATAGCCAGCAAAATCCATAGTTTGACACGGATAATTCCATTAATGGAACTGCCATTCAGGAGAATTACTACGCACTGGTAGGCTATGGATGGCTATTGGCTACCCTACCTAATAATTGACTAAATCTATTATTGCATTTTGAGAATGAAAGGTTATTTAAATTAATTAGTACTAGATACATCTGAATTTGAATGTATTTTTGTGGAAAAGCTGCACTCTGGCTTTACGTTTACAGAGGGCAACTATTCAGTTGTATATCTAAAGAGTAACGTCCTCTGAAGTAAAAGATATTGCGGATCATCCCACACAGATTAGCATCTAGGTTAGTGGATTTATTAACTGTTTCTCTAACGCAATACCAACAAAGTAGGCTTATCATGGAACTAATTAAATATCTTACAGATTTGAAATTAATTTGACCTTTTCAAAATGTTATAAATTAACTTAGCCTGCACTTTCTGGTCAAATAGGGACAAGTACATTCTATTTCTGTTTTCATCTTTCTTCTTGGATTATTCTGACTAAAAGAGACTTCAAGCTCAGGCAAGATGACTAGAGGATCTTCACATGTAGATGCTAGTATCTTCAATGTAAAGAAGGAAAGAATAAACAAAGCAAAGGGGACGCTACCAGTTGTTTGTCTAGCAAATAGTTTGGGGATCAAAACAAATAAAAGGACGCCACTGAAGAAGGGGGAGCTTGGGGTTCAATAGTGTCACATTTCAGTTACAGAATTACTTTTTAAATCTTGAATTAGAACGTGAGATTTATAAAACTGTCTCATGTATAGGATTGGATTGCTGTAGATCAAGAAAAATCAATCACTGTTTAAATTAATTTTGTTACAGGCAGCTGATCAAAGTGTTTTGTTTTTATTATAGTGGATTATAATTACTTACAAGACTGTGCAGTTAAACATTTTTATCTCTTACAGGGAAAGAAGAATACATTATAAAAAAAGAATTTTAAAAGGTGCAATACATGCAGTGTCCAGTTTACAATGTATACATTTAAAGAAAAGGAATACAACAGATAAAAACTGAAAGAAGAATATTAAAAACAGTGATCAATTAGACCAGCAATGACTGAGAAATGTACATCTGCAGCCTCTTCAGGCACACCATTGTAACCTCAATCCTACTTATTTCTGAAACTTTGATGGGGCAGGATAATTTCAAATGATTAGTTTCCTTTGTTATTGGAAATACAGTTAAATTATCCAATCATTTTCACATAACACTGTATCATCTATCTCCTCATCAAGGTTTTGTCAACACGACTACAATCTGTCAGTGATCAAACATGCTTTGGCTTTGCATTTTAAACCTTTAACCCTTTGAAGCAAAATGTATTATAGATTGTGATTACATAGTATATGAAAATGTCCATGTGCATGCATTCAGCTAAATAAAGATTTTCAGGGATTACATTTGTCTATTAAATTGGTTTTGAGATATGCAGCTATATATAAGAGTTTTCCCACAAATACATTCATATACCAAGGAACGATATCAATTTGAAGTTATTGTAAAATTTAAGGCTTATACATATTTGGAAATGAGTTAATAATTTAATTGAGAAAAGGCTGGAATAAACAATGTTTTTTTGCTACAATTTTGAAAGCATGACTATCACCAAGCTTTCATCCTCCCTATTGAAAAAAAGAGATGAACTATAAACATACTTACAGGGGAAGTTCACACTGATATTAAATTGGTTTTAATAGAAGCAGAAAAATGAGAGAAACAGGCTATTGGAAGCTGAGCAAAAACCGATTAAAAATAAGTAAGTTATTAATTGTTTAAAGTTCAATCAATCAATCAAACACCAATTGATATGTATTCTTCCTTGGAAAAATGTGATCACCCCCACCCTCTCTCTCTCTCTCTCTCTCCCCCCTTTCTCTCTCTCTCTCTTTCGCTCCCTCTTTCTCTCCCTTTCTCTCTCTCTCTCTTGCTCTCCCTCTTCCTCTTATCCTACCCCAAGGGGGTATCAGGATCCTTCGAACCTAACAATCTATCTGTTCCCCTTCCAATGGGCCCTGATATATTTATATACACTCATATTAATGGCAAAGGTTTCAGCTTTGGGTTGCTCTGACAACTCAAGCCTTCCTGCTGATGTTACCATGGTAACGTGAAGCTATCCCAGCGGTTTGCATTTGGAATGAACCTGTGGATAATTGGCTGTGAAATTGGACTGCTTTCTCTCCTCCCCAAATCCTCTTATTGAAACGCGTAGTTTAGTTTCACTACCTAGTCTCACAGGTACAATTCACTGTAAAAGGTAAATTGGTGAATTCAATGGGTCCTTTTGTTATCTTGCTATTAAAACCAGTGCTGTTGTGTAGGGAAAAGAATTAAGAATTTTGCAAGAGATTATTCCATTACAGATACCACACTGTTTACAGGTACAGTGATTTTGAGTCAAAATTGGTAAAGGATTTACTGAGTTGATTGATTAATGTAATCACAGTAACTGAGGGCATAATCCTGATTACATCAACTATAAACTGGTACAGTAATTGAATTATAATTATAACTCTTTTTTCTACCTTTCCTAAATCTTGGTCATTGTTATACACATTTTCCAGATCAGTCACTTTTAAAACAAATTATATTATTTGAGCAAAATTTTACAATTTATAGAGAGATGACAGTGCAACTTTTACCATTTTAATATTGACTATTTATGTGACTAATAGCTTTATAAAAAGTTGTATGTTGACTATATGTTATGTACAAATTATATCATTTTAAACATTTTATGAATAGACTGAAAGTTAATGTTAACAATTTTTTTTTAAAAGGACTTATACAGATACATGTAATTAACCATAAAAACATCAAGAATAGGGTATTGTTATCAAAATGGTCCATTTCCCCGATTTTAGCAGTCAAACAGCCATACAACAAAGCTTGGCTAATAATTATAAATTCCAACTGCTCTGCACACCGAGATCTTCACTTATATACCAATAAAATACGATATATACAAATATATATAAACTATATAAAAATACCATGCTTTCTTTGAATTCAGCCTGTCAATATCACAGAGAGAAAACAATGTATAAAACATTCAATTAAATATTAAGCATGTGATTAAAAAGATTAATCTAGATCAAGGGAATTAAAATGGGGCATACAATTTTAACTTCTGTCTTGACTCTTGAGCATATACAAACTGTATCATTCAAGACTGTGAACTTGATATAAAAATTATCCTCGAGACTCAAGAGGGAGAAGAAAAAAAGAGAGTGGTTAAGCTTTTATGTCTGTGAGGTTAGACGCTATCCTTGTGAGGCTTCCATTACAAAAGAAGATAGCGTCCCTACTCCCTAATAGATCCCCCACAACACCACCATCAAAATAAAGTTAATGATTATTGGTCAACATTGCGTCCATGCACATTGTACAAAATGAACATTTCAATTCCAATCCTGAATGATACAAACATAATATCCCTCCCATCCTCGTTAGGACCCTGGAGCTGTAACCACATATAGTTGCCTTTTAATAGTACACAAGTCATATAAATAATTAATGTTTAAATCAATAAACACATGTTCAACTGTAGGTCACAAAGAAATTGATGAAGGTGACATTTATTTACAATTGTGAAAATTTGAAAACCAATGCCATTCTTAGTTTCCAACTAAATAAGGGTCTACAAAAAAATTAAATTTAACAAAAAGAGATTTTAAAACAAAAACCCAAAACGTATCTGGTGCCTTTTGGTCATTCACTCATCTGAGGAATAAAAGTGATATGACTGAATAGCACAAGTGGCATATATACACAGGACAAATACAATTTACTCTAGAAAATGCATGTACATGTAAATGTAGTATAAATTATATTTTGGTATTATAGGGAAGGAAAAGGGTGGCTGTGTACAATTTTCAAATTACACATCATTAAATTTTCACACAGTGACTAAACCCTGTTTCTTTTAATAGCAAGTTCTAGAAAGAAAGTCCCTTTCAATTTTTCAATTTTCCAATATGTACATTGTACATTTATGCTGTGACTGTAGCACATTCCATCTTGATCACATTGATAAGTAGAATCAAATTGACTAATATTGCATAGCTGTAAAAAAAGTGTAAAACAACAATAAAAAATGCTGTATACATGTAGTTTCAATATTTACAATGTTGTGAAGCTATATGTACATAAATGTCTTTTCAAGTTAATGACTTTTATTTAGCCAAGCAAATTATATATATTTACACAATAGGTCAATGGTACAGTCACTTACAATGATAGCATCAACGAGAACAGAGAGGTGTTTAAAAGTATTCAAAGCCTGAAATCATTACAGTTCAAATTTGCCATATATACTGTATATATACAAAAAAAATCAAGGTCACATACATGTACATGTAAAATTCATTTTCAGATTGTAAGTCTAGACTGAAAAGGGCAACCAATGATCACATTTAAAAAATAACAACAGAATTGAAGCTCATTTGATTTTGATTTTGTAACAAAATAACATCATTTTAAAGTGACTTAACATGCAGAGCATTTGTACAAAAAAAGTGTGGATTTTGAGGGTCATGAAAAGACTGCCAGACAAACTATGTCAAAGGTCATTCCGGTGTGATAAACACATCACCTTTGGGAGTTGAGATGAAACGTGAGTACAGAACAATTGATCGAATAATACTTCAAGAATAAGCAATGCATGGGGCTACCTCAAAAATAAACAGCAGAGACACTTTCTAGAAAGAAAACAACAATTGCTTATGATCTGATTTCAGCAGTTGATGCTTGTTATTTGTCTCGGCACATTCCAAGATGTTTGTACCACTCAGTTTTAAAAAAAGGATGGGGGGGGGGTTAAAAGTTAAAAGCAGTTTTACTCTTTGAGGCTTGAATATTCGTCCAACCTCAAATCTCAGGCAAGCTCTAGTAAAAATAAATAAATACATTACTTAATTAATTAAAATTTAAAAAAAGAAAAAGAAAGTATTTAAGAATAGCTCCTGTGAACAACAAAAAGTTTTGTTTTTTTTTTCACTACAGAAGTCCCACTTCAACTGTAAATTATGCCAAAACTCTAGCAACAGATGAAAGAAAGTGGTATACATTGTAATGTAAATTTGTAAGTTTTATTATGAGAAAAATTTATGATTCAAAGTCGATTGTGTCACCTATCTTTAAATTGTTTAAGGATTGTTGTTTTGTTTAATGTGAGTGACTTGAAGATAATATTGTAATGTAAACCTGTAAGTATTATCATGAGAAATAATTATGTCAGAGTCAATTTTATCATCTATCTTTAGACTTTAGAAAGTTTAGAGTGTATAAAGATTTAAAGCCAAATATGAGTGCCTTAAAGACAATATTGTAATGTAAACCTGTAAGTTTTTATCATGAAAAATAATTATGATTCAAAGTCGATTGTGTGTCATCTACATGTGTCTTTAAATTGTATAGAGATTTAAAAACAAACAAGAGTGACTTAAAGACAACAGGGGGGTATTGACCCTTTTAGTGGTTGATAACAATTGTTTGTTCTGAAGGTTAAATAACCAACCAAGATTGATTCCTTTGTCTTTTATGACTTGAAGAACAAAAGCAAAGGATCAATGATGCTTGTGGTTGAATACAAAAGACACTGAAAACAAAGAACTAAATTAATCAATGTAAATTGGCCTCATCATACTAGAGAAAGCAGTGCAGTGTGGGGTACATGTACATGTAAATATTTACTTTTTTACAAATAGGACCATTTTTGTATACATCAAATAAAAATACCACTTGGTCAATAATTTGAGGCACCAGTAATGAAGGTTCAATCATATATTTGTTTAAAGTGGCAGTACATACATGTATGTACATGTACATGTACTTTCCTATTATTCTTTTGTGTTTGTTCAGTTTTTTTTTCTTCCAATTATTATTTAAAATTATGCATATATCAACTACATTCAATACATTTTAACCTGTTTTTATTCTTTTGTTTTGTAGTGACTAAACATTGATGAAAATCCCAATTCGTATTTGATTCTCCATTTTTGTTAATGGTATACTGGTTACTTTATACTCCATGATTTTACAATTATTAATTTCCATTTTTGTATTATTCTTATCACACACACACACTACAGGACTCAAGAGAACAAGAAAAGGACAGCATTTGCAAGTGGCCCCTGGGATGACACTGTACACTGTACCATGCTGCTGCCAAATGAGGGCGCTATGTCAATTGTATACACAACTGCCAAAAGACTTGTCACAACTCACAAGCCAATTGTAAATGAGTAAACTATTGATTTGCCTTATGCTCTATGACTTTGAAGGACACTGGAGATGCATGACTATTCATTTTCCAGCAATCCCTGAATGACCATCATAACTATCAATAATACAATGATATTTCTCTCAATTTTTTTCTGTAGAATATCCATTGGAAAAAATATAATGAAATACGATAGATCATACATACTGTACATGTATATGCCAGCAGAAGCTGCTTTTTCATCCATCTGCACTTCATGGTAGCAAAAATAACCTGTATGATCTTAGCAAAATAATATTTTATGGAAACACCACATAATTTAAGAAGGGAATTTTGAGAATGTTTTTATTGTTTGTACTGGCACTGAATTTTAAAGGTCTACTGTATTTAAATCATCACACAAACTATACATGTACATGTATGTATGTCGTACTCAGTCTAGAGCTACATGTATCTTGATTTGAATTTATAACACTGCAAAGTACATGTATATTGTTCATGTACAACACAATTTTATTCCATTGGAAATTTTCAAATTATTCATCAAACATCAGGGACCACAATTCCAATGCAGACATTCACTTCATAACAATGCACCCTGCTTACAACTAGGCGTTGTGGCGTGCGCCTGTAATCCAGCTAACAGTGGAAGTTACAAACTGATTCAGCCGAGGACGCAGGTTCAAAACTGAGTCACGTCTTTCGGATGGTGACGTTAAAGGTCAGTCCCCAGACGTAAATAATCATATCTGATTGATACACGTCTGTAAAAACCCAATCACACACACACACACACACACACAAAGTGCAGAAAATTGATGTTCACCTTTTCAAAGAATATCAGAATTTCTATTTACAGGTGCAAGTGCTCGTGTTTTATCTCACTATAATTATGATGAATATTTGTCTCATCTAAACCTGTCTGTGAAAATCAGTTAATATGTAAACGGGACATCATTGGAGAACACTTTAATCACTGAGACGAGATGATCCACCTTAACACCTTGTTTAAGACATAAGTAGATAAATACATAAACTGATTTTTTTTGTGTGTGTAACTAAGAGCTCACTAGCAAGGTGAATTATTATTTATGCCATTACCATATTTCATTACAACAAATTCAATCTGATTGGAAACAAAACACTCCTACAGGATGAATAACATTTAATTTAAATTAAATGTTATAGTTTCTTTTTTTTTCCAACTTCATCGAATACAGAGTATAAGGTTCTTTATGACACTGCCTTTTTTTTCCTAAACAGTGTAATTGTGATGAAGAATACCATTTTTAAAATTGAAGTGGCAAAACTTTCGTTTTTGCAGATGTTAACTGGTTTTCCTCAAACACTTCAAGTGAATTACTGTAGTCACTGTAACTCAGGATGTTTAATTTTAATTTTCAATTGTATTCTGATCATTTTTTATAATGAAACCACAGTATATGTATACATACATGTACATGTACATGTACATGGAAGACCAGCTAATACACACAAATTTCAGCTATCAAAATATGTTACAAATTAAGGTAAATGGCACCACTGTATATTTTACATAATAATAATAATCTGGATTTATATAGCGTTAAGCACTTAATATGAAATACCGTCTCTAAGCGCTTTACAGATATTATGTACACCATTTGTAAGGGTAGGCCTATCAAGGAGGGGGAGGAGAATCATTAACTTCTCACAAAGGTTGGACACTCTTGAAGGGTAGAAAGTTAAAGATTATATAATATTGTTTTTATCTTGACATGGAAATAGATAGATGAAATGAGATGAAAGGTGCTTCGAAGAATTGAAGGAAAACAGAAAATCAGAGAAACAGACTGGGAAAAGTCTGAATGAAATAGGAAAAATAACAATTTCAAATTATCTTACTCAGGAGGATCTCTCCATTTTTGGAGGACTCACAATGTAGGCCTCTAACACTGAGTATGTTATCCACAGTCACATTATGAGAAGTGCCCCAAGGAATACCAGAAGGGCACTTAGTTACATTTAGAAGAAAAAACACAACTTAAATCACATTTTATAATCCACTGGCCAATTGTCAATTTAGTATTTGCGTATATAATTTCATACTTCGAATATTCATAATGTGACATTCATGAGCAAGAACTAGAAGCCTAAAAGCTGAGCCAACAGCATTCTTCTAGACTAGAAAAGTAGAAACCCAGATGTAAAGTCTAAGATAACTTTCTTAATTGTCCCGATTACTTTCAAACTTTTGCCATCCTATTTCTCATATTTTTGGGGCTTTCCCACAAATGAACTTATTACAAAGCCAAAGGTTGAATTGTCTGTGTCAGTTTCCACTTCCAAGTTCCAGGTGTAGTCTAATGTATGTTCCGCGGAGGCTATAAGTATCACTCATCGATGTGTGGCTTCACAGAATCCCTAGGTGTTGTAAGTTGTAGAATGTAGTGTATGCAAATGATAGGCATTATCATAATCTAGGTCAGGGGTCAACTTCCACCACTTGTCCACAACACGTGTACAAGATTAAGATAGACAGTAAAAGTATAAACTGTATTTCTTGAGTGTGAATCGAGTGACGTGAGTTTGTCAGTTGTCTAATATTTGATAAGACATTACATAGAAGTACAAGAGCATCAAAGGATGAAATATGTGATTGTGAGAAAACCCCTTTACTCGACTCTAATTCTAAACCAACTTCCAAGATATGGCAAGACCAAATTTAGGATTTAGATTTCAAAGGCCAAGCAGACAGATTTTCTGTCTACTAGTGAAAGGGGAGAATACACCTGACCAAGAACAAGACTTCAAACAGGATAGTTTATGTTAACACAACAATAATAATAGCTTTATTCTACTAAGACTCTTGAACCGAAACCATAGCTGTTGCTAGCCTTTCCCAAAGTCCCTGCATCTTTTTATCTTACTTCTGTACACAAGTCATATGCAGTCTAATCGCTTTGTGTGCCAACAATAAAAGGTGCTATACATGTACTGTACATTATAAACCCTTATACTAGTACTAGTACTACTAATCTACTACTACTAGTACTAGATCTTGTCTTTAATGTAAATCTAGATGATGATTACTCAATGGATTTGGGGTGGTATTCTGAAAAGTATGAAAAGTGTGTTATTGTTATAGAGCTGGGATTTAGAGAGAAAAGCCTGGATCTGGTATAGTGGTAAGCGAGCTTCACAGAGCCCACTCTGAGCTCCGCCACTGCTACTAATATAACCTACGGCTACGATATCTCCGCAGTCGCGAGATCGAGAGTACGTGTTCTAGCTCCATGGACCATGAGCTGAGCGAGACTTGAGGCATATCGTACATCATACATACTGCAGCATGCAGCTGCATCATGATCATTGTATGTAATCTACGAAATATATATCTAATTTATATCCATGCACAAAAAACGAGGAAAAAACGTCACAAACCTGTCCTTTGAATACTTCTGCAAGCCCCGATGATGTATATTCAGTCTTAAATCTCTGGGAACAGCGGCACAAGTGTCAAGTCGCTTTCAATGCAAGTTCGGACACGGAAACAAATAGCAGACTATTTTTGCGTGCAAATTGTATTGCCGCTGGAAATTTCAAACAGAATTGTTTTCACAATACTTGCTGGTGTGTGTCAGACACACAGCAATCTCATTGGCTAACCGCGTGATGATGAATGTGGAGCTCATTAGTGAAAACGTACAGTCGTGCGATTCGAATTGATTTTATTCCAGTCCGTTATTATTCTTTCATTTTATCAAAACAAAAGCCATTTTCATTACCTTTGTTATGGCAAAGCACCAGACGGTTTGAATAAGGCAAGTCCCTAGCAGCTGCAAAATTCTGAATTTTAATTTTGCCTTTGTAATTGCATCTGCTCCATGTTTTGTTTTTATGGAGATGAAATAACAATTCTGACTAATTATATAGGGAGCAGTGTACAATTCTATTTATCTGTAGTGACTTGCTGCATGCGAGGCTAGCTTGATTCCAAATTAATCAAACCACATTGCTGGGAGGCAGTGGGAGCTACTAGTACGAAAATATCTGACAAGAAAAATCATGAAAAATAAAAGGGATCATGTCAAGTTTAGTCGGGTGCCTTTTCAAAGAAGAAAAAGAAGAGAAAAAAGATTCCTTTTTTCTCCTATAATATCACTGGCAAAACTGCAGCATCCGCATCCTCTACAAGTACCTAGATTCCAAGGTCTATAGGTATACTCAGCCAGGGGCGCCGGAAGTGGGGGCAGGGGCGGGGGACGCATTTTCGCCCCGAAAAAATCAGCAGTAAAGGAGTAAAAATGGTTTGTATTTTTTAACCAAAAATAAAATAAAAAATGAATTGATCACAATCACAATTACATTACATTCAAAGAAAAGGAGAGTAAACAGGAATTTAACTTCCTAAACATTCCGCATGCCCATATATTTATCAATTAATGGAGGATTTTATAATAGCGATCATTACGCGCATATCGTGGAAATATTGTGAGAGGATGGGAAAGCGTGTGTGTTTTTTATGATAGGGGTGAGAAGACATGAGCCCCTGAACGTACACTGACGTACTGATGGGGGCCCGGGGGGCATGCAGTTGCCCCCCAATAAAATTCAAACGTGGTGTATTTCTTATTCGATACCAGTGGTTTAGAAATGTTGCTGAAATAATATGATTTTCCTGGATTTTCCTCATTTTTAGGGGGAGGGGGAAATTATACATTTTTATGCGTTTGTTGGAAAATTACAAATTCCCAAATTTACAGTCAGGCAAAAAATATGCTTATTTAGAAGCCTTCATGTCAGGATCTGCATAACGGTGAAGGCTCGGGGCTCGAGCCCCCCTCACTTTTTTTTAAAAGTATGTTAAAAGAGAAAAAGAAAGAATGAGTGACCAGCCAGTGTCTCAAATGAGGTATCAAAATATGCTCATCTGACCGTTATTAAATGCCTAAAACCCCTGAGCTTACGGGGGCTCCGCCCCCTGGACCCCACCAAGAGCCCTTAGGAGGACCCCTGGATGCTCATCTAACCGTAATTAAATACTTAAAACCCCTGAGCTTCCGGGGGCTCTGCCCCCTGGACCCCCCGCCAATCAGTGACCAGCCAGTGTCTCAAATGAGGTATCAAAATATGCTCATCTGACCATAATTAAATGCCTAAAACCCCTCAGCTTCATGGGGCTCAGGCCCCTGGACCCAACGCCAATTATATAGTGACCTGCCAGTGTCACAAATAAGGTATCAAAATATGCTTATCTGACCGTAATTTAATGCCTAAAACTCCTGAGCTTCCGGGGGCTCCGCCCCTTGACCTTTTTGCTCATTACGCCACTGTCCCTGAAGGATGAGCCCCCTGGAATGTTTGCCCCCTCCCCCAATCCCAAACTGCTTCCGGCGCGCCTGTACTCAGCCTACTCAGGCGCTATGTTAAATTAAATTTAAAGAAAGCCTTTGCCATCGGTGCAATGTTGCACGTAAATATTGCATACAAAAGTCTATATGGGGCATGAAACTTGAGGAGCTTCAAAGAGATGCCTAGAAGACCAAAATATGATGAAATCTTGAATAAGTAAAGGCGGAATTAAGCAGGGGGGTGATACCCTGTTTATCAAAAAAGGTATCTTTGATTAAAAACGGCCCTTTTAAACTGCAAATGCCCTTCCCGTTATAAATTCATTGCCCCTTATTATAAGTTATAGGTAATACTGCCTTTCTTTATCTGCTGTGCCCTAAGTACTCTTCCAAATAACAATTATGTCTGCAAGGAATAACAAAGCCCCAAAACACGGCTTGTTTAAACCGATAAATGAGTTTTCACTCTTTTATATAAAATATACTGAGTCTCATGCAACAATTATTTTTGTTTGTGTGTGTGCTCCTCTAAAGGTTGTAGTTGTTGTTTGTGATTTAATTTAAACACGGTAAAAACACACTTTCAGCCCCAAAAGGCTGTTTTTCAGTATGTCCGTGTGTATGCTGGTATTACACAAATACATTAGACAACAAATTTACCATACTAGCATATTAGTTGCCTGAAAATACCCCGATATATAGTCATAATAATATTATAGCCTAATTACATGCACATGCGTATACGGGGACAATCCTTTTGCTATTGCTAAATATTGGACAGACGTGGCATCGCGACGCCGGACTGAGCGATTTTTTTTTTTCGGTGTGGGGGAGCTCAGCAGCCCAGTACCCCCCTTCCCACTTCACGCACGCCTATGCCGCCACTGTATATACATTTATCTTAATATATAAATACATATATTTCTTTTCCAGGAACATGACGACAGTCGTTAAATATAGCAATACAGATTCTCAGCATCTAATTTTCACCTTTTTTTTGGGGGGGGGGGTCTGTTTCTCTTTTCAGAATGCGAATTATTCTGGAAACGGGCCAGTTTTGACAGTTCTCAGTTCGTAAAGGCCCTATAATACTAACAGCAGGGCATCGGTGGTTCACTGTGGTAGAATACTCGCCACTACACGCGGGCGACTCGAGTTCGATTCATATTTAGATGCATTTTTATTCTCCCCTATACAGTGCGTCCCAAAAAAAACTATACACTTTTGAAATGGCTGCCGAATAAAAAAATATATAATTCTGGGGGGAAAGTTTTATATGTATGGAAAGCTCATAAACTCAACTTTCATATGACACCAAAAAGTCCGAAAATAATTCATGCTTATGTGAGCACTGCTCACTTTTGTAAAGGGTATGAAAATTAGGTTGCGCAGGAATCAGCCTTCCAATTTGTGAGAGGTAACTCCTTTGGAGCTTACACCATTGAGGGTGATATGATACATTCATGATTTGCTGAGTGAATTTCATGGTTAATTAAACCAAACTTTTATGCATGATTGAACAGGAATTGCATTGTTTATTGTAGCATTGTAACTTTCCCTGGTAGACTCAGTGGTGTGTTCATGGGAGTCAAGATGGAGTGATGGTACATGCTGTAATTTCCATGTTACAAACTGTTATTTTTACATAGGGTTACCCATTTACCTGAATAATAAGTAGCCAACATCTGTGACATTCCTTTTTTCAACAAACCATATTTGAATAATCAATTTACATAATCCCCATCTGGTTATTAAGTAAAACAATGAGATGTTCAACTAATCTTACAATAACTAAAATGTGGGGTGAAGGCTTTTATTCAAAGTCACAGATGTAAAAAATAACAGTTTGTAATATGGAAATTACAACATGTACCATCACCCCATCCTGACTCCCATGAACTCACCACTGAGTTTACCAGGAAAGTTACAATGCTACAATAAACAATGCAATTCCTGTTCACTCATGCATACAAGTTTGGTTTAATAAACCATGAAATTCACTCAGCAAATCATGAATGAATCATATCACCCTCAATTTTTTAAGCTCCAAAGGATTTACCTCTCACAAATTGGAAGGCTAATTCCTGCGCAACCTAATTTTCATACCCTTTACAAAAGTGAGCAGTGCTCACCCAAGCATGAATTATTTTCGGACTTTTTGGTGTCATATGAAAGTTGAGTTTATGAGCTTTCCAGTCATATTAAACTCTTCCCCCAGAATCATATATTTTTTTATTCGGCAGCCATTTCAAAAGTGTATAGTTTTTTTTGGGACGCACTGTATAGTAGTAGTATAGTGGTGTCGCTCTATGCAGAGCGAATTTATTTAATTTTCCACATAATATAAACAATGAAAAGATAATCACAATAATAAACGTAATGATATAACAGAAAATGAGCATAGAAATATCTTTGGTATTGTTTTGTT
Source organism: Mesocentrotus franciscanus (assembly GCA_037976565.1). Classification (NCBI taxonomy): domain Eukaryota; kingdom Metazoa; phylum Echinodermata; class Echinoidea; order Camarodonta; family Strongylocentrotidae; genus Mesocentrotus; species Mesocentrotus franciscanus. The sequence continues at coordinate 19,355,112 of CP137682.1, forward strand.
AAGTCTTGTAGTGCGAAATTATTATATAGTTACAGGAAATGTGAAAACGAACCTACTTTGAAGCAATTAACTCTTGTTAGGTGTAGGTTCGCACAAGAATATAAACTTTATACATTGATAACTGAATTTTGAAAGATGACGGAGTCAAAGAAACTTATGACGGACACAAAAAACGAAACAAAAACAAATAAGAACAGTGGCAGGATGACAAGATGAGGATGGTATAGATGAAGAAAATAAGGGTGAGAGTGTGAAAAACAGGGAACTGAGAGGGGAAAACGGCAGAATTAACGAGAAGAAGAAGAAGAAGAAGAAGAAGAAGAAGAAGAAGAAGAAGAAGAAGAAGAAGAAGAAGAAGAAGACGGAAGAAGAAGACACAGAGACAGACAGACAGGGGGTACAGGGAGAGACAGAGACAGAAAGGGGTATAGAAAGAGAGAGACAGAGAGGAGGGAGGGAAAGAGAGAGAGAGAGAGAGACAGGGAAGGAGAGAGACAGAAAGAAAGAAAGAGAGAGGGAAAGAGAGGACTGCACTGGCCATGGAGGAATCTTTGAGTATAGTATGATATGGAAACAAATCATACACCACACGAGTCACAATTTCGATGTGAAAAACTGGTTATTCTGATTATTTTATGTATTATTTACGTATTTACCTTGCCTTTCATCTAAATGCTTTTTGTTTCCATGCACTGCAAAATAAACCTAGCTTATTATACTCAAGGCATTTATGACTAGCTCTGACTAAGGGCGTCAATCCGAACTAGAGCAGGGGGGGGGCACAATACTATAGCATGCTTAAATAATGGCAATATTCAAACGCAAAGTTTAACTACTAGTAACTATTTATCCAGTTTCCAGATAGGAAGTTGGAGTTTCCGGCATTCCCCATCTTTTTTTAAAACTAACTGCTATAAAGGCACAATCTATTGCACCTTGCAAGCTTCTACATTTTGTCCTATGCAAAAGAAAAGAAAAGTAAAATACAAAAAACAAACACAAACGAACAAACGACAAAAATATTAACAGCGGCTATTAATATGTAATAAACGTAAAAACGTGAACTGTCAACGTTCACGTCGGCAGGCATAGGTTGGGTGGAGGGGAAACCCCTAAATGACACGTGTGTGGGAGGGCTTGCATGGAGGCGTAAGCTAATGAGCAGGGACACACTTTTCGCCGGGGAAGGGAAGGGAGCTGATGGCTCTATAGGCCTACTAGTCGAATATAAACTTTCTATTTTTTAATTTTGCAAGCGAGCAACGTTTCATAGTCACTGATATTATATGAGCCTATACGCAACCCGCGATATCTAACGACTAACGTTCTAACGTACATGACCAAAGATTATAAACTTTTGAAATTATTGGAGGGGCTGCAGCATCCCCCACCAACCTATACATGCACACCTCGTCCAGTCAAATAGTACCCAGCTTCACTGACCTAGATTGGAGGAGCGGGCGCCTTTGAATGTTTGAAACAGATAAATGGCGCCATACAAGTGCTGCATGGATCATCATCATCACCGCCAGATTCACTGACCTAGATCATGGACTTTAGGTCACGCCTAGAACATGTCACATCAACTGACATGCATGACCATTTCGCACGCCGCGCCAGGCACCCAATTTTTAGTCTGCAGGCACAGACTATAATTTGACACTATACCATTATTCCTAAAGAATTGAGCTGAGCTTACTAGCTCCACCTTGCTCTAGCTCTGTGTCCTTGTCGATGTCCAGAGCAGCTAAAGTGCAAAGCCTATGTCGTATGCTGTCAGCCTAGTCTCATAGTGTAGACATTGTTACGCGCAGCGACTGACAAGAGTTCGTGCTTGCAAACTACCAATAGAAATACTAAATATTCAAATTTATTTCCTGGGGACCTATAGAGTCTAATGACGAGGTTTTGGGATCCAGTCTGCATACATTTTTGTTGCTATGTCCGGCAAGCCTCGGGAAAGCTTTCAGGTTGTCAAGAACAACCTTTCTTTAATTTAATTAAAACAGTATGCATTAAATTTGAATAATATGTTAGTAACCGGTCTATTATGTCATGTCTATAATTTATGTCCACGGCCACGTGTATTGGTGCATGTGTTGCAATATGCCACGCCTACCTCCAGCTCTCTTGTTCGGAAATAACTTCCGGGCCAATCCCGGGATTTTATCGCCGGGTCGCAGGTCACATCATCCCATCAGCTCAGCAGCCCGACGCGTGACGGACCAAGCAGGTAATGTTTCTTGTATCTGGCTTTAAATATATTGATATTTCTTTGTAGAATGGTTCAATCTTGTTTTTTGATGATTATTTGAATGATTGAAGGTGGTGTTGTTGTTTTGTGTGTGATTTTAAACTTGAATATGAGAAATGAAAGTGTTATTTTGGAGGTTTATATCTGCATTGCAGTGAAACTTGAAAGGGTGGGATCCATAATTGCAGCTCATATTCGCACGTACAGGTTAATGAATGTACAGCGGCATACAGATTAGGGTCTAGTTAACTAAATTATTCATAGGTTTAGTCTACCCTTACCAAATTTTTTAAGTACATGAAAAATTGATTTGTCCCGATTTACGTTTCTTGAGAATGTAACTTATTAAACCTTACATCTGAAAGTATTCAACAAAGACCCTAATTCAACCAGTCCACTTTCATTCTTGACTTGACTCTGAGTCTTGACTTGTTACAAAAAAACACAGAGCTGCAGAGACAGACACAGTCACAAAATTTCAAAAAACGTCACATTTACAAAGCCTTTAAAGGACATGAATAATTTAGTTGTTAACTGTAGCTTGCCGTCCTTGCCCTCGCCCTCGAGCTAGAACTCGAAACGTCCTTTACTTCTGTTAGTGACAAAGCAGGATTTTCAGGCAATTTTTTGTTGGTACTAGTTTTTGGTACCGTCACAACTGATTGAATTACTACCAATTACCAAATGAACAGCAACATTCCAGACTAGACCTACAATCAACAGTCTAGATGAGATGGTGCAACTGAAAATTAAATAATAGTAAAAAATTTCAATGAGTCCTTAATTAATAATAGATCTAGAGTCTAGATCTAGTATGAATCAGCGCACGTAGAACTTTTACCATTCCGCGATGTACAGTGAGTTTACGCGCACTCTGATTGGCCGATACGCTAAGTGGCTTCGAATTTAAGTGAGAGAGGGCCTACTTAAATCGCGCTTAAGTTAAGCGCGACTTAAGTTCAATGGCAAAGTCAATACGAAATATTACGTCGCACCACAGAGATTTTGACATGACGTGCTTTATTAACAGGTGACGCATTTCACACATAGGTGACGCACACTCAGCATTGTACACACATAAAATAGAAAAATCAACGAACATGTCAGTACAACTTGCAAGTTTGTACCTTAAATATGACGGAAATGAGAATTTTTCAAACTTAAGACTTACTTACGTAAGACTTACGTAAGTCTTAAACTTAAGTGAAATACTTAACTTTTCAAGGACGCTAAAAAAATCGTAACAAATAGAAGATTTGACTGGAATATCATAATTTTGGTATCGGTAAAAACGGAAAATCGCAAGCTAGATCCTCGCACTAATGTCTTATAACATAGAGCCTATGGGAGCCAGCGATAGCCAATCTAAAGGGCCAATGTCGGCTCGGCTAGGCGCCAAATTACGAAAATGAGCTGAGACGGGAGGAACGTAATGCGCATGCACTGGCTGTATTGCCGATGTAAGCTAAAGTTCTACGTGTAGCGGACGCTACAACTGAACAACTATACTATAGGCCTACTCTATAGCGATTGGAGTAAGGACATTAGGACAAGGAATAGACATTGCAGGATGGATGGGCCATATAATGGCATACAATTGCATGCAACTGATCTGAATTTTCTAAAATGTCTTAATTCTATTTAATTGAAATCATTTATTTCACATGCTTGAATATCTACAGAAAACAAACAGTATATCAAAATGGATATCAGGATATCAGTGATGCAGTGCCCATCAAGGGCTGAGCTGTCTATATGTAATATCTGGCCAATGCCCACAAGACCAACAGCCGAAGAGACTGACATGGTTGGTTTAGCAAGCTTTATGAAAAAATTTGTCACAAGACTGAGGAGACTGACGACCCAGGAGGCTGAAATCAGTCTCATGGGCTTTCCAACAACTTTCTTGACGGTTTATTAGATTTATTTTGTTGGTCTCATAGGCTGTTTGTCTACTGTGATGTCATGTCTACTGGTATGTTACAAGAAAACATTGGATTCATACAAATTGGTACACCCCTATCTCCCCCCCCCCAAAAAAAAAGAAGAAGTATATTAATTAAGATGGAATGTATTTTGAGCGGTGAAAAGAAAAATCGCTGACAAGTGACAACTATCTTAAACAATTTGCAATTCTTAAAAGGTATACATGTACAATATAATGTATCATGAGGCATAATGACGTACACAAATTTCTGCTAAGAAAGAATAGCTTTTTCATATCCCTGTCACACCATGGGGCTGACTCCAAAAAGTCTGTTAAAAAATGAAATCTTTGCTCTTTAAGTAATGTTCATTTTTGGTTTTGGTCTTGTGGATATGGCTGGGGTAATGGTCATGTACATTAGTCAGACAATGTGTAGGCTTGGTCTGCAGGTACAGACTCTAATGTGACACTTAACACTTTTCCATAAAATCTTGAGCAGAGCCTCTAACTCTATCGGTCTTTGGCAGGTTAAGTACAGAACGTATGGGGTGCACTATTACCGTGCAGTTGGAATAGTCTCTTAGTACAGACACCTTGTTACGTACTATGAATGACAAGGGTTTGTGCCTAGTGTAGCCCCTCGACAATTCTCATGACAACCTTTAACACCCCAAAGCCATCAGTGAACATGGAATTCATAGACGGAACATGATCATGTGTAGAGGGGTCTCATGTAGGTGATGAAATCCATCTACATCTCATTGTGACAACCAACCAACCAACCACCCCCTCATTGGTGACCTTTTAATGACCCTTAATGAGACTGGTGCATCAGTTAAATGGGAAATTAACGCTGACAGATAAATTATACATGTTTAAATTTTGAAGAAAAAAAATATAAACATACCCGCATTCAGACTACCAGAATTCATTGTATAGCTATACGAAAAGTAATTCATTTTTTTCTGAACGTTATATAAAAAACGTATAATTAAACGTTGTATAGCGTAACGCTTGTTTAAGCATTGTTTTGTATGAAAACTCAATAAAGAATCAGCATCCCATTCTAGTCTGGATGTCATATACGAAAATCATATAACTGGGCGGGGCTCAAGTGCACACTGATGGTCGGCCATGTTAACTTAAATCTAGTCTGTACGCTCCTTTCTCTACGCGATGATTTTTTATACAAGTTTAGTATAAATTTCCTAAAGTCTGTACCAGCTAAAAGACATTTCGATCAATGTGAAACGGGGCTTAAAGAGCAATACCAGTAATTCTGAAAGTGACAAAACTTCTTGTAATTTTGGACATTGCATTTGATATCTAAACTATAGATTTTCTCATATATGGGATGAATGTGTACATGGTCAGAACAAAAGAGTGCATTAGTACAAAATGATCTAGAATTCCTGTCCAATTAGTTAGTCTACGATCTATGATGCTAGGAGTAAGGCAGGATGTAATTCATACCCGGGACTAAACTTTAAGGTCAAATTCTCCGCCACTCTCGAGTCAACAGAAGGCGACCTTGATGAATGACACTCCTGAGTCTCTAGTTAATAGAGGATAGAAGACTTCGATGAACATGTGCTGGATAGATTGAAGGCAAAATAACCTCATTACATGACAAAAGCCATGTACAGTAATTGTCTTAGCTGTCAAGTAAATACGCGCTGTGGTGCACGTAGCATTTTCATTCACAACAGGTGTACATGTATTTGTAGACTGCTCAAGTTGAGTCAAACATTTACAGAATACTGAAAAAATAGTTGTACACAGGGTATAAGACCATAAATAGCCACTATCTTACATGTCCATTTAAATGCAGAACATAATTTGTTCAGTGATTTTATATTTTTTTTAACCCATCAGAGGACATTGTTTGACACATACTCCATTTATTTTACACATACTCCATTTATTTAACCTCTTTGACTACTGAATCCTCTCATTGCCATAGGCTTAATACATGATCCACCCAGTTCCAGTAGGCAATGGCTTAATTATATAAGGATGACTCTTCAAAATTTTGCAGCAAGTCGCCCTTACCCCTCCCACCGGTATCGAAAGCTGTGATTTAGTTGGATATTGCCAAAAATTAATAATTGAATGAATACAGAAACGTTTTGCTAATCTGTGTTTGGACGGTACAGTGTGCATCAAAATTGACCTAAAAATGCTGGGTGACTTAATGTAAACTAGATGATACATATGGTATATTACATTACCAATTGAATATAAGTATAAATGCATAATTAAAGACACATCCATTGCACTCATGATTTTCTTCTATTGGGGAAAGGAAATTTGAAGCTGGACACACTTTATACATAGGCCTACAGTAAAAAAAAAAAAAATGTAAGGAAATTACAATGTTAAGAATTGCAAATAAAGAATAGAATAAAGAATGCTGTTACTTCCAGACTTTCATTTTGCGATTGTTCGCTTTTGCAGGGCACAATAGGAAGGGAACATACAAAAGACTATCTCTGGTTTAGGAAAGATATTTACTGAACAATAGTTACTCCGTTGTTTCATCATGTAACCACCATATAAGGCTTGTTCAGGTATGCTGCGATATACCGCCGCAAAAAAAAACTGTTGTTCCAGATTTCTGCTGCATTTCTGTGCTCAAAAAAGGTGTTCTCTTTATTCACTTACATGTATCTCTGTGTTGTAAGATATAGAAATGTGAGTCATATTAAAGATAAAGACCAGTTCTGGTCATGCGATTGCATTGTGAAAGAAACGTTGTGGAATCGATCAGAAAAGGTTGATCATCTAGCATATAAGTATTGGTGTGTACTGCAAGGTTCTGGAATCATCAAAATGATAAGAAATTTGGCCCAGTCTTGGTAAAGTTACAAAGCACTGTACACAGAAAGATGTATATGGGACTACGCGACCACGTGCGCGATATCTATTTGGTCCCAATAGATATAATAATTTACCAAATATATCAATTAGTAGGCGGTTTCCCGACTTTCCCGGCAAAACTTGTATCATCACGTATTAGTCAAAACATATTCTTTCACACGATTGGTAATGAGAACTATATTTCAATTTTTTGAGAGAGGGGCGTTTCCAAAACTGGTCTTTACCTTTAAACTTTATGTCATTATAAAAAAAAAAAACAGTTTACCACTTCGTATCTGAACAAGGCTTCATGAATAGTTGCTGACAAGATGATACCAATACCCAATTCAACAGTCTAATTCGTGGATTTTTATTTTAGAAGGTACCCTGTAATATCTTATACATACCCTGTAATTATGCATGCACATTGTATGCCTATAGATGGTCTGGCCTGGGCCTACTGTAAATGTAAAGAGAATTCTCTTTCTAACTGAAAGTGTGTTTATGCTTCATTAGCTCTCCTTTGAAATGCACAGGGCATTTGTAATTTTGTTTGCATTCCTCTAAACGAGGTCTGTTCTGTTCAAACAATCGGTGCAATATATCCAGTTGATATGGCCATGTGACGTGGCATAAGGTGTGTGATTTTTAACAGACAAGTATTGATCAGATCATCTGGATATTTACATCTAGAGACCCACCTTTAAAATTGCCATCAGAAAAGGCACAACTTGGGATAATGCCTCAGTCACACTGCCAGATCAAATCACCATTGACTCAAAACGGACTGATTTTTTGCCATTTAGAGTAATTTAATGCAAATCTATGTTCAATCAGGGCCTTGTTTCATAAAACTTATCATCATTAACAAATGCTAAATTTCTATGACAAATTTGCTCTCAGCCAATCAAATGACACGATTTCAGTAGTTTATAACAGTTATTGTGAGTTGTTATTGATAACAAGTTTTGTGAAACAGGGCCCTGTTATCTGTCTGGTGTTGGTCTTGTCAGTGTGACTGGGGTGTATCACCCAGAGACTATGTGCAGACCAGAGGCGTGACCATTAGCCCCCAAAGCACCAGCTTATAATATTCTACTCAACAATCAAAGGATGGTCCAAAACTAAATTCCTTTCAGTAAAATTTTGTTTTTCTTCAGAAGAGCATTGAAAGGTTTGGAAAATATCTAGACAACTAATATGACTTTGTTAGTTGACAGTCATGTAATTATAGGCTTTTTGTTTCCATCATGATCATTTCAAGAATAATTCCATCCATTTCCTTAACTGAATTTAGGCCCTTTTAGGGCGGAGGCATGTAGGAGATGCAGTTGCAATTGTCTTGTTTTTGATGAAATTGAAAACTAGAGAGATCTTTCTCAAGGAGACAATTCTTGCATGTGTTGTGATGTTAATTCCTGGATATTCATTAATTGCTTTGTATGTTTTGATACCATGAAAGTGTTCATTTGTAATTTAATCTATTTCCCTGGATAATGGTCATTGATCAGTTACTTGTAAAACTAGAAAAGCACTTTAAAACAGATACCAAGTCATACTGGGCTTATACTTTTCATCATGTCCAGCTTTCAAAATTATCTATGGTGATCTCTTGTCTTCTTTTTATTTTTCAGATCATCACTTCATCAATCTCTCATAACCCACAAACCACTACTACTCAATCACCATGGTTGTTCAGGTTGGCATCAATGGGTAGGTACAAGGTCTCTTAATTTAAAGATAAAGTTGAGTTGGGAGATGCGAAGGTCGAGGGTTCGAATCCCGACACAGCACTAATATCCTTTGGCAAGATATTAACCTGCACTTGCTACTCTCCACCCAGGTGTTAAATGGCTACCCTGTAGGTTGCGACCGTCATTCTTGGTCAAACAGTTTTTGAGCGTCAAGTAATGCCTGGCTGGAATACTCCCCAGGGATTGGAGATTGTGCACACAGTGTGTGCAGGCAAGCATTGAATCCAATGGCCGGGGTAATAATATATCTGTAAAGCATTTAGAGACATCGTAGATGTATTAAGCGCTATATAAAAGCAGAATATTATTATTATTATTATTTTGGTCATACGATTGCATTGTGAAAGAAACTGTGGAAATAGCTGATCATGTAGCAAGTACATGTACGTATTGGCGTATACTGTGAGGTTTAGGAATCATCAAAATGATACGATATTAGCCCAGTCTTGCTAAAAGTCACATGCACTGTACACAGAAATGTGTATATGGGACTACGCAAGCATGTGGCATCAAAGTGTGGTCCGCAACCTTTAGCTGTTACTTGTCATACATATGTTTCTGTGGTACTCTTCCACACTATCATACAAATAATGGAGAAGCTTACAAATTATTTGTCACTTTTCCAAGAACTCGACCTCCTCTTTAAAAGCTACCGTATGGTACAAATTTGGTGAGGTCCATCTTTGATTTTTATGATAAGTACTAAGTAGTAACATGTTAACTAATGCTAACAGTTCTAAGCTGCTGTGAATTTTTTTTCCTATGATGTTGGGCAAAAAATAATTTACATCCCTGAACAGCCAAGTTACTTGCTTTGTGCAGTGACCAAGTGTCAAAACAAATGTTTACCTATTAAACCTAATATGCACAGATTTCTACAAACGCTTGTTCTGATTATTTTGTCGTGTGATTCGGGCAAAGAACGATTGATTAGAATTTGACATAATTACAACCCCTTAATTAAAATAGGAGATATCTCTCTTCTCTATATCTTCTTTTATATTACTTGAAGTTGCACTCCCTTCACAATAAGTTTCTATTGAATCTCTTATGTTCAAATGATCATGTAAATGAAACCTTATCATTAAAATTATTTTCATTTCTTCTCTTTAGATTTGGCCGTATCGGTCGTCTGACCTTGAGGGCAGCACTCGAGAACCCCGGCGTTCAGGTGGTGGCAGTCAATGATCCATTCATTGACCTTGAATACATGGTAAGAACGTCAAAAAATTATGGGAAGTATTGGCCCACATTTGTGGAGGAGATTTAATTCACCCCATGGTCAAAATCCAGGTTTAAACCTTCACCATGGACTTTAAAAAAAAGCATACAAAATTTGTGTTAAGCATTTCATTGCACTCCAATTGCACATTAGAACATACATGCACGCATTATGCTTATGGAGGTCTACGCCCACTTTTACCTTTCATGAGGTCTTTAGTTTGCCAAACTATGCAGTACGTCATGCTCTTGATAACTTTGAAATAACTTGCTGTAATATGTAGATTTTTCATTCTGTTATACTAAATGGGTATGTTACAATTTTTTTTTCATTTCAATATTATAATGTAAAATGACTTTGTAAATATGTTATTACTTTGTAAAGTGACCCTTTCAGCCTGAGCCTGAGAAAGAAAGTCAATTTAAACAGTCAGTTCATAGGAAAAACCTCTAGAGTGACTTTGGGCTATTGAGTGAATAATTGAGTGAATAAGTGTGGTCCCAGCAATGGCTAATTTGATCTAAGATCTAAGACTAACTCTGTATCTCTCTGTACATTGCTTAGGTCTACATGTTCAAGTATGACTCCACACACGGAACATTCAAGGGCGACGTCAGCTGCGACACAGAAGCCAAGAACTTGATTGTCAATGGAAACAAGATCAAAGTATTTGCACAGTGAGTGGATGATTATAATAATGATAATAATAATGTTTATAAAAGCTATGAAATAGATACATTTCCGTTTGCCGGTAGCTCATATCCTTTTCGGGGAAAGTAAAAACCGACTCCATTTTGCTGAATATCACATGTATTGCACATGGAAACAGAAACCTTTTCATCGATTTCTTGCAATATTTTAACAGGAGGGCACTTTAAAAAGCATTTCTTTCCAGAGGACATTTTTACAATGATCTTCCAAAGAATGAGAAAGCTCACAATAATATCTTTTTCATCTTTACAAGGACTCCACAATCTCTTTAAAGTGACTCAGTAACATTGCATCAGATTCTGAAACAAAATCCTGGATTTAGCTCATGCTGCAATCATAATTATAAACTTTTAGGTCAGTCAGGAATCCCATGACTTTTACAAGCCGATCGCCTGTCTGATTATCAAGATATTTATGATTGGAAATCTAAATTTCATTTTTCATTTTTATAACACTACAGTCTATTGGGGAAAATGAGTATGGTAAAACCGGTCACTCAAAGATGGTTACATTTTTGAACATTTTGAAGCGTTCAAAATTACACCATATCACAGACACTGATAACACGTAGGGCCATGCATCTCAGATTTAAAATTGTTAAACAATGCCTTTAATTCTTGAATAGAATGAAGCCATCTGAGATTCCATGGGGTGAAAATGGAGCTTCTTACGTGGTCGAGTCCACTGGTGTATTCACAACCATTGACAAGGCCACGGCTCATATCAACGGTGGAGCCAAGAAGGTGATCATCTCCGCTCCGTCGGCCGATGCACCCATGTTTGTTATGGGTGTCAATGAGGACAAGTACGATGCAGCAAATATGAATATTGTCAGGTTGGTTGATTTCTTTTTGTTTAATTTCCAGGATTGAAAAAGTAATAATTACAAAGAAAAGTAAACATGATTCCCAGTTATAAGTAAAATCAGAGAAAACCTGGAAATGGCTTCTCTATTTTCCAGTCAGAGAATGTGAGAAAAAATCACTCAAATGAGGGAAAAATCAGAAATTTCATTGGCTCAAGAAGAATAGTCGGTCCTGTATAATTTGTTCTGTGTCGAAACAGTGCATTGACTGAATGATTGGCCGTGGTGGTCATTTTATGTGTCATTGTGCCTTCTCTAGGTTGATAAAATGTTTCTACAATTCAGGAATCAGAACTAATGGCTTAACATTACTGTTATGTAGATTTTAGTGATATATGATTATATAATTATTTGATGGTAATATTATGTAATGATAAATGTTAAATCGTTGTCCAGTAATGCGTCCTGTACCACCAACTGCTTGGCTCCCTTGGCAAAGGTCATCAACGATAACTTTGGCATCGAAGAAGGGCTCATGACCACCATACATGCCTACACCGCCACCCAGAAGACCGTTGATGGACCCAGCGCAAAGGTAGGCAGTACTCCTAACATCCTAATCCTGATACGTTTCTGCGAGCTGATGATGATGGTGATGGTGGTGATGGTTATGGTGGTGATGATGTTGGTGATGGTGCTGCAGATGATGATAATGATGGTATGATAATAATGATGATGATGATAAAGATGATGTTGAGGATGATGATGGTTTTGGTGATGGTGGTAATGATAATAATCATGATCATGAAAATGCTGCTGGTGATGGGGGGTTCTGATGAAGTTGATAGCGATAAGATTAGTGATAACTAAAAAATGATACTAAATGGAGGATGTAAAGTGATGCTAAGTCCATGAAGGGGAAAACAAACTTTTTCATTCCTCCACTTCTTTGTAGAAATGGCGTGATGGTCGTGGTGCTGCTCAGAACATCATTCCAGCATCGACTGGTGCTGCTAAGGCTGTTGGAAAGGTCATCCCAGAACTCAATGGGTAAAGAAATTAACTCCTTCCCTTGCCATGAATTTCATGTTTTCATGTGTAATGGGGAATTTAACACCATTGGGTGTCAATCACCTAAGCATGAGTTCTCATGGGGAATTTTACACTTATCAAATGGATCACATGGTTTGCGGTTCGAGTCCCACCCTGACACTAATGTCCTTTGGCTAGGCATTAATCTACATTTGCCACTCACCACCCAGGTGTTAAATGGGTACCTGGTAGGATGAGAACGTTAATGTATTTGGATTGGCATGTGTACGCTTGTAAAAATGGCACATGGCGGGAATTTTCCTCAGGGAGTGGAGCATGTGCACTATCAGATCCGGATAAGCAATTGAATCCAATGACTGGGGTTATACTACATACATTCTGAGAATTCTTAGAAGAAGAACATTTTTAATATTAAGCGCAATACATATGTGACTGATTTTACTATTATGTATCATTTATCATCTCTTCTCCAGGAAACTAACTGGCATGGCCTTCCGTGTCCCCGTCCCCGACGTCTCGGTTGTTGATCTTACTGTCCGTCTGAAGAAGCCTGCTAGCTACGACACCATCAAAAAAACCGTCAAGGCTGCGTCAGAGTCTAAGGCACTCGGCCGCTATCTAGCATACACAGAGGACCAGGTATATCCCATGTTTGAATGTTCATGTCGAATGCTATTGCAAATTCTTCCAAAAGTGGATCGTAGTCAGATCGCATAGTGTGTGCGCCAGGTCTTACTTGTTAACTTGCGAGTGATCTGCAATATTAAGTCATTAACGTGGGATATTCGAAGCATCTGGTGCCCACCAAGTATTGCATGATCTTTTTAGGATCGTGTTTTGAAAGATATTGCAAATACATTCGTTATGAAAATGTAATCATAAAATGTTCTTAATTTATAATGATTAAGAGATCATGAAATCACAATTGTGGGATTTTTAGGCCTTTTATACATGGACAATTATAGGGGGTGTCATGATCTGGCCAACACTAGGGTCTATCAGCAAGATATTGAACTACACTCTATCTCCACCCAGGTATTAAATAGGAAGTGGTGTTTAGGAATTGCTTGAATGCTGTGAGCAGTAGCCTAGTTAGAGCCGATGCTAATACAGTGAAACCTGTCTATAGAGACCACCCAAGGGAGACAAGAAAAGTGGTCTCTATAGGCAGGTGGTCTTTATGCACAGGTTCCTTTAGTACATGTTTCAATGAGAAACCAGTTTCAAGGGAAACAAGAAATGTGGTCTTTGTAGACAGGTGGTCTTTCTATACAGGTGGTCACTAAAGCAGGTTTGACTGTACATGTATTAAAAGTGCCTAGAGCTTGTTGCATGGTGGATACAAGCACTATAAGTATATTAATCATCATCATTATATAATGTTATTCCGCCCACAGGTTGTCTCTCAAGATTTCCGTGGAGACACCCGATCCAGCATCTTTGATGCTGGCGCTGGTATCGCCCTCAATGACAACTTTGTAAAACTAGTATCGTGGTAAGTCAGAGTTTGGTAACTTTGTATGAAATGGTGATAACTTCTGTTTTCTTTAATTTTATAAACAGAAAGGAGTAATCAGATAATGCATTGTTTAATATGTTCTGTCATGCATGACTGAGCACCAGGCTTTTATTTCTATCTCAAAGACTTGCAATACTAGGACTTTCATTGTTTTCGTAGCACAACCCCCCTACTTATTGCACTTTACATCTTTTTTTTTTTTAATGCCAAGGTTTACTGCTACATATCGGAACGAGCCTTTCGGTTACCAAGTTTTCTACTGTTTATCAGAATTCTATATAGAAAACACATGTCTCTTTTGTCTCTTTTTAATAAATAACTTTGAGCTTGGCAGATGCTGAAGTTTTGTATTTGATGACTCTTTCGAATTTCTGGTTTCCTTTCAACAATATTTTTCTCTCAACAATAGTATTCCGTCAGCAATTTGCTCTTAGCGAAAGGACAGCCCGTCTTGCAAATACATTGCCCTGGGCAGTCCACCATTCTCACTGTATGCAAGTCAATATCTGTGTAATAGTTTACTCCATGAGGGGTGTTTCGCAAAGACTATGATCGACTCTAGTTGGACTTGAATTATGGCAGACCGTAATGCCACTGGTTGTTCTCACCATTCCTTAAAGGGACATGCACATCTTGGTCACAAATGTACAGAATTGAAATTGTTTATAGTTTATTAATGAAGAGAAAAGAAATTATCTAAAGATCATAATTTCTTGGGTATTTTTCCTCTAATTTTACATCTGGTTCAAGAGTTTTTAGGGGCATAAATTGCTTATCATAGTATAAGCCCAAGTCTCAAGTAGAACTGAAGCAATTTTGTTTTTCTTAAATGAACTATCAAAAAAAGTAAATCATGTAGATTTGAAACCACGCCCCTTAAGAGACCAATGCCAAGATTGGTGAGAGCATCCAGTGGCATAAACAGCCTGCCATAGGTCAATGCCAACTCAAGTCGATCTTGGTCTTTGTGAAACACCCCCCAGATCATGTACATGTAATGTGCCGTCTATATAAGATTCGAACCTGCCTTGTCATGTTGTCTTTCCTTTTTGTTTGTTTGTTTACCTAGGTACGACAACGAGTACGGTTACAGTTTCCGCGTGATCGACCTCATCTTGTTCATGGCCTCAAAATCATGAGCTGACTTTCCACCCATCTCAAACCTATAATCAAATAACTTCGCAGAGTTTAAACCTTCCTAATTCACACACCCGTACAGTATATCAAAGTCTCTGTAAAGTTCTGTCATCATGCACATTATTACATAATGTAAACAGATCAAGCAATATGTGTATTGTCTATGAACAGAGTGTTTTGTGCCACGCCCTCGCTTGTTGATGTAGAAACATTATGTCTCTTCCAATATCACAATGTATGACAAAGCAAGGTTTAAATATTTACAAATTCAAATTTTTTGGATACGCTTCAGTACGAAGCATCGACAATTGAAAGTATAAAATTTAAATTAGGGTCTGTGGGATCGATAGAATCTCCAAACCACTATTGCGTTGTCATACATACTGCCAAATTCATCTTGTGCTCGTCTTGTGTTACAGTGGTTTTACTGCAATCTTTGGGGATATTGTTGTGTAGATTTCCATATTTGATGTGTGTAGCTGCATTTCGTATCACTAATAGTCTCGGAACAGCAGCTACAATTAATCTTCATAGAAGTTTTTGTATACTGTTTAGAACAATGGAATATTAATATTCTCCCCCATGCAGATGGACGTTAATAAGTACAGTGACTATTTTTAAGTTGAACAGTGCTAATGATATTGCAGCTTTTTAAAGAGCTTTTTTTCATGTACAATCTTAATTCACAGGACAAGAAGAAAAAAAATCAAACAAATTAAGTTTTCACATATTCATGTGAAGATTCTTATATACTATCATGTTGAACAGTGCTAGTGCTAATTTCTTCAAAAGAAAATATATGTTAAATTCTAATTCACAGGAACTGTTAAAATCAAAGACTTTTTGTTAACACCATGTCTAGTTTCAAATTGTACTCTTCCATTGGCTCAAGGAGTCAGGCAGTCATGACTGCTTTAAAGTAAAAACTTTATCCATAGATGATATATTTCATTATGCTGAATTTTATACTGGTTTCATCATTATCGATCAGGGTTGTAGATTTTTCTTTCAAACGTTGGACGTGTTGACATTTTTGTAGAGGGTTGGATTTGATGTGCAGTATTTCCTTCAGATTTATGTCCCCTTAAGAAAGTGTTTGTGTGAGCCTCCAAGTGAATATGGTATGATAAACCTCAATAAAAACAGAAGTATTTAGAAATAATGCACTGTTTTATTCTTGTGATATCTGAGTGCATGATAGACAAATGTTTTGTTGTTGCTTAATTCTTTGAAGGGTCGTTCACATACGGCTCATTTTTGTTTGTCCTGTATGAATGGCAAGTGAGGATTAAAAGAGTAGCTGCGAGCAACGAAGGTCGTACACTTAATACTCGCTTGCTTTTGCGTTACAGTGAAACCTTGTTATAACGAGGTCCTTGGGACCATGGAAATTACCTTGATATATCAGGGTAAAAAAAATTAGAAAATAGTGAGCTGGGACCAGCAAAATCACCTTGTTTATAACGGATCCCTCATTTTATCAGAGCTCGTTATAATAAGGTTTCACTGTATTAGCTATAAATATGTGAAGTGTAGTACTGTCTACCAAAAAAAAAAAAATCCACTGTGGTAAACCACGGCATACGTGAACAAGCCTCTAAAATTTGTATACCTGTATGGAGCCCTTATGAGTCATTCAGTTTGTTAAGATTTTTTAGCCTTGAATATTTGGGAGAAATCATATTGAAGCAAAAATACTTCCCCACACCCCCAAATCAATGAATGATTTTTCTCAGTGTAAAAGGCAGCATAAATAAACACAACTTGATTCAGATTAGGGTGTATAGGAAAAAGAGAGAGACTGTAGGAGGCATGAAAGACTCTTTTTGGAGCCAAGAAGGGTGTTAACTCGAGAGCTTACGCCCTTCTGGCTCTGAATATACAGAAATGTACCTGGTATGTATGAAAATAAATGCATTACACTGCTGTTTGTGCGAAGAAATCAAGAAAGCATTTACAAATGGGAAAGAGAATGTAGTGAATAGCGAGGAAAAACGTACAAAGAGACAGAAATTATCAAGTGGAGAGGGGGAGAGAGAGAGAGAGAGAATCATATCATATGCAGTACCTTGTATCAAAAGTATAGTTAGACCAAAATCACACAACTCCCTGGTTAGACCACGTATATAGGCCCTACCAAAAGGGGATAGTCTTTATGATTCAGACTTGGCCAGACTCATTGATGAAACCCTCTGCACTTGCATGCCAGGATTTAAATAAACTGCTCAACTTAAATAATTAAAGGTGGTTTCCGATGTTACTTTATTAATTAGCATCAACACGGAGTCGATTTACAAATGTTTCTTCATTCAATACAGTTTGCCAGGATATAAAGTCACTGCAGAGTTTAACACAAAAATATAATACTGACTAATAACAAGGTATACAGGAAATAAAGTCGAGCTTTGATGATTCATCACACACACTAGAATCTACCTAAAGATGAAACTGTCTTCATTCCCTAAAAGACTTGTAGTTTCCTGAAGTAGACAATCAATGAAAATCACAAGTATACCCAATAATGATCACTAGAAACCAGGAAGCTTACAGATGACAATTGTATAAGTTTTAGGTCAACTGCCTAATGGATAATAAAATTTAAAAAACACAAGTGAAAGCGCCTCTCAGGATCTGGGATATACAAGCGCTACAAGCAGATGACGTCCTATAATGAATGAACATATTTTAAGTGCAATTATTTCTCAATAATAAGAGTTTGATTGATTTAAAACAAGAACATATTGCACATCATTTTAAAAGGGAAGTGATGCTGATACTGATAATTAAAATCTTTTGCTTACAAACATTCAGGGCAAGGATAAATGAAATATCAGCCCACTTTCAAATTTCGTGCAAGCCCCATTCTATATGAGTGCCTATGCGTGCGTTAACTATTTTACTTAACTAGATGTTTTACTGTTCACTGACAATGCATTTAAATAGCAATATCTCTCTGTAGAAGTAATATTTGAAGCTCATATTTTGAATACAGTATAGCCACATGGAAGCCGTTACATCAAGAGCAAAACATGTTTTGGTGATTTGGTACACTTTGATGCTTTTAAATTGCAATATCTCTTTGTAGAAGTAGTATTTGAAGCTCATATTTTGAATACAGTATAGTCACATGGAACCCCTTACATCAAGATTAAAACATTTTTTGGTGATTGGTGCACTTTTCTGGGCCTTATGAAGATCGACAGATCCTTGACCTTCCTCTAACAGCATTTCGGTACAGCTAACAGAAACTTGCTTTCTGGGCCTCCTCAATACCACACTGATGATTTTCCAAACTGACTTAGTGGCAACTCCATCCAACCAAAGACCTCTCTAAAGGCTTGTTCAGATATGATGAGGTAAACCGCTGCAAAAAAGCCGCTGCGGGTTACTTGACGTGTAAATGAATGGCAGCTGCACGCAACAAAGGTCATGCGCATATTCAGTGAGCTCTATGCTATAAGATACAGTAAAGTGAAGCGTATAACACTTGACGTCATCATAGAAAAAAAACGCAGCAGTTTTGCCGTATCATATCTGAACGAGGCTGAGTTGCTGACCCTTCCATCCATCCCAAACTTCTCTTCCAGGAAACAACTTTTTCATGTCTTTCTTGGCCTTCTGAAGCAATCTCTTTTCCTGTTGCTTTGGTGCCATTTTCGAAAAGTCCTGCAAAGACTTCTCTTCAAGAGTTCCAGTCAACCACTCTTTGAACTCTTTTTGGGCCATCTGATGATTGCACCAACCCTTGCCCCTGCTGCTTTGATGGCATTCATGCCCACAGTGAAAGGCGTCATGATGGACACCAATCTCTCCTTCAACCCATCCTTCACCTCTCGAGTTCTCTCGTTCACTCTCTCCCTGAGAGGGGGCTTTGCCCAGATCCCCTTGGCCTTCTTCTCAGCATGGAGCTCTGCCTTGGACAGTCTTTGGATTAGACGGACGGTTGTTGGGTGGAGCGCAACTGATGGATGAGCTGGTTTAACTCGAGCAAACCCTTGCCTCACCAAGGACTCGTTCACCATGAGTGACGATGCAAAGTTCTATCAAGTGTGGTGAGATACAAAAGAGAGGAGGGAGAACAGGAATAATACATGACAACAAAAAAACAACAACAGTAAAACATAACATTAAAATAAATAATATCTATAATCATACTGCACACATTTCCAAAGGATACTTGAGGTCCTACAGAATACTACTATTACCCTTGCTTCAGCTAAGTGTCTCTAGTTACTGAAAGCCATCAAGAAATCACCTTGAATCAGGTGGGCATGTACCACACCTGGGTTGAGAGTAGCAAGTGAAAATCAATGTCTTGATGTCTATATTTTCTCAAATTACCAACTTGCTTCCTAAATATAGTGGCATGGTGCAAGACTTGACAATAACAGGGACCTGGGAAACATAGGCACTATAAATCTAAATCCGACCCCAAAACTTTAAAAAAATTACAGATGGTTCATGCATACAGGCTCTAAAGCTTTAAATCCAAACCCTCTTCCAAAAATTTTAGTGTGGAGCTCTGCTTCAATAGTGCAATACCTTTCTCCTTGTGACGATGCAATCCAGTTGCCGTGCCTCGTTCACGGCAAGTAGTCTAAACCAGATCATGGAGTCAACAGGAGTCATGGTGACTAGGTGCGTCAAGCCACCCTCAGAAACATGGACTCCTGCCAGACACACAGGCAGCAAGGAATCTGAATGCAGGAGATATCCGAAATGGAAGATATAGATTTCTAGGATATTTGTTCGTTTTGGTCTCAGTACAAGAAAACTTGCAATGTTAGATATTGTCAGGGTTTGTGAGATTGCAAAAGAGCAACTGAGATTTTAAAATAGATAAGATACAATCATTAGCAGAGCTGCCAACCTTGTGCGACCAAAAAAAGGAACCATGATGGCAAAAAAAAAGGAATTTCAAGCAAAAAAAAGGAATTCATTAAAACGAAACTTAAAACCACGCGCGACACACTTCCACTGCAGAAATGTCCATTCCTCATGCTGTTTTTTCCATACAAGCAGGTATATATTTTTTTATTTTGGTATTATCGGCATTTCATTCTTTTTGAGAATATTTTTCTCTTCAAATATGTTTTCAAGTATGCTTTAAATTTAGTTTTCTATTGAATTTGTGATCAAATCAACATTTTAGGGCAGTTGTTTGACGTGTGGTATGTTAAAAAAAAAAAAAAAAAAAAAAAAAAAAATTAAAAAAACGTATTTTATGAAGAAAAAACGTACTACCGTAATTTAGAGGAAAAAACGGAGTAATTCCGGCAAAAACGGAATGGTTGGCAGCTCTGCATCAGAGTGGCAAATGTGGATGAATGTCTTCCCAAAGGATGCCAGTGCTTGGCTGGGATTCAAACCCTCAACCCTTGGATTGAGAGTCAAGTGAATGAACCACTAAACCACAACACCACAACAATGACCTTTACTTTTGAAAATCGACTGTAATACAGAATTGTTTGTACCCACCTCTTTGTCCTTTCTTTATTCCCTTCATCCCTCGGAGGATAGAAAGATGTTCTACCAAGAGGTGGTGATCCTGGTGACCTCTGACCTTTCCTCTAAGGGTCATCTGCTTCCTGATAAATTCTTCTGGTATGTCAGATGCAGCACGGAATGTTTTCATCTATCAAAAGTAAAGAGAAACTCGCATTACGGTATTTGATGAATAATGAAATTATTCTATTCTCAAGACAACTTGGGGATCAAACCAGGATGGATTTCTGTCTAGTTTTAAAGTGCATAGTGTATATATGTTTGAGTTAACTTATATAATTATTTCATGTATATGTTTGCTTGCAACAGAAAAGTTTCAATGTTAGTGCAAACCAAAAAACTAATTTTTGTTATAGATGAGGCCAACCTTGACTAGCCTATCCAATTTTTGTTGGCTCCATTTACCAAATGTAGATTTATCGTCATGCTGAAATTCAAGAATCTTGATCATGTTGGGAATGAATGAATGAATGTATGCAAATCCAATGGGTTTCCTGTACAAAACTATACCTACCACTCGAATGCTTCTGCCAATAAGAACAATGCCAGTCACCCCAAGCACAGCTACACAAATCTGAAAACGGGTAAAAAATAAAAGAGGAAGATAATTATTAAAAGCCATGGTAAAAAAGCATAACAGGGCAAGTTCAAGGTATGTCCCATATATGTGACATAGTATTATTACAAATTTGTATTATGGAGCTGTGGACATTTATAAATTGAACTAAAAATATCATATCATTTTGTGTTTTTGTTCTGATTCAAGCTGTAGTAGGGCTTTCAGCTTCTCTGGATTGTGAACAAGGTATAGGGCTTTGAGTTCCTGCCTTAGCACCAATGTCCCTAGGCAAGACATTTAATATACATTTGCCACACTCCAGCCACGTAAAGTAAATGGGTACTGGGTAGGATTTCCCCTTGCTTGTAATGAGCAAGTGCTTCAATTGACAATGCTACAGCCAGGGTAATAATATCCTAAATTCCATTGGAAGCACATAGCTCTAGATGTTTTATCATAATGCAATATGAACTATAGATACAGAACAGAAAATACAAATTATCAAGTTTTCTTAAAACTTTCCCTGATCTGCTTAAATGTATTTCATTTTCAGCTTATATCAAAAGAAACTTGACATTAGGATAAAACCCCTTCACTTCAATTCAATTGAAAATCTGACTGCTAATGGTACTTTGAATAAAGCTGCAAAAAAACCTGCAACACCCAATAGTATGAAAGTGAAACTACAGATAGTTTACAACGACAATACTAATACTGCATCATTAGTGTAACAGGAAACATTAGGGGATTTTAACCACAAAAAAGGTGATATTTTGCATTGGACTATTCTGATGGACATGGTGACAATGACATCAGAATTTCAGAAGTGAGAGAGAGATATTATAGGATTTCTAAGCTAAGCCGTCGTATGTTTTCCATATTTGTTAAGGAGCTAATGTACGTACATCATACTATAGTCACGTTGTCAATATTAATGAAAGTTCACTGTTATTTGCTTTTTCTTTCTCACAAAGCCCAATCTTGCTGAACCATTTGCTTGTTGGAGTCATGGTTTAAACGTCACGGTTTAATTATTTTATTCCACAGTGGTGGCTTTCAGTAAAGAGTTCAGTTTATCGCCAATAGTAACATGGCTCCTTACCCTAAGAGATTGTAAGTGACGATCTAGGAAGTCTGTAACTTGTCCAAAGATATTCATTGGCATGGGCTGGGGGGATGTCAAGTCGTCTGTTTCCATGGCTACCAGACGAGGACATGGTGTTTCTGGTTGTGTTACTACCGGCGAGGTGCCTGATTGTAATGATGGAGCTGAATGCAGAGATGATGAGGATGGTAAGGAGGAGGATTCTTTAGATGCCATGAGAGATGAGGGTGAATTCCCTGATGTCATTTCTCCATTGGTTTTGAATGCTCCTACAAAAGCAAACTGGAAAAAAAGGAATAATAATATTAATAATAACAGCAATAACAATGAGAATTGTAAGGCACTAAATCCCCAAGGTGCACTTGTGAAAAAAAGAACAAAAAAGAAAACACATAAACACATCTGCATCATAAACAAAGGAACAGGAGTAAGAAGAACATCCAAAAAAACGAAAGAATACTGCATGATTTACCCAAAAAATTAATCAAAGTGAAATCATTTTTTTAAAAGGAATTTCAACCTTAAAATGCACTGGGCTAAGTATGAGCAGGGAGGTGAGACATATATGTCTCACCTCCCTGGTATGAGTAAGGTTCTGTCCAGACAAGTCAAGGTTATAATATAACCAATTCATTCAATGACCTATCAGAAAATAACCTATCCTATGAATCAGATTATCCTATAAAGTAATTATATTCATAGGATAGTTATTTTTTAATGGGTCATTGAATGAATTTCAATTAGTTAGATCTATTTAGATCTAGACTATAACTTAAAGGGATTGGGTAACTTTGTCTCAGATTCTGAAACAAAATCCTGGATTTAGCTCATGCTGCAATGATAATTATAAACCTTTAGGTCAGTAAGGAACCCCATGACTTTTACAAGCCGATCGCCTGTCTGATTATCAAGATATTTATGATTGGAAATCGAAATCAAATTTTGCGTTTTCCTAACGGTTTTCATAACACTAGGTCTACAGTCTATTGGGGAAAATGAGTATGGTAAAACCAGTCACTCAAAGATTTTTCCTTTTGGCGCTAATGCGCAATCATATCCATACTTTGACCCGTAACTCCGGCGTGGAGATACCCTACTAAAACAGACCTAAAATCAAGATCGTGTCAATTTTCTTATCTTTTGGGGAGTATTTTTCCTAAAAATGAAGACTTATAAATTATAATATATACACTTTCTCACGGGATTCACGGCAAACTGCTGCACAATACACGTACCGACGGTGCGCGCGCACCCCATCGTCGGTACGGTATGCAATTGTATTGTGCAGCAGTTTGCCGTGAATCCCGTGAGAAAGTGTATATTATAAGTCTTCATTTTTTGGAAAATACTCCCAAAAGATAAGAAAATTGACACGATCCAGGTAAGAAACATAACGACTTTTAAATCATGGCCATTATTTGAAGAAAACATGAATATTTACTTGATTTTAGGTCTGTTTTAGTGGGGTATCTCCACGCCGGAGTTAGGGGTCAAAGTATGGATATGATTGCACATTAGCGCCTTACTTTTTTGAGGCACTACATGATTATTTTGAAGCGCAATTTTTTTCAGGGCTTCATTAATATATATTACACCATATCACAGTCAGACACTGATAACACGTAGGGCCATGCGTCTCAGATTTAACATTGATAAACGACGCGATGCCTTTAAATAGTTTAATAAATAGGCCACTGAATGAATTGGTTATCTTTAGTAAGTAGACTAGATGATATATCTATGCAGACCTTTCTTTCGGATGGCACCGTTAAACTTAAAGGTCGGTCCCCAGACGTAAATAACCATATCTGATTGATACACGTCTGTAAAACCATATTCTAGATCGACTAGCGTAGGCCTAGATCAAGATCGATTGCGATCGGCTCCACAATTTTATATGGATTTATTAGAAGATTGGGTGAATACGAGACATATAAGGAGTATAGACATTGGTGATGTGGTAATTTTTAATAATAAACTTATTCGATATAAAGGAAGTTGTATATACGATAAGAGGTTGTATGACAAAGGAATTTACAAATTAAAACATATTTTGGAAAACGATGGTAAACTAAAATGTGACAGGCATTTTATCGATTTAGGTGTTGAAGTAAATGAAATTGAAAAGATCAAGCACTTTTATGCCTGTTTACCAGTTTGTTGGAAAAATAATTTTAGAAAGGGAGAAGAAAAAAATAATTCTGGAACTGATTTCACTTTGGGAAGAAAACAACTAATATAGCTGATCTAAAATCAAAACAAATTTATGTACAATTAATAAAGAAAGATGATTTTAAACCTTTGGTTTTTGAGAGAATTGGAAGGAACTATGGTTTTTCCTGTAAGGAAATAGAAAACATATTTTTAAGACTAAGACAGTGTACACTTAACAGTCGATTAAGAGAGTTTCAGTTCAAACTTATACATAATATATTATATACAAACCATCACCTCTTCCGTTTTGGTCTTGTCTCGACTAACTTATGCTCATTTTGCGAAAAAGATGAAGAAACATATAAACATTTATTCTATACTTGTGAATTTGCACAATCAGTGTGGGGAATGTGCACGAGATTTTTAGACTTTGAATTTTAGACTTTAAAACTGTAGTTTGGAGGAAATTCTGTATGGGAAAGAGGAGAGAAATAAAGGAAAATATCAATTAATGAATCATGTTTTAATTCTTGTTAAATATCTGATTTATAGAAATAGAGAACTTAAAAAACCACCCTCTTAATTTTTAATGAAATAAAGAATAGTATAATAGGGGATAAAGTAGAAGAAAGGAAATTGGCAGCAATGAGGGGAACTCTCACTATTCATTTTTCTAAATGGGAAAACCTGAGTATTAGACAAACAATTGGAACCCAGAGCCAGTCGTCCACCGGTTAAGAGGGGGGAGGGGATAAGGATAAGGGAGAGGTCGGGTAGGGGAGGGTTAACAAAAAGAGAAACTTTTCTCTCAGGACAACAGTATAAAAGAAGTATAACTATAAGTTGCTACATTGTTAAAACAAAATTTTTGGATTATACAACTGCATATGTTTTCTTTGAAAATATGAATTTTTGTTTCAAAAATGATGTATAGGAACTAACTATGTAAGTTTCTTTTGAAGCCGTTTGTAAGACAAAATTTATACTGATTTAATCATCACATTTGCAGTGAGCGTTACATATGATGATTGTAATTTGTACTATGATTATAATTTGTTTCAAGAGAGAAAAGAATAAAAACTGACCATAAAAAAAAAAGAAAAAGAATCACACAGTTATCAGTATACGGGACTGAATTGGAAAAGTAGTATTTAAAAAACCCAAACCATCCCCAGTAGCTTTTTAGTGATAACAGACAAGTTTTCAATCTTCTTACCCTATTTCTGGGTCTGATGATGACAGGCTTTCCTTCTCACGGACTTCCATTGAATGTCTAGGCCAAAGTACGGCACGACTTTCGCAGCAATTAGCTGTTACCAGACGACCAAAATATCAACGCCGGTCCTTGAATCCGGGACCTGTTTCTCGAAACCGTCATAAGTATAACTTCTGAAACGCGTGTTAATTCTATAACACACGTTTCAATATGGGATAGTCAAGAAGTTAGACTTATGACGGTTTCGAGAAACGGGCCCCAGCGACCACAGCTTCTTCTTTTAGTTTTATGTCTTATTAATTATACCATCATCGTACGTAGTCTAAGTGTCAAACCCGGGTGTCAAAAAAGATTTTATCATCATTCATTTTGACATTTATTATTTTTTCCCTTTTTTGAATTGTTTATATATTTTGTTTCCTTCTTTTTATTAGGAAATTATCTGGGTCGGCGCGGGGTGCCCCCTCTCAACCTCCATCTCAGTTGTAATTCGTGCGTCAATACGATTTCAAATCTCTAAATTTTTCTCAGGGTTGGAGGAGGGGAACTCCTCTCCTTAGTTCTAGTTGTTTAGTCAGTCAGTGGCGGATCCAGGAGGGGGTGGGGAGGCCTTGCCCCGCAAAGAAAAAGAAGAAAAACAGAGAGAGAGAGAAGGAAAAGAAGGGAAAGGGAAAGAGGAGAGAGAGGGAAGGAAAGAAGAGGAAGAAGAAAAGAAAATTTGGGGAAAAGAAGGAGATCGGGGGGGGGGGCAGGGCCGAAAGGGCTTTGCCTCCCAGGCCCCCGCCCCGATAAAAAAAAATAAGAAGGAAAGGGAAAGAAAAAGGAAAAGAGGAGATAAAGGGAAGGAAAAAAAGAGGAAGAAGAAAAGAAAAGAAGAGGGATATCAGTTGCAATTTTCCCGCCAACAAGTTGTGGATCGGGGCTAAAGGCCCTTGCCTCTTCCCCCGCCCCGCCAAAAAGAAAGAGAAGGGAAAGGGAAGAGGAGAGCTAAAAGGGAACAAAAAAAAGAGGAAGAAGAAAAGAAAAGGTTGAAAAGAAGGGGAGATCAGTTGCGATTAATCCCGCCAACAACATGTGGATCGGGGGGGGGGGCCGAAAGGCCTAAAACCCTTGAGCTTCCGGGGGCTCTTTCCCCTGGATTCCACTTAGGGCCCTAAGGGGGGCCACTGGATGCTCATCTAACGGTAATTTAATGCCTGAAACCCCTGAGCTTCTAGGGGCTCCGCCCCTAGACACAACGCCAATTAGTGTCCTGCCAGTGTCACAAATAAGATATCAAAATATGCTCATCTGACCGTAATTAAACGCCTAAAACCCCAGAGCCTCCAGGGGCTCTGCCCCCTGGACCAAACCAATGGACCTAAGGCGGACCCCTGGATACTCATTTGACCGTAATTTATTGCCTAAAACCCCTCAGCTTCCGGGGCTACGCTCCCTGGACCAGGGGCGGATCCAGCCGGCGGCAAGGGAGGGGGCCGAAAAAGGAGCCCACTTCGTGCGAAAATTTGAAAACCGTGCCGGCTGATTTTCCGCTCAGTGGCGGAGGAGGGAGGGGGGTAGTGACCAAATTTTTTTTTTGCCTCCGAAAATTTAAAATTTAAAAATCGTGCCGGTCGATTTTTTGCTCAGTGGGGGGGTGAGCACCATTTTTTTTGCCTTCGAAAATTGAAAAAAATTTCACTCCCCTTGAGCGCCAGGAGGGGCCCATCTTCTTTTTCCCAAAAAAGGGTGTTTTTACATGTTTTTTTTCTAGGGGAGGGGGCCCGGGCCCTTCGGGCCCCCTCCCTGGATCCGCCACTGCCCTGGACCCCACGCCAATTATAGTGACCTGCCAGTGTCACAAATTAATAGGTTATCAAAATATGCTCATCTGACCGTGATTAATTTAATGCCTAAACCCCTGAGCTTCCAGGGGCTCTGTCCTCTGGACCCCACCTAGGGCCCTAAGGCGGGCCCCTGGATACTCATTTGACCGTAATTTATTGCCTAAAACCCCTGAGCTCTCGGGGGCTTCGCTCCCTGGACCCCACGCCAATTAGTGACCTGCCAGTGTCACAAAATAGGTTATCAAAATATGCTCATCTGACCGTGATTAAATGCCTAAAACCCCTGAGCTTCCAGGGGCTCTTCGCCCTGGACCCCACCTAGGGCCCTAAAACGGGCCCCTAGATGCTCATCTGACCGTTATAAAATGCCTAAAACCCTTGAGCTTCTGGGGGCTCCGCCCTGATCCCGCCCCCTGCACCCTACGCCAATTAGTGTCCTGCCAGTGTCACAAAGGTATCAAAATATCCTCATCTGACCGTAATTAAACGCCTAAAACCCCTGAGCTTCCAGGGGCTCTGCCCTCTGGTCCCACCTATAGGGACCTGAAACAGGCCCCTAGATGCTTATCTGACCGTTATAAAATGCCTGGTACCCCTGAGATTCTAGGGGCTCCGCCCCCTGGACCCCACGCCAATTAGTGTCCTGCCAGTGTCACAAATAAGATATCAAAATATGCTCATCTGAACGTAATTAAACGCCTAAAACCCCTGAGCTTCTAGGGGCTCCGCCCCTAGACACCACGCCAATTAGTGTCCTGCCAGTGTCACAAAGGTATCAAAATATCCTCATCTGACCGTAATTAAACGCCTAAAACCCCTGAGCTTCCAGGGGCTCTGCCCTCTGGTCCCACCTATAGGGCCCTGAAACAGGCCCCTAGATGCTTATCTGACCGTTATAAAATGCCTGAAACCCCTGAGATTCTAGGGGCTCCGCCCCCTAGACCCCACGCCAATTAGTGTCCTGCCAGTGTCACAAATAAGATATCAAAATATGCTCATCTGAACGTAATTAAACGCCTAAAACCCCTGAGCCTCCAGGGGTTCTGCCCCCTGGACCCAACCAATGGCCCTAAGGCGGACCTCTGGATACTCATTTGACCGTAATTTACTGCCTAAAACCCCTGAGCTTCCGGGGGCTACGCTCCCTGGACCCCACGCCAATTAGTGACCTGCCAGTGTCACAAATTAATAGGTTATTAAATTTGCTCATCTGACCGTGATTAAATGCCTAAAACCCCTGAGCTTCCAGGGGCTCTGTCCTCTGGACCCCACCTAGGGCCCTAAGGCGGTCTCCTGGATACTCATTTGACCGTAATCTATTGCCTAAAACCCCTGAGCTTCCGGGGGTTTCGCTCCCTGGACCCCACGCCACTTAGTGACCTGCCAGTGTCACAAATTAATAGGTTATTAAATTTGCTCATCTGACCGTGATTAAGTGCCTAAAACCCCTGAGCTTCCGGGGGCTACGCTCCCTGGACCCCACGCCAATTAGTGACCTGCCAGTGTCACAAATTAATAGGTTATTAAATTTGCTCATCTGACCGTGATTAAATGCCTAAAACCCCTGAGCTTCCAGGGGCTCTGTCCTCTGGACACCACCTAGGGCCCTAAGGCGGGCTCCTGGATACTCATTTGACCGTAATCTATTGCCTAAAACCCCTGAGCTACCAGGGGCTCTGCCCTCTGGACCCCACCTAGGACCCTAAAACGGGCCCCTATATGCTCAATGACAGTTATAAAATGCCTCAAATCCCTGAGTTTCAGGGGGCTCCGCCTCCTGGATCCCGCCCCCTGGACCCCACGTCAATTAGTATCCTGCCAGTGTCACAAATAAGGTATCAAGATATCCTCATCTGACCGTAATTAAACGCCTAAAACCCCTGAGCTTCCAGGGGGCAGAGCCCCTGGAAGCTCAGGGGTTGGTGCCTTACTCCACCATGGGATTGGAGTTTTGCGTGTGCTGTTCTTTTTTGGGGGGATCGCTGTGTTGGCAGCGTCCAGGGTTTTTTTTTTTGTCAGGCCCCTGGATACTCATCTGACAGTAATTTATTGCCTAAAACCCCTGAGCTTCCGGGGGCTCCGCCCCCTCGATCCCACCAGGGGGCCCAAAGCGGGCCCCTGACTGCTCAATGACAGTTATAAAATGCCTCAAATCCCTGAGTTTCAGGGGGCTCAGACCCCTGGACCCCACGCCAATAAATTATTAGTGACCTGCCAGTGTCATGAATAAGGTATCAAAATATGCTCACCTGACCGTAATGCAATGCCCATACCCCCTGAGTTTCCGGGGACTCTGCCCCTTGACCCCTGCCGGGGCTTTGCCCCTAGACCCTACGCCAATTTACACTACGCTCTATCTGATCGTAAATACTTTAACCTCCCCCCACCCACTTTGAAAAACGTTCAGCGGGGCCTGCATGTAAGAGTGGAGGTGATGCGGATTTTTTTGTCTGCCAGCCCCCCAAAAAAAAAAAAAAAAATTACGCCACTCATCATGACCTCATATCCCAATCGAGTTGAAGCTGTGCAAAGATTAAGGGCTGCCAGATTTGTCAAGAATGACTACGCCAGGCAAAGTAGTGTTACTTTTTACATGTTGAAATATCTTGGATAGAGTACACTTACTATAGGCGGAGGGCCAAAGTCGAAAAAGAGGGATTTGCCTGCCACTATACCACACAAAATAAGCACGCCTATAGTTTATTCGAAAGTGTTTTTGTTTTAATTTGTAGCAAAAACCCCTAAATCGGAGAGGGCGTCCAAAAAAGAGGCCCTTTTTTATGAAAAAGGGTATTTTGTAAATAATATTTTAAGGAAACCTTTAACCACCATGTATTAGGTGTCATATGAAATAAAATAAAATTATCTACATTTCGATATCAATTTTGATTAAATTGAGCTTGATTAACATCGAAAATTTAAGTAAAACACATTATTTTTTGTGATTTTTTTCGAAATATTGAGTTTTATCAAAAACCGTTATTTTCCATAATCAAAATTGGAAAAATGCCTTTTTTGTAACTTTCCAGGAATATGCACATGTACAAGGACAATATCCTGTACACAGGAGAGGCCTATATCTCTTTTCAGTGAAAAGTTATAGCAACCCAAAGTTATTGATTTGATTTCCACAAAAACGATATGTTTGCCCACAATTTGTGTAATAACTGTATGCATATAATTTTATTGGAAGGGGAAAAAAAGTGGTGAGGACTTACCCCCCCCCCCCTCCTGCTTATTCACCTGCTCGCCGATTCGCCGCTAAAAATTTTCTCACGAATTGGGCCCCCCCCCCTCCTGCCGCCGGCTGGATCCGCCCCTGCAACTAGGACAACTACCCCCAGACAACTAGGACAACTAACCCCCGGACAAACACCCTCTATAGGAAAAGTACCCCAAATTGGACAAAATTGGACTTAAATTGAACATCGACTTGCAGAACAATAAAACCCCAGATAATTTACCAAGTTATTTAAAGAAAAGTGGTTACCTCCAACAATAAAACTTAGTTTATGTTTACTTCATATCATTAAAAGAAAGGCTTGTTTTTTCTTGTGGGGGGGGGGGATAAGTTGTACCAGTAACCAGTGGCGGATCAGGGGCCCGGGGCCCAGGCCCCTCCCTAGGAAAAAACATGTAAAACACCCTTTTGGGAGAAAAAAGAAGATGGGCCCTCCTGGCGCTCAAGGGGTGGTGGTGAAATTTTTTTTCAATTTTGAAGGCAAAAAAATTGTGCTCAACACCCCCACTGAGCGAAAAATCGACCGGCACGATTTTCAAATTTTCGCACGAAGTGGGCCCCTTTTTCGGCCCCCTCCCTTGCCGCCGGCTGGATCCGCCCCTGCCAATAACAGCACATTGAATGCGATGGTGCCCGCCCCGAGTAAGTTACTAGTTCTCTAAATTGTAAAATATTTCTTTAGGTCTCTCGTCACTCTCTCCAATGCATGGAGAAAGATATTCCCATGTGCAATATCAACTCTCTATTGGACCTTTTGCATGGTCAGCAATTAAAGGGAACGGGGCGGAGGACAAATATATCCAGCCGGTTGTCCCCACCCGCTCCCCCCGAAAATTAGAAATACTATATCTTCTGTCTAAATGGTGATTTACCTTTTTTGGATTGACCTGTTCGATCAAAAGTGCACTAAAACCGCTCAATTTTGTTGGTCTCCCTTGGTCTTTATCCGATCTTCAGGAATTCGACAAAATCGTGCAAAATGCAATCCCGGAGGGGGATGCTTGTTCTCCCCCGGAAATTCTGGAAACTTCTCTCCTCTTCATTTTTTTTTTAATTTTTATTTTTTATAATTATTTTTAAAATAATTATTATGATTATTATTATTATTATTATTTTTTTTTTTTGGGGGGGGGGATGCATGTGTGAGGTATTATATACCAATGTATACTGTTTGTAGTCTAATTACTGGACTGTGTCCTTTGTACCAGGCGCGGATCCAGGATTTCTTAGGGGGGCCCAAATTTGAAATTATGCGAGCCAAATATTGGTACGTAGTGGTGACCAGCAGTGGCGTAATGAGCAAAAACGTTTGGGGGGGCAGAAAAAATCCGCATCACCACAATCACCCCCATTCTTATTACATTCATGCCCCGCTGAACGTTTTTCAAAGTGGGTGGGGGGAGGCTAAAGTATTTACAATCAAGTAGAGCGTAGCGTAAATTGTCGTGGGGTCAAGGGCCAAAGCCCCGGCGGTGGTCAAGGGGCGGAGCCACCGGAAGCTAAGGGGGTATGGGCATTCAATTACGGCCATATGAGCATATTTTGATACCTTATTGGTGACACTGGTCACTAATTGGCGTGGGGTCCAGGGGGCTGAGCCCCATGAAACTCTGGGATTCGAGACATTTTATGACGGTCAGATAAGCATTCAGGGGCCCGCCTAAGAGCCCCTGGTTGGGTCGAGGAAGTGGAGCCCCCGGAAGCTCAGGGGTTTTAGGCATTTAAATACAGTCTGATGAGCACATTTTGATACCTTATTTGTGACACTGGCAGGACACTAATTGGCGCGGGGTCCCGGGGGCGGAGCCCCCCAAAAAATCAGGGGTTTTAGGCATTAAATTACCGTCAGATGAGCATCCAGAGGCCCGCCTTAGGGCCCTAGGTGGGGTCCAGGGGGCAGAGCCCCCGGAATCTCGGGGGTTTTAGGCATTTTATCACGGTCAGATGAGCATATTTTGATACCTCATTGTTTTGTGACACTGGCAGGTCACTATTCATTCTTTCTTTCTCCCTTTCTATTTCTCTATAATATACTTTTTTTTAAAGTGGGGGGCTCGAGCCCCCCGAGCCCCGCCGTTCTGTGGGCCCTGACATTTAGGCCTCTAAATAAGCATATTTCTTGCCCGACTGTAATTTTTGGAATTTGTCATTTTCCAACAAACGCATAAAAAAGTATAATTTACTAAAAAGTGAGGAAAAATCCCGGAAAATTATGTCATTTCAGCAACATTTGTAAATCACTGGTATCGAATTAGAAATAAACCACGTTTGAATTTTATTTCGGGGAGAAACTGCCCAAATTTATTGATTTGATTTCCTCAAGAACGACATTTTTGCCCATATGTGTATTAATTGTAAAAGCATACGTGTGTTAGTCTATTTGGGACGTGTTTGGTGTGTTTAAATCGAGTTTTAAAGATTACTTAAAAGTAAAGCCTTTAATCACCATGGGTTTGGTGTCAAAATGATGGATAATTAAAATACCTTCAAGTTTATATCAATTTAATTGTGTTATGTAGTGTTTGTGTAAAATATAAATTTTGAGCCAAAAAGGTGCTTTTTGTGGATAATTCCCCCTAATGTTGGCCCATGGACCATGGTTGGCCAGTATCTCGGGATATTAACTGGACGATAGTGATTGGACATTTAGTAGTTTGGGGTGGGGGTAATGAGCACAATTTATTTTTTGGCACCCTAAAAAATTTCCCTACGGAAGGGTTCTTTTTCCACTGCCACCCCTTGGGCACCAGGGGGGGCCCATCTTCTTCTTTTTTAAAAAAGGGTGTTTTTACCTGTTTTTTGCCAGGAGAGGGGGCCCGGGCCCCCGACACCCCCACTGGATCCGCCACTGGCTTTACCCCTTTCTTCTGAACTCCATAAGTCCGATCAAAAAATCTTCATCAACGAAAACTAAAGAAAGGTCTTAGTTGTTTGGGAAAATTAAGAAAGCAAACGGAAAAAAAGATCACAAAATGTGGATCCAAGATGGAATCATCGTTGTGAATTGTCCAAATGGCACCGCATCAAGATAACAAGAGAGTCAGACTTGAGCAAATTGTCTAATTTGAACTTTTGAATT
Source organism: Mesocentrotus franciscanus (assembly GCA_037976565.1). Classification (NCBI taxonomy): domain Eukaryota; kingdom Metazoa; phylum Echinodermata; class Echinoidea; order Camarodonta; family Strongylocentrotidae; genus Mesocentrotus; species Mesocentrotus franciscanus. The sequence continues at coordinate 19,389,038 of CP137682.1, forward strand.
TTTCTGCATGAACACTTTTGATAATTACCCACTCTATATTGCACGGTCTAACATTTGACTTCTTAGTTTTGTTAGTTGGTAGTTGTGCATTGAATTCTCCTTTTTTTAAATGTAATTCAAAGCAACGTGATAGCCATGGACCCGCCTATATAATTTTCAGAGCGTATCAGGACAATTACCCCCAATGCAAGGACAACCACCCCCGAAGTCAATTACCCCCCGGAAAATTACCCCTAGGACAATACCCCCCAAGGATAATTACCCCCTAAGACAATTGCCAAAAGACAAGAAATAATGTGCAACTCCCCCACACACAGGGGTGATTATCCTAGAGGGTAATTGTCCTAGGGGGCGGGGGTAATTTGCCGGGGGTGATTGTCCTTGGGGAGTAATTTCCGGGGGTAATTGTCCTTGCGGGGGTAATTGTCCCGCTGTTAAATGGCCGGGGTGATCGTCCAGGGGTTATTGTCCTAGAACCGTTAATTTAGAGAGACACTTTATAAGTACAGAGTGGTCACAATAAGTTTGGGGGAATATCCAAGGGCACGTTTCAGCCCTCACCAGCCCCACATGCACACACCACTCATCGCCTTCAATCACGCACATCAAGGTTGGTGGTGCACAATGTAAAATAATATACACCATGCAAAATTAATGTCATACACCTAACCTAACATGCCCAAGGTTTACTAAAAAGTATAGTTAAAAGAAAAAAGAATTTAATTGTTTCCTTTAAAAAAATGATTAAGAGAACCATTATAATATGTGCCCATAGTCATGATTCTTCTATCAATATTTGGGAAAAAATTGTATTTGACAATTGATGAGCACCAAACATTGAATTGGCTACCATGAACACTACAAATGCGATCATTTTCAATACTTATTTTAACCCAATTCCGAACATTTCGTCTCTCTATTATTGTAGGTCCCTTGTTCCATTAGTATTTTATGAAATTTTGGATAGACCTGTGCACGAAATATGGTCATGCGCGAAATATGGTCACACGACCATATTTAACCATTTTAACAAGAGTACCAGACACGTGAGACACCCGACACAAACAAAATGTGTTGAAAATTAAATTTTATTTCCATATATACTGTAAACAGTTTAGGTACACAATTTAATATCTCCTGTCAAAATAACAGCAACAGCAAAATATTTGATGTTTTCTAGCATAATTATATACAAGTACAAATTCTTTGTTTTTCATCTTTTTTATTAATAGAAATAGATGTAAAGAAGAGAGAAGGTGAATAAGGGCGTGCCTTTTCAAAAATACACATACACGTTCACCTGATTAAAATGTAATATATAAATTCGGCTTTACAGTTTTCGCCATTATTTATTGTTCTTATAATATTTTGTTTAACCAAAACTCTTTACGCTTGCAGTTACTATGCCCATGCCCCTCCGTTTCGATGTAGAAATCCGTTTTATTTGTGTGTGATATATGAAATAATTACATTGTTCTATGTTACGTACTTAATCGATATGTATCAATTTTATGACTATATATTGAAATATAAATATATCAAAGATTTGTTTGGCGTCCTGTAAATAGAGCATAGGCATATTTTTTATCAGAGTACCTGGAAAATGCATTATATACAGTTGATTTCGATCTTCTGTTCGATATATACAATTATATAGTCACACCGCATAACCGAACCAGAACCGATTTTAAATGAAACAGACTCTTTGTCATTAATTTTGGGATAATGTGATATTTGATTCGGTCTGTTGTCGGTCTGGCATCGGTCCCGTTGATGTGACGTGGCAAATTTTACATTGACGTGGCATATTTCATGATTATGAACAAACACTTCATGTAGTTCTTCATTTATCAAAAATAAAAAATAAACACGATCGCAAGACTTTCAAAAAATAAGCTCAAGGGAAATTCAATACCTTATGGTATTGCCTATTGAATTCATGCTCGGATTACCTAACTTGTCCTGGCAATGTTCGCACATTTTTAAAGTTCGCAGAGAGCTTTTAAATTTTCTTTACGTTTTTTTTTAAAGCCTTTGCGATTGTCTTATTAAACACAGCAATTCAATGATTAATGCACGATCAAGGCAAACATATAGGCCTACTTATTTACGGCACTCGACATACAAGGCAATCATTTGCATATTTTAGACCAATTCATCAAAATAAGTTAGGAATGATTTATACATTCATAAATACGATTTAGAACGTTTGAATACATGTGGATGTCGAGAACCAAAAATCAACAATTTGATGAATTCCAAATTCTTCTTAGACTTTCAACTACAGTATGTAACAATCATTAATTAAACTTTACAAATGATTTTGTTAAAGTATCCTGTAGACGTAATATGAATACATCGTTTTTTATATTCCTACGTTGTACGGAAAAAAAATATTATCGATAAAATCATTAAATTCAAACATGAAAAAGGAACATGAGATTTTCACATGAATTATGGACAATAAACAGAAAGTTTTAATTTTTTTTTTCCACATGGACCTCATCGCACTAATCGTAAAAAATTGAGGCAAAATGATTCCCTTGATTTTGTAGTTCCGGCTAGTATACAAATGGAATATACCAATATAATATTGATTAAAATATTCAGATTCAGATTAAGATGATTATTTTAGAACTGTAATGTCAATAACGCAGAAATTGGCCTCCATTAGCATAACAAATAATGCACATAATAAATACTAAGGTAAGGTGAAAATAAATAATATACTTTCTGTCCATAACTAAAGAATATCCATACGTTTTAATTAAAATGCTACAATAATCATTTTAATAATTCGATTTCGAATACATATTTATCTTGGAGCACATTAAGGTTCTCGCTAAACGGTCAGGCAATGTCGCGTCGCGTTATCCGAAATTCGCTGCAATTTTTTTGTTAATGGTGTCTCCCTGTGCGTTATTATACAGAGGAACACTTGAAACCTTGAATTCAACTATAAATTAAAGGTGCTCTTCAGTGAGGGCCCTGTTTCATAAAACTTGTTATCAATAACAAGTTACAATAACCGTTATAAGCTACTGAAATCGTAGCATTTGATTGGCTGAGAGCAAATTTGTTATAGAAATGTGACACTTGTTATTGAAAAACAAGTTTTATGAAACGGGGTCCAGATCTTTCCCTACCCTTCTGCCATTGAAGGTATTACCATGCATTTACAAGCAACACAATCTATAATCGTATAGACAGCTTCAACAACAAAACATTCTCATTTAAACCGTATAGACAGCTTCTCAAAAAAAATCCATTCTTATTTTATTACTTTCAACGAATTTGAAATACTTTATTTTCCAAATATCAAATAACTGAATTGATGAGATTGGCGGTAGCACTGCCCTTGTTCTTGTTACCCAGGTTCATCATTTGAACAAATTCTGGAGAAAAGAAAATAAAGGAAAGAAAAAAGTTCAGTCAATTCATTGATACCTGTCTTTACAATAAAAAGCAGTCGTATATCTCCGAAAGCATTTTGAGGAGTAAATGAAATTGTTCAGCAATGTGGAAAAATATACGATGTTTACTACCGAATAAAATAACATTAATTTCGATTTCGATACGAAAGTTGTCCTTTAATGCAAGGAGATGTAATACGATACAGTGATATTGCATCGGGCTCAAATTATCGTCTTGGTGATATGGTCGCTATATACGTATTAAATATGATATACATATATATATATATATATATAATCATATTTAATATATATCTTTCTGTTGAACAAACTATATTCAGTTTAAAATTGCCAGTAAATTGAATTAAGAAAGCCTGCGATGTCAAGAACATTTGCGAGAAATAAAGCTAGCACATACGTCCCCTGAAGCTATAAGATCTAGCACGGTTTCTCAAACTTTTTCTTTGACGGTACAGATGTGCTTTCTATATGAAAGCTGTAAGGTCAGAAACATGGGATGCCATTCGCCTGAAAATTATTATGGTCGATCGCATACTTCAACTTAAAGAGAAAGAATAGTTCTGGTCATGCGATTCCATTGTGAAAGAAACGTTGTGGAATCGATCAGAAAAGGTTGATCATCTAGCATATAAGTATTGGTATGTACTGTAAGGTTCTGGAATCATCAAAATGATAAGAAATTTGGCCCAGTCTTGGTAAAGTTACAAGCACTGTACACAGAAAGATGTATATGGGACTACGCGACCACGTGCGCGATATCTATTTGGTCCCAATAGATATAATAATTTACCAAATATATCAATTAGTAGGTGGTTTCCCGACTTTCCCGGCAAAATTTGTATCATCACGTATTAGTCAAAATATATTCTTTCACATGATTGGTAATGAGAGCTTCCATTTCATTTTTTTGAGAGGGGCGTTTCCAAAACTGGTCTTTACCTTTAAGTAGAACAATGTACAATAATGATTGCTGGAAAGCCGTGCACGACTCAAACATTGCTCAATTTTGTTTCAGACTTTAAAAATCTACTCCTAAATTTTACAGTAATGACACTTGCATACTGAAGATAACAAGTCTTGTTTTAAGTCTATATCTGATCCAAAGAGAACTGTTACAGACTTATAGTCTTTAAAAAACAGATCTGCCTGTGATTCCACTCATTAAAATAGAGTTTCCGGAAAAGGAACACCCAATTTCCTGGGATTTGATGGAATTTTCTTAAAACTTTCAAAATGCCTCTTAGTACGTGGATTTTTATTTGGATGAATAGCTCCGAGGAGACCAACGTCGTACGACTTGTCACACTGTACCACATTAGAACTTTAAACTTTAAATTTTGCGAGCGAGCAAAAATTTATACTTCATCATTCAGAACCTTCAAGATGACCGTCTTGAGCTATGAAAACTGATACTCTCGCCTAAGGACAATTAACACAACAGCGGGTTGTCTTGGGACCCACTTCTATCTTTACAAATGGGGTCCAGGGGTCCGCCTTAGGGCCCCTGGTGGGTTGCAGGTACAGTGCCCCGCCAGGGATCCAGGAGTCGGAGCCCCCGGAAGCTCTCGAGTTTTGGCAATTCAGAAGATTCTACATATCCGGCGTGAGCGATAACAACTCTAATCCGTCCTTTGAAATTAAAATTGCACTGCCCCTATTGTGTGCTCTTTTAAAAGAGCACAAAAAAGCCCTTAGATTGGGCATTCCATCCCATTCAGTTTAAGCAGACACAACATTCAATGGGATGATGCCCACATTATTGTTTTTGAAACGCACTTCTGGTCAAGAATGGTAGAAGAATCCATCTGGATAAAAAGAAGTAATCCTTCACTGAACAGGGACTCTTGCTATACATTGTTACCTTTCTTTGCTCCAGTGATCTCCAGGCAGCAGACAGCAAGAAATTGTGTAAATAATAAACATCGACGGGAGACGTTGTTAGAAGCTTAAAGCCCCTCTGTACTAGTTTGACCAGGAGGGACTAGAGGGATTAGCGTGGTCACTGACAGGTGGTTATCTCATCAACTCAGCTCTCAATTAACAGAAGAAAAAGAGGATCATGGGGGACCAACAGGCACCGCTTAGGCATTGTTTTCTATATAGAGGGAGCAAGCGGCTACAAGTAGTACAGTGTGGCTTTAAACTACATAAAACCCACACTCTCTCCGATTTTATACAACAAGCGGTTGTCTAAAGATCCACTTCTATCTTTACGGATGGGGTGCAGGGCCTTCGCAGGGAGTCTAGGGGGCGGAGCCCCAGGAAGTTTTTGAATTTTTAAAATTTAGAAAATTCAAAATAGTCGTCACGAGCGATAGAAATTGTAATTACCTCCTTGAAAGTCACATAGCCCTTTTCATTTCATCTTAGAAATAACCTCTCTTTCTCTCTTAAAGACAATTTTATGGAACTTTTTTTTCGTAGTGTTGTTCTTTCGTCCGCAGACTACTTTAATAGGCACATGTCGAGCCAACTCATCGAAAATCTAATATGTAAGTGTAAATTTAAGTTTCATGTTCTTCCTCTTTTCTCTCTCTCTCTCTCTCTCTCCTTTTCACCCACCCTCTATCTTCTCCTCTTTTACATTAATTTCTCTTTCTCTTCTCTTTTTTTCCTTCCATTGTTCTCTCTTTTTTCCCATTTCCATTTGTTAAGGCCGCCCAAAAAGGAGGACCGCGGCTGATTTAGCCGCCCCCCCCCCCATCAACCAGTGATTTAAACGTTGATGCGCTAGGATTTGGTTTCTAGCCTATCTAGTACGTTGCCGAACCGTTAATCACAGTAGCAATGTTTGTTTTATTATTATATTTCTTCTATTTTCCCCAAATTTTACCTTTTTTGTCTTCCCTTTCTTTATTTTTTAAGGCCGCCATAAAAAGGGGACCGCGGCTGATTCGGCCCTCATCTGGATCCGCCACTGTTTCTAAAGCTAAACAAATGTGAAACTTGTGTTCACTTTTCAGGATTTCTTACATTCTTTTTGATTTTTTTAAAATTTGTCTCTAAATTTCCTTTAAAATTCCTCGACACTTTCAAAATTATGTATTTTCCTTAGAATAAGGCAATTGGAGACTCTGTCCCAGGCGGTCCGGATTGGCATGCCCTGCGGTCCGGATTTTGATAAGCCCTGCGATATAGTATCCTATCCTCATATTCAATTCTACCGTCACCGTCAATTTGAGGGGGGTCATGTCGCTCGCCCCCGTAACTTCTTTTCATATTCAATTCGACCGATACTATCAGTGGGAGGGGAGGGGGCATGCTTCCATGTCCCCTTAAACTACGCCGTAGTATTTTGCCTTCATATTCAATTCGACCGTCGCTGTCAATGGGGGAGTGGGGGGCAAATGCTCCTGTGCCCCCTGTAGCTACGCCATATTTTCCTAACCTTCATATTCAATTCGACCGTGTGTGTGGGGGGGGGGGTGTGAGGTCAGGCAAATGCCCCGTACCCTCTGCAGTTACGCAATATTATGTTAATTTCATATCATTACCGTCGTAACGGGGGAGGGAGGTATGCCACGTGACCCTGTCCCTAAGACATGGTATCTTACCTTCATATTCAATTCGACCGTCCCCGTCGGTGTCAGCATCTTTGATGAGTTCGTCAACCTCGCTCTTATTGATATCAAGGAAAGTCAGAACGTGATGGAGTTCAGAATTCCTGAAAGAATCAACAACAAAAAGTAAAGTTTCCTTGTATTTTGGCTGTTTTCTGTTAATTTATGTTTTTTTTTTCCTTCCATTTTACTCTTTAGTTCTTAGTCTATTTCTATATTTGTACGGTTTTTCTTTAGCCCTTGTCCTAATTTAGTTTTCCCCCCATTTCTAAATTTAATTTTCTGTTCATATCTTATATATTTATTTCATACGTTTTATTTCTTTGATTCTTACATATTCATTTCATTCATTCTTTCTCTCTAATTTCTAATTTACATTTTGACATAATTTCGTAACAAACAATACCAATGACATATTTAAATAGACCATTGTCATTTACGATGTATGCTACCAAGTACCAAGAAAAATGTGTCTTCTTTGGATTGCGTCCCATAAGGCTCCTGAAAATGTCATGATATTTTATTCTTGTTTTCTTTACTTGTCAGAGATTTTTAAATTTAAGTATAGTGTCAAAGAAATGTGACTTACTTCTCTTCTTCTTTCATTCTTTTTTGTTGGTGGTGGGGGTGGAGGGGGGGGGTCGGGGGTCGGTACCAGATTATATATTCTCGGAATTGTACCGCCCCCTTTTGAAAAAAAATCCTGGATCCGCCCTCATCTCTACTCACTCGATATATCCCATTCCTCCCTTGTCGAAGACTCTGAAAGCCTCACGGATATCCTCTGCGTTGTCCATGTCGTTCATCTTCTGCTTCATCACTCCCACGAATTCAGCAAAGTCTATTTTTCCGTTTCCTGATGGTTCAATGACAGTAAACTTGACTAAATAGATGACATCAAATAAGTTCTCAAGGAATAGAACACAATAATTATGCCTCTGTCAGGTATGACTTGGTGAACCGCCGCGGGTTTTTTTAATGATGACGTATGGTGTCATAATTGAGCTTCCCATTTCTGTTGCGTGCAGTTACCATTCAAAATACACGTTAAAAATCCCAACTTTTTTCGCCGGCGGTTTATTCCGTCATCTTTGAACGAGATGCAAGTGACATATCACTACCCCAGAAATGTGCCCCACCCCTTTTTTCGACTTTTTGACCAAAAAGGCTTCTCATGGACCACGTGCAAAAAAATTATATAATACAGTGTATCACTACATTTCTACTACTACTACTACTACTACTACTACTACTACTACTACTACTACTACTTCTATAGTATTACTACTTCTACTACTACTACTACCACTACTATTACTACTACTACTACTACTGCTACTACTACTGCTACTACTGCTACTACTGCTGCTACTACTACTACTACTGCTGCTACATTGCTGTACTACTACTGCTACTACTACTACTACTACTTCTACTACTACTACTACTTCTACTACTACTACTACTTCTACTACTACTACTTATACTACTACTACTACTACTACTACTACTACTACTACTACTTCTACTACAACTACTACTACTTCTACTACTACTACTACTACTACTACTACTACTACGACTACTAATTCTACTACTACTACTACTACTACTACTACTACTACTACTACTAATCTCTGTTTTTTCTTTCTTCTTTATTCCTCCTACTTGTCAATTATACCTACCATTCACATCGAGGTCGTTGACGATCTCTTGTACCTCGTTCTCTGTCGGGTTCTCTCCCATGGATCGCATCACATTACCCAGCTCCTTCCCAGTAATGATCCCATCGCCATCCTTATCAAACACGGCAAATGCTGCCTTAAGCGCTTAAGAGAGTGAATGATACAAAATAGTAATAATTTAAGAAATAACAACTATAACAACTAAGACAACAACAACAATAATAATAATAATGATAATAATGATAAAAATAACAATAATGATGATAATAATAATATTAGCAATGAAAATAGTAATAATGATTAAACAAAAATAATAATGATGATTATAATAATAATATTAACAATGAAAATAGTAATAAGAATAATAACAATAATGATAATAATAACAATAATAATAATGATAATGATAATGATAATGATAATGATAATAATAATAATAATAATAATAATAATAATAATAATGATTATAATAATAATCATATAATAATCATAATCATGATAATAATCATGATAATAATAATAATAATAATATAATCATAATAATCATAATAATCATAATAATAATATTAATAATATCATAATAATAATTATCATAATAATAATAATAATCATAATAATAATAATTATCATAATAATAATAATCATATAATAATCATAATCATGATAATAATCATGATAATAATAATAATAATAATAATGATTATAATCACAATAATAATAATTATCATAATAATAATAATAATAATAATAATAATAATAATAATAATAATAATAATACCAATAATGATAACAATAATATGTTTTGGTTTGTATAATTTACAACGCGTTTCCTACACTCATTTAGAACTGATAAATTTGTTTACTAACATCGGATATCAAAGGTTACCTTGCATTTGCTCCTTTCCCAATGTGTCACCTTCCTTCTCTGCCTGTAAAGAAAAGACGAAACGGGGGTTCATTAACGGTGATTGATTTGATAAGGAGATGATATAAATACATGGCCGATATCAGCGGAAACAGAGAGACATTGGCGTAGCGTGAGTCCATCCATGGGGGGGGGGCACTGGCATGATAGGGGGTGCACCGGTCATAATTGGAAAATGAAATGACAATCCTATTAATTAGGAGGATCCAGGAGGTGGTCCAGCTGTCTTATTTTCTCGTTCTTTCCCGGTCTCTGTTTTCTGTTTTTTCTGACTTTTCGACTTTTTCTTCATCAGGGCTATAGGTTCGAACCCTAGGTAAAGACCAGATCAGAAGTGCTTATTTTATTTAGGTATGTTATGAATGTATATACGGTTGTAAGGTTAACATCATCCTCACCAACTAATGCTGGTAATGTAAATAATGCAGACATCGAGTTTTCACTCCTTCTATTTTAGTCTTCAAAGTTTGCTGTCTGGAGGGCCCGATTATTCAGTAATAATGGAGGTGTAGACATTTCTCCAAAATTTATGAAGGACGACCCCTATCCTTCAAAATACCGAGGTCAACGTGTCCCCCTCCCACATCCCCCGCCCATACATAAATAAAGCAAAACATTGATACTTAACGAGAGAATATATTTTATTAACATTCTAATATGATGTGATACATAATTACACGGTCATTAAGTATTTGATAATTATAAAACATACGAACGAGCCGAAACTGAGTATAAAGATATGATAATGAATGTAATTTATATACTCATAGGCGTACGAGGCGGAGGGGGCAGGGGCTAGGCTGCAGCCATTGTATATGTACAAAGTTCCGATATTCGGGCAACCACCACTCATTATAATTATGCGGTCAGAGAGGTATCCTCATATTTGGGCAGCGATGTGTGCCCAAATATATTCTCTGTATATGCCTAAATTGCACTACATAAAGTGTAATTTTATGTGATCGCTTGCTTCGTTCAAGCGCGAAAAATTTAGAAACTTAAAAGCTGCTTTTCGGGAGAAATGCATCAGCTTTCCCTACCCCCCCTTCCCCATATGAGTATACTTTACTGTGTATATGAAAAGCAAACGTGAAAGTTATTTGTAATAAGTTCGTTTGAATGAAAGTAGAAACATCAGAGAAACAGAATAGTGCACATTTAAAATAAATCTGACCAATATTAAGAAAGTTATAAATGTTTGAAACATGAGATCACTGTAGCAATGCGGATCTCAAATTGACAATTTTTTCAGTGGATTGTGACGCAGTGACGGATAACTCTTCCGTTTGTCGTGTACAAAATATCACTAATTTCCGTTTTTCTCCCAAGTGCCTTCACTCTTATAGGGCACTACTCAAAATATATTATGGGGAGTATTATCATTGCATGTTCTCTAAAAAGAAAAGACAATCCCGAGTCATACGTGTTTGTGTGTTGGAACAAATTGAAAAGTTGTCAGCCACTACATCACCGAATCAGCCAATTTGAAGAGCCCATGCCTACAGTGATTGCGACTTTCAAAAATGTATAACTTACTCATTTTTGTCCGATTCAAAGTTTCATTCAAACTTTTACCAGTATTCTTCTCTGATGTTTTTGCCTCTTTCTAGAGTAGTTTGCTATCAAGGTTGGATTTCCCATTTATGTTTGTTTACTCGTCATAATATTTCATAATTATGACGTAATTATGTTAGACCAGAATCTTTAAATGATGGATGAGAAAGTAAATTTATTTGAAATAAACTACTTACCATAGTTTAGTGATGCTTGGTGTATATGCTGTTACTTTAAACTCCAACTCCAAATACAAACAACTGAATATCCTACACACAGAACCCCAACTTCGAACTAATATCGTTGTTTACGAATTCTTCCCAATGCTTCGATTCATTTCCATACTTCATCAAACATAATTTGGTATTTGGTTAATGGTAAATTTGTTTAGTCACACCTCGTTGGGCTAATTCGGTCCAAGTACTTTTGAAGTCCTGATCATGCAGATGGTGGATTTTTTTCGGTTCCAACAGTCTCTCCCTCAGTGGGTCTATACCTATATGTGACTCCCGTATCCCATTCCCATCCGGCGGGGAATGAATCAATGATAAGTGCGTTGTATATAATGGATTTTCTTTTGTTGTGTCGGACTACAGCTCAACGATCTCATGTATTCAGTTTATTCAATGGACAAACGATATCTTAGAGAGACTTATAAAAGAAAATCGTTATTATCTTCTCGTTCTCTGCCCCCAAGTTGCTCGATCAATATCCGACCAACGCCCTCTTCCCACAAACAAGCCCATTTTCAATAAAATCAGAAAACAGAGCTGCAATCATGCTTGTTTTCCTTCATTCGCTGTGTAAAGAAACACAGTCGATTTTATTTCATTTCTCACTTATTTGGCTCCACTACAAAGCAACATCTAAAAAAAATAATACAAGGAAAGCACATTAAACTTGTCTTTGAAAAGAAAAGGTGCACATTCTTCTCGTACTCTGTTCCAAAGTTGCTAGATCGATATCCCACAAACGCCCTCCCACCACGAACAAGCCCCCTTTCACTAATATCAGAAGACAGATCTGATATCATGCTTGTTTTCCTTCATTCGATGTGAAAAGAAACACAGTCGATTCCTTTTCATTCGTCATTTATTTGGCTCCACTACAAAGCAACATCTAAAACAATATGAAACAACGAAAGCACATTAAACTTTAATCACAGTAACGATGCACGCTCGCATTCTAAGCGTACTGCAATGAAAATGAACGCTGCTGGGGGTGTTCACTCTGTATAACAATGACTGTTTCAGGATTTCAAAAGTATGATGATATTAATGATGATGATGGCGATGATGATGATGATAGTAACTGGAAAGGATGATCCAAAAAACAGCTTGTGCAGCACTTGAATAGAAACAACGTACTTTCAGTAGAGCAATTGGGTTTTCGTCCAAAACACTCTACTTCTATACGGCACTGATTAAAGTCACGGATGAATGGTTGAAGGCTATTGATGAGGGAAAGTTTACGGGTGCAGTATTTGTAGATCTACAAGAAGCTTTTGATTTGGTCAACTTTGCAAACTGACAAAAATATGGATCAACGGGACTTCACTCAAATGGTTTCAAAACTACCTTTCAGATTGGAGAATTGTAACTTAATTGTATAGGCAACTGTATTTCCGAGGAATTACCTAATGAGCTTCGGGTACACCAAGGATCTATTTTGAGTCCATTGTTATTTATAACTTTTATCATTTCTTTTATTTCTTTATTTAATTCATGCAAACTTCATTTGTACGCAGATGACACCGTGATTTACGTTTCTCACACACATACAGTTCAATTAACCCTAAATATGGAATTGGTCAACCTGGATTAGTAGATGTAGACTAAAGTTTAATTATGACAAAACCATTAGCATGCTCATTGGAAACAGACACATATATGCTCAATAAATACAACAGACTTGATATAATTACCAATGGTCATGTAATCAATCAAGTGAAATTCTTGAAATACTTGGTACATTGATGCAGAACTGAAGTGGGATGTACATGTAAATCATCTTTGTAAAAAAAGTTGGTCGCATGCACTGTATATGATACAGCGATCCTTCGGGACATGTCATTGCCATTCATAAAATGCGGGTGGTTTCATTTCTCCGTTGTTTAGGAAAATACATTAATAGAAGTACAACATAATATACCAAACTGTTATTCTACCTTATCTAGATTATACGGACACAATAATGGCAGTCTTCCTATGAAAATATATCAATCAATCACACAATCTACAAAATAGAGCAGGAACAACTATTCTGAAAAGAAAGCCTAAATTACATTTTCTGTTCCTTCAATGCATGAAATACTGCGATGGGAGACTTTGACATCTCGCCAGAAATTCCATATTAATGTAACGATGTTTAAAATCCTCAATAACATGACACCAAATTATTTAACTGAAAACATATTATTTACCCCAAGACCTTATTAGCTGCAATACAATAATATTTCCCTTTTGCTATTTAATGCCATATGATTTTTCTTGCTTCTGTAAATTGTATATTATGTATATGTTTATAAATTTAGTTAACTTTTTTTTGTTTTGATTGTGTATTCTTCTTTTATATGACGGAAATAAAAACAAACAAACAAACAACAATTCACACTTATATAGCGCTTAATACTAAACGTTTCTAATCGGATTACAGATTATTACCCCGGCATTAGCCGAGCTACCCTGATAAATAAAGCGCTCTGCCATTCGAGGAATTTCTTCCTATCACATCACCTTGGTGAGGCAAATGTATAGGTTAATATGTTACCAAAGGACATTAGTGTGGTTTATTCTTGATAGAAAAAAAAAGTTTATAATCTCACAAATTAATTGATCAATCTCTATGACACTTTATAGGTTGATCAACACAGTTCTAAGAAGATAAATGTTATCTGTCAAGAATGAATCATATTGCCAAAATCATTTTATGAAAAGAGATAAGAAAAATATAGGCCTATTAAAACTCTATTGGCACAGTGTAGGTCCTATCTTACATTTTAATTCATTCGCTTTTACTCTGGTGGCTAATTTTATTTCGCCAGCAGCACGAAATGCAACATCGCATGATCTTGTAAAATACGAATAAGAAAAGTGCACCAACTCCCATCAAAAATGTATAAACGTCAATCAAATTATATTGGATGAACGATAGATCCTTCGCAGGAGATCGCATGTAATCACCGCCATGTTTAATCACGTGTTCAATCCAGAAGGCAGCTCGATCAACTGGTTCCATTGGTCGATCTCTCAAGATGGTGGACAAACGTTTGGCTGCTAAGCTGTACTTATTGTCTCCTAACACTTGTGCGACGTGCTGGTGAATGTAGTCGGCGCTGAGCCTATGTTTATCGAGCTTTAATCCCATCCCATGCGAAGTGACTTTGACCGCGGTGTCGATTTGATCCGAGATGAACGGAACGACGACGATAGGTACGCCGTGATACACAGCTTCGTAGAAGCCGTTGTTTCCTCCATGATATATGAAGAGCCGAGTTTTGGGATGACCCAGAAGATCATTCTGAGGTAGCCATGGCAACGCTTTAATGTTTGGCGGGAGATCGTCCTTGGGCATGACCTTGAGTTGGATGATGACTTTTGAGGGATCTTAGCCAACGCATCGATGAACATCTTCAGAAGGTGAGGTCTCGAAGTCGTAACAGACGCAAAGTAAGTTGATAAGGTGAACACCACAATCCCATCATCTCCAGAACTCTGGATGAAATCTTCCAGTTCTTGAGGAAGGTCGTTTGGTGCTTCCGCAGTTACACCTCCTACTGGGATAATATTCGGGGTGATAGGAAACGGATATTCAATTGCAAAGTCAAAATTCGCCACGAATAAATCTGCCTCTGGCAAGAACGAAGGACCCATCGCCATTATTTCATCTTCCAAGTCAAACTGTTCTGCAAATGACATAAAATAAGACCCCATTTGGTTGCCAAAAGAGCGGAAAATGGCAGTAGATATTGTGTTGATTGTTCTTTGGATAAAAGTCATTTTTGAAATGTAGCCGGACATCGTACTTGGTTGATAGGCCGGATTAACCGGAGATCCAGCAAGGTCTAAGATCAGCGCGTTTGGTGCATTGGGTATGTTAAAAATGATACGAATATCATTATCAGTGTGTTTCTTCAGGTAGAGCTTCATCAAAGTACTGCAGAGCCAACTAACGTCAGCCACGATAGCATCGATCTTCTCAAGACGTTTCATCATCTCCTTATCTTCTAAGACAAAAAGACAAGACTTGCGGAGAAATTCTTTCGTCAATGACATCATTTTGGAGAAGCTTCCCAAGCCACCATTTTCGTTAAAGGCTAACTCCGAGACAAATTCGAAGTATTCCTTCGCTGTATAGTGAGGATCGGTGTTTATGTATATCTCAAAGTTGAAGTATTTCTTAAGCTCGGGATCGTCAGCTCTCTCTTTGTATTCATCGCTGATGAGGCAAGTAACATTGTGCCCCTGCCGTACCAGTCTTTTCCCAATCGGAACGAGGGAAAGAAAATGGCTACCTTTCCCGACCAATCCTGACATTAGGATATTGGCAGATTTGACCTCTTGACCAGCCCATATTAGAAGAAATATCTGAAGGAGAGCTGGAATATTACGTTGACGCATGTTGCTTTAGTCGATGATGCTTAGTTATAGAAGCTTGCGTGACGATGATTCTGTAAATAATAAAAACAATAAATTGAAACGCAATCATTAACTTCAAATTAGGCTATAGTGTTCGATGAACAATTTCATATGTCAACTGAACGTGTGCGTCAACAATGTTGTCGTAGGCCTACAAAAAGACTTCTTTGCACTGTCTACTAAACTACGATGGCTATACACGAGGCGTCACCGGCCAGTGCGCTAAATTTCAAAGCTAAGAAAAGGCTGCTGATAAGACCTGCTCCATAAGATCAACCTAGTGTTCTTTCCCCACTCACTGGTATGTCTACATTCAATGATTTGTTGCACCAGCGTTCCGTCGACTTTGATTTTCGAACGAATCAAAATCATTGCGATAGTGAATCACACCCCTATTATATAGCTGCGTCACGGAGTTGCATCACGGAGTTGCGTCTGTGCCTAGATCGAGACTGCATCTCGGCCTGTATGGATGGGGGAAATTGGAAATGATGCCTAAAGTGCACGAGAGCAGTCGACATGACTGCCGGGTAAAATTCTTTCGAATTAAATTAAACATATTGGCCCAGTATAGCTTTACGCCCTATATAAAAGTCATGTTCCCCCTATTCTTTCAGCATTGATTTGTGTTGATAGTCCAATACCTTGCGATGAGCCCTAGCTTGTAGCAATGCGTCAAGAATCATCGTGCCGTGACTGAACGTAAAATATTGGCGCAAGGAACGCTTCCTGTACGTGCAACCGGCAAGACTGGCTAGTATGTCTCTTAATTGCAGTGAATCGCCAACATCTTATTTTTGACCTTCAAGTAAACACAATAGCCTAAATCAAAATACATTTAAATGATTTGAATGGGCTATTATACTTTCAAAACATACAATGCCGTGGCGGGCCCAGGATTTTGAAATAGAGGGGGCTTCGATCGCTCAGACGTGCTAAATTTCATAGCGACACAAGATTACAGGAGTTGGCCTTAAAACAGAGGTGTGTAAAATCAACTCCAGGGCAACTTGCAATAAGTCTACCCTAATGTATATATCCCATAATGTTCGCATTTTTCAAAAGGTGAGAGGCGAGGCTAGATAAATGGAGGTAAGTTGATTTTTCGAAAGTCTTTGCGATCGTTTTAGTTGTGCATGGTTGCATGGGAACTGTAAAGGACTGAACAATTACAGGAAGAGAGGGAGGGAATACGTTAGATAGATAGAGAGAGAGAGAGAAAATGACAGTGTGTGTGTGTGTGTGTGTGTGTGTGAGAGAGAGAGAGAGAGAGAGAGAGAGAGAGGAAATCCGGGGGAGGGGGCGTGGCGGAAAATGAGAAGTGGACACAACCCAATCTAGATTCAGTGGCCAACTCGATCGCGCAGCTGCCTCACAAAAGTCATGATCAAGCTCTCATTCCACGAACCAATTAAAAAAAAAAGTTTGTTATTGAAATTCACATTCCCCAGGTCAGGCCATAATCAATATCAACAAAATTAGGGTAAAGACTTTATTGCGCAGCTATAGTCACTGTTCGTTAATGAATATTTTTAATGGGTTTTAAGAGAACAATATCAGGGCATGGTCTTAAAATTGTAATCACTCAGCATGTTCTTCAGGGAACTTGTATGGATCATTGTCTACGTGCTTTCCAAATACAAGGATTCTACTTTCATAGTATAAAATCCTAGTTTAAACAACACTATTACTTTCCAACACTTCATTATTTTAATGGCTATAGCTTCTTTCTTTTGAAAGCCTTTTTTGTACCCCCTGTTTCCATCATGAGTTAAAGATACTATGTCCCTTTTGCAGCCAACATCAAATTCAGTAGAACTTTGCAGGAATTATGAATATGTCATGTATGTCCTATCTGTGAAATTTAAACGTTAGCAGTGTCCTAATATTCAAATTATGCAAGGAAACCCGTTTACTTGCTAGACTTCACTGTCAGACACTATTGAGTGACTGACTGGCCTTTTTTCTTCTTTGGTAATAACATATACATAAAATGAGCTGTAAAGGGTACATGAGCATTTGTCTACATCAATAACCCACTTCTTGTAATGGCCAAAATTAAACTGATTGAATCTTTGCGCAGCATAAAACGTACGACCATTCGGTACAATGGTCTGAAAATCAGACTATTACTTACTGTATATAGCACTTAAGTCGATTCGACAACTAATAGTCGTTATTTTCCCACTTAAAGACATTTTAAAGCCCCCCCTTTTAGGGAAGTTCTAAATTAGTATTATCTTTCAAATGCCGTTGGAATTTAACCTTTTCATTTTTTTTTGCTTGCAAATGGGACATAGTACCTTTAACCCTTGTTGGGGGGGGGTCTCTCTCTCCTTCCCCATTCCTCCCTTTCCCTCTTCCCCCTCTTGATCTTTTTTTCTAGCTGTCCTCCCCTATTAAACCCCTCTCTCTATATCTTACCTGTCATAATAATTGTACTTATTAGTCGGCTGTTCTTAAAGGTAATGCAAAGTTTTGGGAAATTTTGAAATTGGATGGATAGTAATTCTTTAAATTTTTGATATATTTGGATGCCCCTGTGGATGTATTATAAGCACTACAAAAATTAGCCCCTAAAACACTTCTGCTTTCGAGCAAATTGAATAATAAAAAATTACCGGTGCTCCCGGTAAATTTGAAATATTTTAAATAGCGCCTAAGGCCATTCCATGGTAGCTGCGACCATGAAAATCTCAGAATATGCAGTTCTGATATATAATTTCCAAACGGGAATAGCAAATCGGTCGATTGTAGTCAAGAAACATTGTTTTAAAGCTAAAGTAATATCAGTCTTGAGAGGGCGCTATACCATATAAAAAGTTTATTATTCACAATTTCATCACTTTAGACTCGATTTCAACCGCGACAACTATTATTGAATATTGTTACATCGCATAAACTTCCAATATGTTCATTTGAACCAAATTCATGACCCCCTACCAAAACTTTGTAATACCTTTAAGGTTGAAAGGATAACATAGGTCTACTCTTATTTCAATATTGATATTGTTCCTTCTTGTTACATGGTAATCATTTGTCATGCAAGCTACGATTGAGTCTCGGCGATCAAAAGATGTATTTTGTATTCCATAAATACGTCCTTATCAAAGCAATTCACGTTGTCAGTGGCCTTTATAATGGGGTACGGTATATGCCTACAGTGTGTATATCGTATAGTCGTCCTAGCATGTTCAACGCCAATGTCGCGGCTTCCATTCAACGTTCAAGCAACGGGGCATTACTATACATATACCAACTATCATCATTACGAGCATCATATACAACGGTCAAAATCATATTTGGTTCATACTATATACATGTATTGTAGAAAGCGTTTTCAGGCAGAATTAGCGCTAGCTCATATTTAATGGCATGAAAGTGAGAGATACAATTATATAATAATGAGTTCATTATCCGTACCTTTTATGCAGCAGGCATAATATATTATGCACAAGGAACGTTGATCGCAAATCGGATGTGTTAGAAGAAAAGTACCCTGGAATATGGTCCCGCGGGTGGGGGTGGGGGTACTATAGCGTCCAGTGTTAACAGCCAAGTGTCATTTGCATTATACATGACCGTATATATATGTACATGTATATATATATGCAGCCGCGATATGTGTTCTTTATTTGCACAGCATGTATGCATTTTTTTTCGAACTTTGGCACAAGCTAGACCTAAAATCTTTTTAACATGCACGGAGAATCGGAATAAGTAGGGAGGGGACCTGTGGGCTTATTGTCAGGCACATAGCCACGGGGGCACGGGGAGGGCACGTGCGTGCCCCAATTTTCAAGATCAGACACCCTCCTCTTAGACCCCTCCCCAGGACGTCGATCAATTACATGTATGTGCCCCCAAACATCAAACTCTGGCTACGGCGCTGCCTATTGTTCAGCAGTGGCAGAGCTATAAATTAACGAGGGAGACGTGGGTACATGTGCCCCTCAGTCTAATATCAAATCTGAAAAGGAGATCGAGAAAGGGAAAGAGATAATGAAACGTAGAAGGAGAAATAAACTTAAAAGAAGATGGACCCCTTCCACATCCTCTGGCCCCCTTGTCAATTTTCAATTCGCATTTATGGCAAGACCGATCAGTGTTAAGTTAGGTGCAAAATCATTGTTCATTTTCAATAACAGAAACGGTAATAAGGCTTTTTATTTATACTGTGGTACAGTTTTATGAATAACAGTTTTATGAGTAATGGAGAATTATAGGAAGGGGGAAAGAGAGGAGGAAGAAAGAGAGAGAGAGAGAGAGAGAGAGAGGAGAGAGATAGAGACAGAAAAAAGAGAAAGGGAGAGGAGAGGGAATAGAGAGAAATAGAGAGAGAGAAAAAGAGAGAGAGAGCCCTTACAACTTTCATAGAAATAGTTTAGTCTGTTAAGAGCAAGAAGGGTGTTAACTCTGTGTTAAAGTAAATGAGTTGATGCCCTTCTGGCTCCAAACAGACAGTTTTATGTTCTTTCTACCTGATCTACATGTCAAATAAGGGCAATACATCACAAATTAAAAATTCATCTACATGTATGTCCCAGGCTGCAAGACGAAAGCAAGTACACGTTCAAGAGTCAATCAATGATAAGTAATATATGGGAAAATGACAGAAGCAGAGAGACATTGGAGAATGAAAAAAAAAATTGGAAGCATGAGTTAAACTCCATGACTGGAGAAAGAGAGAAGACGCATGCAGAATAGAGAAAGTAGATATGGGTGAAGAGAGAGAGAGAGAGAGAGAGAGAGAGAGAGAGAGAGAGATGGGAGAGATACACTTGTAGAGAAAGAGATTTTAATTTTGACAGAAATGTTTGGCATAAAACGGTAGACTCGAATATCGATCATCATATCGATCATCAAGAAGGAGACAAAACCATTCACATTTACAAAGAAATTGTTGTATTTGAAATCACAATTTAAAAAAAAAGAAGAGACAAATTCTTCATTAGTGCTGGAATACAAAATATTTTAGAAAATACAATGTATAGTAACTGCTATAATAAGTACAGAAGAAATCGAGCACTGCTTTGTGCAAGGAGTTTAAACATAACAAAATCCTACCTCCTTAGTTAAGGCTTCTTTGAATTAAGAAGTGCTTCTGTGAAATGGCAGTAAGATATTTAACTATGCACACACAAAAGTTCAAAGTCAAACAAAGTGACACGGTGACATGGTCAGCTATACAATTCAACAAAAAGTTGGTTCACAGTTCAACTACAAAACATGATGGAAAAACAACGTTGTTGCCAAACAACCGGATTACAATATATTTAAAAAGTTCAAATAACCTAACAATTTCATTTTAGCTTGGTGATATTTAAAAATGAGATTATTGACTAATACACTCTGCAAAAAAAGAAAGTGGACACTCTTCATTGTTGACATTTTCATATAGGCCTACACCTTGAATAAAATATAATAACTATAAATCAAATTAAAGATAAATTGATACCCTCCCAGCATCAATTAAGATCAAGTTTTGAACTCTCATGCTAGCACGGGCACATCCATTTAACCATTAGAAGGCCTGAATATGAAAATTGCAAAAACACATGAACAGCAAGTAGCCATTCAAATGACATTTGAATTGCTACTAGCTCTATTTTTGCAATTTTCTTAATCAGGCTTCTCCATTCCATCCATGATCGTCGAGGAGCCACAGGATACCTCCAATGCTCATCAACATTTGGCCAGATGCCTATTTTTACCTTTCTTTCAGAGACTCATTTATTGTGAAATATCTCTGCTCACTCATGGGTATGATTCCAAATGCATATCATCTTAAAGAGGATTAATTTATGTTTATGTTGATATACAAAAGATATGATTACATTAAATACATTTTGTATATTTGTAACTATAAATCGAGTCCACTTTCTTTTCTCTTTTTTTTGCTGAGTGTATTTTGGTTTTACAAAGATGTACAGGTAAAATATCAACATTGTCTCTCGGACATTATCTTATTATTCAATGCTGATAACTATTAGAAAACCAACTACTCATATATGTTGGCAACAGTATAATTTGACACCATGAATTACTTGGCAGAAGTAAAAAATTAAATTAAAAAATTAAAAATAAAATAATATGATATAATATACTCATAAGTTAACCATAACAATGCACCTGCCATATATTTCAATACGTACATGTGTAAAAGGTTTCTCTACTGGAAAATATGAAAAGAATATTTGAGTGAAATTAAAAAACCCATCAACCGCAGCCTCCTAAGCTAGTACATGTCAAATTTGTTATTTCAATTTGTACTTAAAGACACATCACATAATGATATTACAGTTAGTACTTGGTACATATTTACAAACCACCATCTTTGAAAATGTAACAGAATATTTACAAATTTTTAAAATCCAACTGTCCATTTGGACCCCCCTCAGAGTAGATACAACACATTTGATACACATTTTGATAGATTCGTCCAATTTACAAATGAAGGGAATCGGTGCAAGATAATGCTAACTCTCAATTTGCGAGAAATTTTGATTACATACGTGAACAAATGGTCAGTTGCTCAAATAACATGAGCAACAAATTAATCAAAAGTTTCATAATGCAACTTTTTAGCTCTTCATTGATATGTTTTTCTGTTATCCTATCTTTAAGATCTTCAAGTATGCATTTATCCCATAATATCATGCTTGTTGGTAAGCACTATATTGCACCGAGTGCTCCATATATCAGAAAGCAGTGAATGCAAAAATACTCAACCACTCAAAATAAGGAAATATATCTAAATCACAATTTTTCACCTAATGTGAGAAGAAAAAATTAAGATAAAACAACTTATATTTTAATATATACCGGTATATTAAAAGTCGATATATATTGAAGATTTACTAATTTCTTCTGCATCTTGTGCAATGTATTTCATACCATTCAGAGATTAGCATGTTACATAAATCAATTTAATCATACAATCGAATAGATTAATCTATTAATAAAAATTCAGTCTAGTAGCACACAGAATTGAAGAAAAAGTCTAGAAAGGAACCATTTATTTGTCTGCTGACGGAGAGCCAGGAGGGTGTCCAGTCATTGAGGCATTATACATGATGTAGGTAGCATTGGCAAAAGAGAAAGGGGGAGGGGAGTAGGGAATACATCCCCCAACCCACTTGCAATTTGTTTTCTCCTACAAATGTACAATTTCTGTACGACTAGGAATTTGTCACTTTGGATCAGATTCTGATACAACGCATTTGTGTTGCCCTAACCAGATCTTTTCACAGTGCTTTACATCGTGATTTGAGCAAGACTTTAATTGTCTATTTGTTACAATTTTGATGATTTTCAAAAACAAATGGTTCATGATGTACACCTTACTTGTATTTACCATATGATCAATAATTAACAGTTTCAGTCACAACAGGATTACATTACCACAACTCCAGTTAACTGAGTTGATACCCTTATATCTTTAATACCTTAGTCACATGGCCAAACCGGCTCAAAAGTGACTCAAAGTCGACTCAAAACCTACTCAAAATCAACTCAAAACCAACTCAAAACCTACTCCAGAACAACTTGTTTCCATCCTGTTTTTGGTCTGTTGTTGATCTCATTGGTGTGACTGGGCTATGACACCCTGTTTCATAAAACATGTTATCAATAACAAGTTACAATAACTGTTATAAGCTACTGAAATCGTGGCATCTGATTGGCTGAGAGCAAATTCGTCATAGAAATTTAGCTTTGTTACTGTCTTCAAGTTTTATGAAACAGGGCCCTGTTATTCAGCAGACACTGTACTACTCTACACACTGTGCAGCATTAATGCAATATTGAACATAATTTGTAGATTAGATGAACAATATGGAGGAAAGTGAAAGACTGTTAAAATTGCAGCAAAGTAGACTAATCTATCACAAAGTTTGATAAAAAACACACTGTTCCGAGTCACATCATAAAGTGTATGTATGTATGTATGAAATAGATACATAACTGAAGCCACTGGATTCCATGGTCAAGACAACTCGGAATGAATCCTATTGGAAAAACCAAGGTCAAGGAAACTAAAATTGTATTGGTAGGCTAATACCTCTACACTAACACCCACCCACCCAGGCACACACACACACACACACTACTACCACCCACCTTCACACACACACTCACCCACACACACACACTACTAACACCCACCCACACACACTACTAACACCCATCCATCCAAACACACATCAACACACACCCTTAGAATGATGTACCAGTACACATTTTATTTAGTTTTCATGTACACCACTTCTGTAGTGGTGTATACCGGTAGTTACTACATGTAATAACGTGAAAGCTTGCCCAAGGCCTGCCAGACACAGCAACAGCTAATACAGTACCTTGTAAAGGTGAATACAATTAATTTACAGTTGCTTACATTTAAGGAAGCGGCATCTGTAAAATTGAAGACAACCGAGTGCTACAGATCAACTTGCTCACGTGACCCATGCGACTACATGAACATGAACATGTATTAGATGCCTGGGCTCATATTCATAAAAACTTACTAAGCCTAGTCATCAATATACAAATGTTGACTGCTTTAAAGGGCACGCTAAAAACTATGGCCGAGGTGACCTCGCAATTGTGCTATGCCCCGAGACGACAGTCAGGGGGCATTAGCGCAGTTGCGAGATCACCGAGGGCCATGGTTTTTACCGTGACGCGAAAAAGAAGCAGTCAACATTTGTTTTATATACTGCATCCTTCGTTAGCTCAGAAATGAATTTCAAAGACAGATGAAATACGGTACCGTAACGCAATTCTCATCGCTCGCTCTTTCGAAACTTCATTCGGTGTACATGTATGATATGGTGCCGGCCGTATCTAAATTGCCATAGCTACCCACGCGCGTACAAAGACACAATACTATGCCGGTCAATATTTTTTACCATACTGCCCGGCAGTCCGTAGTGAATTTCATGCCCACAAATTTGCCCAATCAGAGGCCTAGAATCTAGACATGCGGTACATATGTACTATGGCCTATGTATTAGGTTGACAACTTGCTTAGAAAGTTTATTGAATCTGGACCGTGGTGTCTAAATCTAAATTGATCTGTCCAGTAAGACAAGCAAATATTTCAATCTTTAGCAGTTCAACTTTATGCATATTTCAAGAAATGTGTGAAACTAAGGCTCAGACAACTGCAATATAATACATCTGTCACACCTCAAATTGAGCACATCGGCCATTTATATACCCTCTCTATGATTCACTGCTTTTTGTCATTTTTTGGTCATAGATAGAATGCTAAATATAACACAATATGCAAACGTCACTGCACAAACAAATCACAGTCCAATTCTGTTGAAATACAGCATGGATTTCAACACATATATGATTTCTAAAAATCAGCATTAAAACTCTCAAAATCAAATAAAAATTCTTCATTTTTTTCCAACCTAGCTGGAAATGTGACTTGTTAATATATTAAAACATCCTAATTCATACAGATAAATTAAATTCCCTTGAACAAATCAATGGTCTCAGATTATATACATACAAGATACATGATAATTTTGTTGGAAGAATGTTAAATGACACAGTGATAGTGAATATATACATATTGCCAATATACCATGTTGTTTGTCCTACCTAGCAACAACTAATGTATGCAATTCGCATTCTGACTATTGAAATACAATTATTTGTAACAGGTGAATTAAATAATTTGTAACAAGGCACACAGCAAAGATTTGTGCATTTCATTTGATTACAAATCTAAATAAAAAATGGTCTATTTGGAAAGAAAAGCCAACTTATTCAGCCCATTGGAAACTATTTTCATGTAAGGGCTCCATACAGGGTTCTCAACGGCAAATTGTTTACCCTTGGTCAAACAGAATGAACAGGCCTTGCAGTATCCAGAGGGAAATTGTTTGACAGGACCAAAGCATGATAACAAAATTCCTTGAATTAAACAGTTAAATAATCTTGAAATCTATCACATGATAAAGACAAGAAGTGAAAATTTCATGCACTTTGAGCTTGTTATGCAACTAAAATTGTTTTCACCGACATAAAAGATACCATAGTTTTGCAGAATACGGCCAGTGAAGTCCCCTGAACTTTGTATCTCCACAGGTATAATTATAACGCACTGGTGAGAACCCTGGTTACAAACACACACAGGCACATGCAAATTTCAAATCTATTTCAAGGATGCAGCAGACTATTTTGAATGGAATACACTTTTGGCTACATGTAGCACATGGAAGATACCACAGTTTTGTCACTCACAATAAGTAGTCTTGTCGATTTTTTATAATAATTTTGACTAAGTGAATGTCATATCTGTTGAGAATGTAAGTATTAGCCGCAAGGGCAATAACTATCTGTACTTTGTGCATATATTCTCAGCCTCTAATTCTTCAAAACTTCAGACATAAAAATGGAATATTAACTGGTGTCACAAATATAGGGCAATGATCATATGGATCCTTTTGAGGTGAATACAGGAATGACACCGATTCAAATGGAAATGGACAGACTGATGTCCGAATTTCTGTTTGGCTTAACTTTAGAATCCTTCTGTTTGGACTCGGAGGAAGATTTGTCTGTCATCTTTAGTTTTAAAAACGACATTGTTAATATTATTTGTGACAAGTTCACAAGCACAAATCGGCGCCTTCAACTTCGCTGGATGGGTTTTCTACCGTACTACGGTGTCTGCTAAAAAGCATAGGGGTGCGTCTTATACACAGAGATTTACGGTAGCCACAGATTCCCTGGTTAGATTACACATGTGCATATCAAGAAGCATCCCAAATTAAGTAGTAATCAACAAACAATACTATAAATATACTATAAAAGTCACCCCTTTTACCATTCAACGATCCTTCATTCTTTGCAATTTTTGGATGGTGCACTTTAATGTTTGATCCATTTGGCCAATAAAAATTTCACAAAACGCACCCCAAGCCATCAATTCTGCACTTGAATACTTATGAGTCTATGATACAAAAGTTAAGGCAATTAGAAAGAAAGTATGTATTCCTGTGGCACTCAGGATAAAACTGCTTGAATACATATCGATTGTACATAAAAAAAACTCAATCAATAAAGTAATAAACTACATGTACAGGGTGTGTGTACATTGGAACAATTGTTATATTACTTTTTGAAAAATAAAAAGATATTCTCTTTAAGATAGGTACTGTACAACTTGGGGCTGAAAAATGATACCAATTTATTAGACCACATAACAACAAAAATACAAATTTTTCTCTCCAAAAAACAAAGTTTGAGGAACAACTTTAAAAGTAAAGTAAGAAGAATGAATTGCTCTTTTACATTTAATAGACCAGTTCGTAGTTAGCCTTGGTAAATATGACCTGCAATTTTTATTCACAGATCTTTTACACATGGAGATGTCCCACTTGAATGCGACCAGGCAGAAGTACACTTACATTACCAACTCTGTCTCATTGATCTAGGTGAGCGAGTTGTCTGGAGCTAATGGGCTTCTGGTCAAGACAGCATATTTAATCATGATAGTTTTCTTGAGTGTGACTGAGCAAAAGTGAAGATATTATAAACGACAACATCGTTTTGATCTAGGCGAGCGTGATGTCTGGGGCAAATGGGCTTCTGGTCAAGAAATGACTGAATCTTCTGTCCTAGCAATAGAACCAGACAGTATAGTTAATCATGATAGTTATCTCGAGTTTGACTGACCAAAAGTGAAGGTATATAAACGACACCATCATTTTGGTCTAGGCGAGCAGGATGTCTGGAGCTAATGGGCTTCTGGTCAAGAGATGACTGCATATTTAATCATGATAGTTATCTTGAGTGTGAATGAGCAAAAGTGAAGGTATATTACCGACACCATCGTTTTGATCTAGGTGAGCGTAATCTCTGGAGCTAATGGGCTTCCGGTCAAGAGATGAACCGCAGCTTCTATCCTTGCGATAGTTCCAGAGAGGGCGGGCTGGACCAGGTCCCAGCTATTGGTCCATTTAGCCATGTACAGTGCTCTTGTCAATGGACCAAAACCTTGACCTTCATAGCCCGACCTCGAAGGGCCATATACCACATGTCTGAGAAATTGGAATAAAAGGGTGAAATGATAATATCAATAATGCAATAATGATCAAAATAACATAGTGGTTATTTCTCGCCAAACAATGAAATTCAAATTGCAACTACTGGTCATGTAATTTATCTTATAAATAAATAGAAATGGGTGATTACATAGTACATATAGACATTTGTGGGCTCTGATGAATAATGGAGTCAACAGTCTTACAATAACTTCATGCAGAAAATCACAAATAGAAAGTATTGGACTCAGATATGGGAACATGGGATAGCAACTGCATTGGGCATCCCCATTCTGTCCAAAGTTGTCAGCTATTTCAAGTTTTGTCAAGTCGTATCCATCTTACACATGATAGGACTTAATGTAGTGGTGGTAATTTTACCCGACTGCTGAGAAAGCATAAATGCTTGTTAGTAAGCAACCAGAGGACTGATGGCTTTAGGTCCTCTCTGAGGGACCTGGTAATGAGGGTTAATGCCTTACCAAAGGGCACTAGAGCATCGACTTGGTTTCGAACCCGGGTCACCGGATTACGAGACAACTGCTCTACCAACTGAGCTATCGCGCCTCCTCTTAAAGGGAAGCTTTTTTCATGAGACATTGCTATTTTCTTCTTTCGCACAGGAATCAAGAGAACAAGAAGAATTTTCACCCTTTACTAGAACTCAACCGTATTTTTAATCCTCTCTTGATCCTACCTGAGCTGAGCTAAAACTCTTTCTCTGTACCACTGCTACTTTATTCTTTCGCACAGGAATTAAAACAATAAGAAAACTCACAGATTCATCTTCACCTTTACCAAAACTCATCTTCAACTTGAATCCTCTTGATCCTACCTGAGCTGAGCTAAAATTCTTTCTCTGTACCACTGCTACTTTCTTCTTTCACACAGGAATTGAGACAATATGAAAACTCACAGATTCATCTTCACCATTACCAAAACTCATCTTCAACTTGAATCCTCTTGATCATACCTGAGCTGAGGTAGAGAGAATAAGAAAACTCACAGATTCATCTTCACCTTTACCAAAACTCATCTTCAACTTGAATCCTCTTGATCTTACCTGAGCTGAGGTAGATAGTAGTTTCCAGGATCCCCAGCGAACGCTCTCTACAGACATGACTCTGTCATTCAGCTCACGCAAATGGGTTTGACTGAACAGATCAAGGAAAAAAACAGAAGGAGGTTACCACAGAGTTGGTGAAGGTCATGGGTCATGAACTGTGTGAAAATATGTATTTCTGGGAGCTCCTTACAGGTGTTTAAGCTACATCAGACAACTAGAATGTGTTTTTCTCTCTCTCTAAAAAAAGTTGTCTCTCTTTACATAAACTGACCTGAAATTTGTGTGTGTGTGTGGGGGAGATCTCACATAATGAGGGTTCACTTATTCTGTCTTCTTGTTCATACATGTATGTCAGCAAGAAAATGATTTTAAGGTTTCAATATCTTTCTTGCAACAAAAGCAACCACTTGGTGTTCATTCACTATCAAAATTTGTACACAAGACCATTCTGAATTCTGCTGAGAAAGGGACAGTCTCAAAAAAAAATTCTAGGTATTTTGTCCACAGATCGCAATAGTTAAAAGAAGTAATCTTTTGGTAGAAATATCAGCAGAATCAAGTAGTTTTTATTTTCTATATCTTTTTAAATTTGTCATTTTGAAAATAATGGTACATATTTTCAAGTTTGTTCAAAAATCCTCCTTAAAATACCATTAAAAGGGGTATTTTCCTAAGGCACAACCTGAAAATCCTACAAATATGGATGTTTTACAATCTAAAATGTCCTTAGTTTATTGTTGAACGGTTGAGGGGGCAGTAATGTGCAAAATATTTAATTTCTGCAATTTCAGGGTAATTTTGAAATCCTGCAACAATAGTGCGTTAATAATAATAATAATAATAGGCATTTCTATAGCGCCGTCTATCTAGACAATTCTATTCCGAGGCGCACAAATTATTACCTCGGCTTTAGCCTAGCTGCCATTACAGCGCTCTAGCATTTCAAGGAATTAATTCCTGCCCGGTACCCATTTACCTCACCTGGGTCAAGTGTGGCAAATGAAGATTAATGCCTTTCAACACCATGGGGCAGTAACTTACTCTTCAAGGTCAGCCGGAATGTAGTATTTGCCTTGGAAGTCCTGGGCAGCTTTAGAAAACCTCTGTATAGCATCACCCAAATGACCTACATACAAGTAAAAGAGACAGTAATACATAAAAATTCTGAAACTACAGCTGAAAAGATACCTTTAAAAAGCACAAGGCTTGAAGGTAATGATAATATTCGAAATTAATAATAATTATAACAATTAAAAAACACATCAGAAATAGTTGCAAGGCAAATAGAAATCACATATACATTCACATAACCTATGCAGAGACATCTGACCTAACAAAACTTTATCTTAGAAGTGAAAAAACACTACACTGACCTAAACCGAAGTGGATTGAGCTAGATTGAACTGCACAGAACCGAATCAAACTGGATTGGACCGGACTGACTTACCTAGTCCTTCATCAAGGGGGACAGTAAAGTTGGCCTTGTTGAGTTCTCTCAGGTACTCTACCAGCTTGGTTGCATAGTCCACCACATTGATCTGCAGCAGAGGATCGTCTGCTAGCGAGAGAAGCGCCTCAGCAACCACTTCTGTCACAGCTACGTGTATCGACATGTCGGGATCGATGAAGCGCTTCACGTAGTCGTACGTGTCATAGGCTGTGTGCTTCACAGGGTATGTGGGAATGCCTCCATAATATTCCTATTGAGACACAGAATTTATTTTTAATTTTTAAAGGAACAGTCATTGATCTTAAAAAACCCATACTAATTGTCCTGTTAGATTGATTTGTCTTTGTAATAGTGTGTGACTGAAAATATCTGTCGAAACTACAGGAAATGGACACAATTTACTCTTTGTTTCAGTAAGTATATTTCTAAAGGTGATGTGGTTTGGTTTGAACACTTGATCATGGATTTGAAGGTCACTGTTTGAGCACAGGCATGACACTTATGTCCTTAAGCGAGGCATGAAATAAAGATCTACATTGCCACTCTCGACACAGGTGTAGTAAATGACTACCTGGTAAACTTTATCCCTTTCAGGACACTGTGCACTGATGATGGCTGCCAGAGGTAAAGCTGGGCTAACAATTTCTAAATCACCTTGGAGGTGCACAGAGAATGATATCATATTGTGATGTGGTTGTACAAAAACAGAATATTGTTGTTAACTTCATCATAAATCTGTAGGTGATGATGAGTGAAGATAAAGACTTACAACCTCTACAAATATTGTACAATTTCTGATATACAGTACCTTATCATATGTGTATTTGAGATCCAAGACAGGCACTCCAGCAACATGTAAGAAAGGTGCAGCATCATTACCCATTCCAAGAGGTTCAATCCTGTCAGAGAAAACATTGCATATTTATTACCCCTACTTAGAGAGAAGAGCTGGAGTGCAAAGGAAAATGATACGGAGATGTTGATTAGGCAGTTGAAGTTCATGGGTCACATTACATGTAAAGGAGGCCTAGAGAATCTTCCTTTGACAGGGAAAATTGTGGGAAGGAGGAGTAGGGGAAGAAGGATAATTTGGATGGACAGTCTGCAGAAATTGTTAGAAGAGAGAGGAGTGAAAAACTGAGAGTGGTGCTAATAGAGAAGGCTAGGAGCCGAGGGTTGTGGAACAGCATGATCACCAAAGTCAATTGATATGGCACTAAGAGAGAGAAAGACGCTTCAAAACTTTCTGGTAATATGGACAACCACATATGAACAAAATCCAACAAAGTTGCATTGTATGTGAAGTGGTCAAAGGCATGCATTGTTTATGTTTTATGAACCAAAACCAGGCCTAATGCGGATCTTTACGATAATATCCCTTGATAATATTTCATAACATGGATTAGCATTTAATTTCACAAGTGCTACACTTCGCACCTTGCAAAGACTTAGTTTGAAATTTATCAGTCAAGTATTGATACCAGTTCATATTCAAGAATAGAGTTCTTATAATAGCATTTTTGCCTAAAATATTCTATTCATGTAATTCCATACATTTGGCCGGCACATACAGATAAAGTGCCTTCAAAACTAAATTGTTTTAAACTAACTTTGAAAGAACTAAAACTGAA
This sequence comes from Mesocentrotus franciscanus, assembly GCA_037976565.1. NCBI lineage: Eukaryota > Metazoa > Echinodermata > Echinoidea > Camarodonta > Strongylocentrotidae > Mesocentrotus > Mesocentrotus franciscanus. Next base: position 19,421,045 of record CP137682.1, read on the forward strand.
TAATATATACTGAAATTCAGTCAACTTGACCATCATGAAAACTTACTCTGCTCCGTTTGAGCTGGGTTTTTTCTTTGCCCAGTTATCATAGACTTTCATCTTTGAATGAGCTGCATCAGGGCAATTAACCTACAAGAAATATGATAAAAAAAGATGAATTAAAAAGTTTGGCAAAAAACTTCTGGGTATCATCTCACGAAACCGTCATAAATACAAGTTCGTCAACATCCCATTGGTATGCATGTTAATTTTATAATGAACGCTTCAATGGGATGTCAGTGAACTTGTACTTTTGATGGTTTCATGAAGCACTGCTCTGATTTCATGCCTCAAACGTACAAAGAAGCGACCAGAGTTCTTCTTACTTTTGGTTATGGCGAAGGGGGGTGTTGTATATATCTGAAACTACCAAAGTTTCCATAATACACAGCAATGGAAATCTACTCGATTAGGACCCATTTATTTGTCATTTTGAGCAGTTTGGTCAAACATTTCCTTTTCCCTTTCTACAAGTAACCTAATCCCATGAACCTAAGGTTCAAGGAGGAGAATGAGAATATATTTCTATCACATATATTTACACTTTCATCTAATTGACAGAACAAGATAAAGTGACTCGGTAACATTGCCTCAGATTCTGAAACAAACTCCTGGATTTAGCTCATGCTGCAATCATAATTATAAACCTTTAGGTCAGTCAGGAATCCCATGACTTTTACAAGCCGATCGCCTGTCTGATTATCAAGATATTTATGATTGGAAATCAAAATTTCATTTTTCGTTTTCCTAACGGTTTTTATTACACTACAGTCTATTGGGGAAAATGAGTATGGTAAAACCGGTCACTCAAAGATTTCTACTTTTTTGAGGCACATCATGATCATTTTGAAGCGCAATTTTTTTAGGGCTTCAATATTTCACCATATCACAGACACTGATAACATGTAGGGCTATGCATCTCAGATTTAGCATTGTTAAACGATGCCTTCAATGAAGTACTTACCCTTTTGGTTGCATAGTATATGATTTGACTCAACAGAGGGCTCCCTGTAGCTGAGAAGGTGTAATTCCCTTCAACGGCTCCATCAAGGTTTATATAGGCCACAGTTCTCTCTCTCAACACCTCAACATTTTCCTGTTGGATGGACAAAATAAATTCTCTATTTGTTACTGACCAATCTTTGTATTATGTAGTTTTAAATAGCCCAGGGGGGTGTTTCACAAAGACTAAGATCGACTTTAAGTTGGACTTAACTATGGCAGGCCATTCATGCCACTGTTTGCTCTCACCATTGATCTCTCAATTATGATCTTTTTTCCTTCAATAATGAACTATCAAAAAAGGTAAATTTTGTAGATTTGCGATCATGATTTGTACGTCCCTTGAGAAACCAATGCCAGGAATGGTTAGAGGAACTAGTGGCATGAACGGCCTGCCATAGTTAAGTCCAACTTAAAGTCTATCTTAGTCTTTGTGAAACACCCCCAGGTTTAGGATTTCCCCATAATAATTATCAACAAAAAATTCCAGTCATCTTTGGAATTCTCTCTTATTATCAATGTTACCATCATCACAATTATAAAAGTAATTACCATCATCATCACAATAGTCACAAGCATCATCTTAAGTATCATCATCGTAAGCATCTTCATCATCATTATCATCATCATTAATCACGATTAAAACGACCACCATCATCATTACTTTCATACTCTCCATCACCCTCAACATCATCAGCATCATAATCATCCTCATTGGTATCATCATCATCATCATCACCATTCTCATTGGTATCCTCATCATTATCGTCATCATCATCATCATCATCATCATCATCATCATCATCATCACTATCATCATCGATATCATCATTTCATCATCATTTGCCTTCATACCTCCACCCATTCTGCTGATCCAATATTTCCATCATCTCCCGCATCCCAGCTGGCTAGAATAACAGTCCTCCTCGGCCTCCAGTCTACCAAGAGAAAACAACAAAACAAATGTAGTCTTACATACTCATTCAAATATTCAAAATGCAATACCCTATTACACTCAATTAAAAAAAAAAATGCATTTCATATTTGCACATATGCACTCTACAGAACTTACTTTCTTTTGTCTCATTGCACAAAATATATAATAATGGTAACCAATTTCATTCCTTCTGTTTGAAATCCAACTCATGGGTTGCAATATACAGATCAGTGTTTCCAACAACAACAAAAAAGAAGAAGAAGAAGAAAAAAAACAGTTACATACTTTGATTTTTATAGAGTCCTCCCAGTACACGTGCAAGTTCCATCAAAATGGCTGTTCCGGTTCCCGGTTCCACTCCGCCATAGGTCAGTGAATCTCTGTGGTTTCCGACAATCACATATCGATCTACAAACAAAAACAAAGAGAATTGATTTCAAAATTACGTTTAAAGCCAGAACCTATCCTCCATATATGTTCGTTTTACTTCCCACACACCTATTGAGCCAATACAGGTTTCCTACAGCAACTACTTTTTACACACAATTTGCTAAGGTTGCCAATTTACATTGAGGTATAATACTACTACTACAGTCAAACCTGCTTGAGCGACCACCTGTATAAAAAGACCACCTGTCTACAAAGACCACATTTTTTGTTTCCCTTGAAAATGATTTCTCATTGAAGCATGTACTAAAGGAACCTGTATATAAAGACCAACTGCCTATAAAGACCACTTTTCTTGTCTCCCTTGGGTGGTCTTCATAGACAGGTTTCACTGTACTACTACTACTACTAATTATAATGTATTCATTTAGCACATTTTCTATATAAATATATATATATATATATATATATATATATGTTCAAATGCACTTTACAATTTGTACGTATAAAGGTCTTTACAACAATAAAAACTTTCTATTTCATATTAATATAGATAGGAATGAAGAACTTCAAGATCTACAAAATACTAAATTTACATGCAATGTCTTCAGATTTGAACATGTACATGTATATGTACAGTCCCTCTAAACCAGTAAGATTCAACATGCAGTTTTTTCGAAATCAAATCTTCTTTTTAACTCTGAATCCTGGTAAAGTACCTTGTTACCCCATTGCCTATGGGAACCAGGAGGTCCCTGTACTAAGCCTATGGGAATTAGAGAATTCATCAGGCACAGGGTTAATCACGATTGAGACTGACCTGGCTCCTCTTTTCCTTTGATCATCCCAAAGACATTGGTGATGGTTTCTGTTAAGAGAACGTTGTTGACCGTCATCTTGAACTTCTGGGCGTGGGAGTTGAACCCAGGTCCTACCTTGAAGGTGTGGTTTCTGAGCTTGATACCCTGCCAGTCCTCAGGGGCTATGGGAGGGGCCATCTTGCTGCAAGAATGAATAAACAAATACTATATGTCATCATGAAGAATAGTGATCTTCATCATATCTTTTGAGTCTACTTCACATCTGGAATCATTAAAACATATCAAAAGCTTTTACGGTATTCCAAAAAGAGTTACAACTGGTATGATCAAGTATGAGCTGAAATAATAATAATCATAATATTCATGATAATGATAATAATAATAATAACAATAATTATGATAATAACAATATTATTAAAATAACAATAAAAACAATAATAGGTCCAGCAATCATAATATTTATGGAACTATACATATATGAAATAAAGTACATGTACGATATTAACTTTAACTTTGAACTGATAGCAAGCACAGGGTATGTCTCATGCATTTAATTAGCAAGTATTATATAACATCTAAGTAGATTCTTATCATTTGATTGGAGGGTTGTTGGTCAAATGATATTCAATAAATAATCTAGTGAACGACTATGTCATTGAGCGTGCATTTTTTGTTATATTCGCTGTGCATTTTTGTTCTTATCAGCGTGCATTTTTGGTTATATATGTGACCCGTATTGTTTGCCGTAGTTGTGACGTTGCACTGCAGCACAACCTTTGACATGTACATTCACAAGCAGACGACCTGGGTCATCATGGCGGCCGGTATAAACAACAATTTTGAGCTGTTAAACGACGATGAACTTGCGGAATTTATTGATTCATGATTGATTGATTCATTGATTGACGTTATATAAAACAAATAATGAATGTTTTTCATTTGTTCAATAGTGCGAATATATTCATGAGTTGAAAGGTTAACGTTCTATTCAACTCGGGCACTATTGAACTCATAAACATTCATTATTGGTATATTATTGAATTGTATTATGGAAGTGTGAATATAAATTGACATTTCATTACTTTATTTGATGTTTTGCCTGATTCAAGCTCTAGTAGCAGGGTGCTCTCACCATTGGTCTCTCAATTATGATCTTTAGATAATATTTTTTCCTTGAACAATGAACTATCAAAAAAGGTAAATCCTGTAGATTTGTGACCACGATTTTTATGTCCCTTGAGAGACCAATGCCAGTATTTAAATTGGTGAGAACAAACAGTGGCATGAACGGCCTGCCATAATTGAGTCCAACTTAAAATCGATCTTAGTCTTTGTGAAACGCTCCCATGGTCGGTATCATATGGGACAAAGTAGCTTGTACTTGCCCTACACTAAGAAAAGTTGAATGGTTTTACTCACGTGAGGTACCGTCTGGCCTGCTCGTAGCCGATGGTCTGTACAGGAAAGTCCATGGGATCATTGACAGTCTCAGAGATAGTTTCTACAAGATAGGGTGATGTAAACAAGATTGATAACAATGTCCACTCTGTCATCCTGGGGATTCTGGGTCAAAATTCTTTGCAAATAAAATTTATGAACATAGGGTCTGCCTGAAAAATGTATCTAATGTTGTATCTAATGTAAGTCCATTCCAAATGCAAAGTGGGTTCATGTGTGCGTGAGCTTCTAATCGGAGTACATAATTTTTACAAAACAAAGAAACAGGAACCATGATTGAAAGTTTGTCTTTTTAAGAATTATATCTTTCTACTAGTAAGCGTGATGGCACAGTAAAATTAATGCAAGGCTTGACACTATCAAGTACCCAGGAAACATGGGTGCCCAATAACTAAGTCCTGACCCCCCAAATTTCACAAATTCAATGTAGGACTCATACAAACAGGCTCTAAAAAATCTCATTCCAGACCCCCTGACTAATAGAAAATAAGTTTGGAGCCCTGAGGTTTAATGCACATAAAAATTCCTGCTTTTAAGTCTCCTAACTGAAAACATCAACTGAAATAAGGTTTATATTTGTTGGTCCAGAGTTGATGAACATGATGGCAAACAAAATACCGATGTAAATATTGAGTAATATGAATTCTGACGAAATAAGATTGTAGAGATGACCTCTGGCAAAATATAATGATTATAATGATGATCAGAATCAATACTGTTATGATTATGATCAAAATCATGATTACAATGATGACTATGGTTACATTTATGATTATGATTATGATTATGATAAATGATGATTCTGATTATAATTATGATGGTTGTGAACGTTATTGTCACTGTGACTGTGATCGTGAACATGATGAATTACGACCAGGACTAGATCAGGATCTAAATCAGGATTAGAATGACTTCTGGTAAAACATGATTATAGAGATCTACATGTACTGTATGCCCAACAACCCTGTCAGACGTGTAGGGGAAATATCTATTGATAAAACAAGTTGAGATACTATTAAACCTGCCTATACAGGCAACCCAAGAGGAACAAAATGGCAGTTTGTATGGACAAGTTGTATTTTGAGATACAGGCAAGTTCAAATTTACAGAACACCACAATTATATATGTACATGTAATTGAAAGGGTTAGTGCGATGTAGTGTTAGTCTAACACTCAATTGCGTGAAAAGAAATAAAATATGTGACATGCATTAACAAGATCGTTACCCACAACCACTACCAGTCAGATAAAACAAACAAACAAACAAAACAAAATAACAATAGAAAAGCTAATTCAGCTGTTCAGTTTATAATCGAAAGAAGGCCTCATACTACATTTTGAGCACTACAAGTATGGCAACAACACCAACAGAAATAGTTAATGAAGGAAAAAAAAATGCTTTCATGCATGATATGACGAAGCAAATAATACAAATCACTTTGAAGATGTAATATTATGGTTGCATGCAATGGCGTATCCAGAAGTTGATTGGGGGGGGGGGGTGGAATCCCCTGTAGATAGGAGAGGTAGAATTACCTTGGCAGCCCCATGTGACAGAGACATACTGCAAGTAGTATTTTTTCTGGACTTTCAAACAAGGGGAAGCCTACAACTGCATGATCCTAGGCTGGATACAAAGAAAACATGTAAAGTATCCGAACAAGTCAAACACAACAAACTAAAGCAAACAAGGTAAATATCTATTTGATTGATTACAGAGAAGAAAACTACATAGCTGTGCTGAATTGTGAATAGCTAGATATCTAGAGATTCATAACTACACTTATAGAAATATGATGAAAAATTTGGGGAGCTTTCTAATATGGGCAAGTTTCTACCTAAATACTGCATGAGGAAATTTTTTTTTTTTTTCATTTCTAACCTTATACATAGGAATTTAAATGCTTTAAAAATATAATAGAATAACCTGATGCAGAAAGCTGAAAGAAGGGGAAGCAAAATATTTATAAAAAAAAAACAAGACAAATGTGACTGCATCTCGAATATGCCTCAGCCTAAATTCAGTTAAGATGCTGGCTTGAATTATTTTTGTAATTCCTAAAGCCTGAATTTTCAGAAATTGACCACTATGACCTTTGACCTACTTATCCCAAAATCTAATCTAATCTAACCAAAAGTCTTCCTATGATACACAGTATCACCAGGTTTGAAGCTCATACATGTACCTCTATTGGTTTTTGAGATATCGTGATAACAAGGCTAATACAAGGAATTTCATATATATTGCCCTCTATGACCTTTGACCTTTGACATACTTATTCCACAATATAATCAGATCGTCTTCTTAACGTGATACATACTACCACCAAGTTTGAAATTCGAATCTCAAGTGGTTCTTGAGATATATTATTATTAAGAGAGGACAGAAGGACGGATGGACGTACGGACAACCCAACAAATTAATGCTCCCGGCATCACAACATCCACATATCCCAAATATAAATTTGTCAGCATATATGATAGGTGATTTTTTAAATATATCATTGTGCTGTATGTTAGCATGAGGAGTGTCATAAAGCTTAATATATTTATTCACGTTTTAGTCCAAAGAAGTTCCAACTAAAGTATCTTGTTCAGCTTATATCAATATATAGAAGCAAAAGAACCTGTGAGTAAAGCCCTCATCACATCACACATTTTGGAGTTAGTAAAGAAAGAAAATCTTGTTTTAGTGAGTCTGGCAAATCATACCTTGTAGCTTTGAAGCTTGTGCTGAATCATTCACAGATCCATACTCTATGCAGAAGAAGGAGTGGGAAGCAAAAGGTCACATTGGCACAAATTTAGAAAACAGGAACTTACTCGAGCAAAACATACACAAAGACAATTTTTTTACACAGTGAAAATAGAAGGGGAGACAATAATGAACCAATGCAAGTTGATGGGTGTCACTTTATGAGACATAAACACACACATATACTGTATATCTACATGGTTTAAGTATTAAAACTTTTACTTTTACGTTTTAATATTTGCTTCATTAAAATAAAACACTATATCATCACTTATATTTTGGATCCACCCGCCAACCCAAAGCCACAGAATTTTTAAGGTGTTAGATCCTACACATTTCCCAATGTATATTATATAACTCATGTGATTTTATCAAATAAATAAACTGAATTGAATTGACTAGAATTGAAATGACACATATTTCAAAGTTTTTCATCAATAGGCACAGAACTGTTTGTGATTTAGAATCTCAAAATAATTTGAATATTTTATATGGCAATATTGAGACCCAGACCACATTATAAAACTGTTCTCTACTACATGTATCATTCCTTTTATAAATGCTCTTCATTCAAATGTATCTGGAATATATGAATTAACAGTATTATAAGCCCTGTGACAAAACAAAAATGCAGTTTACTTTTAGCAAATCAAGGAACTAAAATACCAGATTAATATTGAAAAAACACATCACAAAGAACAACAGCACATTGAAAGCTGACACCCAGAAAGTTGTTTTAGGGAATATTCAGAAGACGATTTTGTTGTTGAGGAATACTCTTCACATTGGTAAAATTTAACTCCAACATGTTTAGAAGAATGGAATTGAAGACACTTTAAAAACAGCTCATTCTGAACTAATTACATATTTTGTGTAGAACAATGAGACAATTTACGATCTGTAATTTAATGAAATTACTATTTCAAAAATTATTGCAGCAATGCCCCATGTATCAAAGACTGAATATCAAGCAAGAATTCTCTATCTTTGTTAGGTGAATTTCCATCACCTGTACATTCCCTTGAAAGAAAGAAATTTTGAATCGATGTAAAAAACAAAAAATATCAAACTCATTCAAGGTTCATAAATATATTACTTAACATCCATGCAACTTCTATCAAAAAGGTACACAAAACACAACAAAAGAACTGTATAACAGAGAAATAATAAAACTCATTGGATTCTTGTACAATGCAAAGCCCTCCTATCTACCATGCAAGGTGCTCAAGATGCTCCGTTATTACACCGGAGTATCTATGCTAGCGATGTTGGTGCACACAGCCTTCGAGGAATTTATTCCTACCAGCTACCCATTTACTACACCAGGGTCGAGAAATTCAAATGAAGTGTTGAATGATGTATTGTCAATGTGCAAGGATACCATTTTTTTAAATCTGAAGAGCCTCAAAACAGGCACTACATCTTGGAGCCCCATATGCGCTGTACACAGGAAGCCTGAAAAAGCCTGAAACAGAGCTGAGACATGGCCTGAACAGTGACATCCATGATATGAAATGAATCAGACTTACCGAGAGAAGGCAGGAACGGTGTCAGAGGGTCACCAAAGGCCATTCTGACCTGGTCTCGAATGGTTGCATTGACCGGTAGCCACCAGGTGTTGGGGTCAGCATCTTCGGTGATGTTTGGGGTGTAGTGAAGGGTGTCAGGGAACACCACTAGAGCTATCCCACCATGATAGCGACATGCTCTGGCCTGTCATTAAGTAAGAGAGACAGAGAAATAAAAGGATTTGGTGATGACCGAGGTGTAATGGAGAGTGTCAAAATCTGGCAATGTTGGGAGGAGATGGGGTGTTAGTGTTGCTGACATTTTAAAGTGCAGTGAAGGGTGCCAGGAACACCTCAAGAGCTATTCCACCATGATATGGACACGCCCTGGCCTGTCGAGGAGAGATTAATCGTTGGTGTTGACCGAGATGTAATAAAGGGTGTAAAAATCCAGTGATGAATTGAATTTGTCACTCCATCTGTCATAATAGAAATTCTTCTTCCATTGGTTTAAGAATAAAGAAGAACAAGTCTTAACTAAATTATATGTGTACATAACAATAAAGTGCACAAATATGCATTATGTGAACCAAAAATCAGAAGGGAATACAAATGAGATTTTAAGGAAGTTTGGGAAAATGGGGGTGTTTGTGTTAATGGTTAAACTAATAGATAACTTACAATCAATCTAATGTTCAGTTTGCCTTGCCTGACAAGGCATATCTTCCCGTCAATGGATATACTGGCTGTGCGCTTTAGCGTAATGAAGTCTCGCCAGGTTCCATAGTTGATATAAACCAGCTGTCCCTGTAGAGAAAATTGACATTTTGGATGGAGTTACCAAGTTGATACGAATGAAATAATTCAGAAGACAAAATTTTAAACACACATCTTTTATTAATTATCGCTCCCAATAAGAGCACTTGTACAAGAGGCCCCAAATTTCTAATTCATGAATGCATGTTACAGGTATTACTTTTTATTTAACACGTTCATGCACCAAGTTGCATTGTTTACCGTGTATTCCTATTTTTAGAATATATACATGTAAACAATAACTGAAATTTTTATGAGAAATAATGAAAGTTTAGAAGAAAAAAAGAGTGCTCATTTCTTAATGGGAATACAAAGAATAACTCCCAAATCATGAATCATCATTATAATTATAAATAGAGAATTAGATTTGTCAACAAACATCTGTTGCCTCCTCATCCCTTCTTGGACTTATTTATTTTCAGCGTTCTTCAATATGTATTTTTCAAAGGCTAAATATTGCAGTATTCCAAAAGTCTCAAGTCAGTATTACATGTAGGTAAATATGTAATACATTTTCAATCATTTCTTAAGTTACTCCCTTTTTGCCCTGTTGTCAGATTTGAGATTTACTGACGGTTGTGAGCTGTCAAGTGCTACGCTTGAAGTACTATTGAAGTCTTGATAAGTATTAGGTAAACACTCCATATTTTATTATCCATTTCTTATCTTGCTCCTTTTTTTTCCTCTGTTGTCAGACTTGAGACTTTTACCGAGCTGTCAAGCCCTACACTTTTTATACCCCAGTCACACTGCCAGACCATCTCCTAACCTGACTAAAAAACAATAAATTCTTGACCATTTGTCGTTATGTGATATTTTGTTTGGTCTGTTGTTCGTCTCGTTGGTGTGACTGAGGTGTAACCTCAAAATGATTCAATTCAATTCAACTCAATACTTTATTACCCTTAAATCATACATCAAAATTTGTTTATTTTCTATTTTTTAACATAATATTAACATGTGTAGAAGAGGTTTTTTTTCTTCAAAAAAGTGATATATTGATAATACAATATAATGATTAACAGATGTAAAACAGGAGCAGTAATTTCTCTCATCATTTTTCGATGGTGTTTTAGCTCAGATATAAGATAACCCCAAATTAAGAAACCGTAAACGTCAGATATCATTCCCCACCTACCATCCCAGTATAGCTTCCTGAGCAAGCTGCTAAAGGGATTACTCCATCAAGTATCATACATTATTTGGGAGTAGAAGAGTGGGGAAAAAAGAAACATATAATCCAACTAATAATCTTAATTTTCATTTATATATTCCTTGTAATGTTTAATGAGCTTACCTCAACTTCTGTGTTTGCACCGTAAGGATTGAAGCCCGGTAGCAGATTGTTCTTTGGGTCATCATTAGGGTAGTATGTAGTGTTACAGCAAACACCGGACTTACCATATGTATCAAAGCGGGTAGGATGGGTCCTGTTATAGACACATCAAAAGACGATTTAATGTGAGTAGATGCACGTATTCTAGTGTTCCAGTAAGAGACAAAATCAATTCACAAATTTGATCTAGATAATGTAAACCTGAGTAATATACACAGAATATGAGGAATATTTTGCTGTATCCAAAGTGGCAATGTTTAGTGTACATTTTCAGCAAATTTGGGGGATTTTTCTTTTTAACATAATTTTTTTTTTATAGTGTACACTGTACAGTACATGTACATTGTATTGGTAGTTTGAAAACTCTGTATTAAACAAGAGGTTTTTCTTTCTTACAATTCACCAGAGCTGACCACCTGTTTACAATATACCATACAATACCAACATAGAAGTTGCTATGTCAGACGTGCTGTAGGATCACCAGGAAAAGAAAGGTAATGTGGAGGTATTGTATGAAAGAATGCAATTCTTTTGTGAGCATGTGCTGAGCTGGGGGAAGTTACACACCGCTGTCTCTTGTTAGCTCACTAATGATTGACGGATGATGTCACAAGATGAATGAGATCTGGAGCATTTGTTTAGGGTGGAGCTTATCAGGTCTGAGAAATTATTTTTTAAAACATTTAAGAATCTATGAAATATATTTAGATGTTTGAATAACAAAATATGAGTTGTATGCTGCCCTACACATCAAGAGGAATCAACTTATATTTGGATGTCACCCGACCTTTACAGGAGCCAGATATTATTTCTGATATCTAGATCATGAGTTATCAAAAGGATCAAATTACAAAAGTTAACTCACTGGTAGTGGTAATGTCATAAATTCTTAAGATTGTTTGAGAAAATGCATGTATTGTACATACAACACTGTACTTTAAACTTTTTACATGAATCCCTGTGATGCTCAGAAATTTATCAGAGAGATCGAAACAGATATTTTTCTCATCAAGGCACTCCAGTTTACCATTCCCACACCTCAAACATCATTAAAATAGGACCTTACCTGTTTGGTCTTGACAGTTGGACTTGGTATTTCTTGGTGTAAACCTTAAACCCTCCTGCACTACCCCAGACGTTTTTGATGCCTGCTATTATCCGGTCACTATCGGGAGAGGCTGCATAGTGAGGCCGCTGTGTGTATTGCCTGAAAAAGAACAGAACATGTTGAATTGTAATAATAATATGCAGTTCTTACAGCTCATGTTACACGATACATGTATGCCTCTCTGCACTTTCAGTAAAAATAGAGGTTATAATACAAATGAAGTAATAAGAAAATTACAAGACAATAATCCTATTTTACGATTGAAAGAAAAGTTTTCAAAATACTCTTCAATTGTTCTTAAGGCTTGTTACGCTTTCATAACATGTCTGGGGAAAGTAATTCCAATTTAATTATGAAAATTGGTCCTGACGTTGCCAAGTTTCGAGCTTGTTACACAAGATTGGCATCATCACGTTTAAATCAACCATGTAATTTCTTGTGCATAACATACATTAAGAAGGTACCGGGTACTTATTTTTCCCCTCACTGTCTATGTAGAGTGGTGATTGTGAGGGAGATGAGGGTTTTTTGTTTTGTTCTGTCACTCTTACATCGCAATAAAGCGTTGCCTTACGTTATAGTGAAATTATTGCATTATAAATCCTTTGCTTTAGAATGCAATGAATCACGCATCATACATGTTCTTGAGCAGAAAGAACAAATATCATTGTCAAATTTGAATCTATTTCTGTTGCAACACATTACAGTACACGTACCGGTATACCATTTCTGAATGAAATCACATCAATTAAAAATATGCATTTACATATACATGTACATGTACATTCATGTAAGTTTAAGTGGCAAAAAATTTGTTTAATTACCATTTTAACTTGGAATTTAGCCTTTGTATGCATTTTGCAGTTTCCAACCATAAAATATAATTTTGAATCCATTGTAATATTAGCCAATCACACACATTCTCCTTCTTTACGTAACAGAATTAGAAAGACACAACACTTACTGAAGATATGAATCCAATGCATCGTTGCTGATGAGGGTATGGAGGATGTCACTGTAATTACTACGAGGGGCTGGTTCCTCTGTCGGAGTTGGCACTGATGTATTGTGGGTCTCATTTTGCGTTTGCGTTTCGCAGTGCTCCACGACCACATAGTGGATAAAATGTCCAATCACTATGCCGATGAAGAAAAGGCAGAAGGCAAAAGCGAGAAGGCCAATAGTCTTTCTGTGTTCGCTGCACCACCTCCTAACGGCTGGCCAACGACCGTAGCCACTGTAGTTGTCACGAACCTTCAGATCTAGCGTATCAATGTCCATTTCTTCCGCAAAGCGGGTGTACGCAGCTCCACCTCCGTCAATCGCCATGGTGATGTGTTAACAAGAAATCTAGAGGAAATTGAAATGAAATGAAGCAAAGTGGATGTTTTTTCTATATGATCTTTAATACATGTTGTACATTTACGTGCAATGACGCATTAGTGTCCGTGTCTTCTATCATGAATGATGGACAAGCAGATGACTTCACTGAACACACAGGTACACAAGAATTTGACTCACTGAATAGTCTCCGGGTTCACAGACTAGCCAGGATCAGATGTTATCCGGTTATTGCAATACACAGTTACATGTACAAAGGACGAATTTTCATGAAAAAGCTTTTATAGTTGGCCTCAAAATGCTACAATATCATATACAGCGCTACGAATAATGATTATTGTGAACGCCTCAGTTGGCCTCAAAATACTGCAATATTACCATACAGTGGTACTGTACATCGCTACAATTGTGACAAGCTTTGGTTGGCGTCAAAACGCTACATCCCACACCCTCGTCACAATACAACACTTCCTGATATAAGCAAACGACACACAAATAGATGATACATTTTGTACAACAACTGATGTTAAACAAGCAATAACACAATGCCTCGAATTCATCCGTACTATGATTGATATGTTATGTGTTGACTCATCAAAAGCAGCTCAGTAGTTAAATACATGTAGTATTGTTCTGCTGTTGTCACAATATCATTATTGTAAATGTATTTTGATGTCAATGCCACGTACTGCTTGGTTGACCTGTCAACAACACAGTACATGTATTAAATAATATACAGTTTACAACTAAATTATTCATACCCCTCGTAAATATGATGTTTTTTGTGTTTTTCATAACTCAAGAATGAAATGTGGACTGGTTGAATTAATGCTTTTGTTGAGCACTTATAATTTACAAATGTAGTTGTCAACTGTTCATGTACTGTACCTTGTATTCATCCATATTATGATTGATGTACTGTTTTGATAGCTCTGTCTCAGATCAGTAACTTTATCAGTATTGTTCTGTTGTGGTCACTGTTGTGCCAAGTGCCGCTTGGTTGACTCACCCATGACAATATGTAACAGTTGCATGTCTGAATTTTATAGTGTGCATGGCTCAATAAGTTCGATGTACTGTAAATATATAGTTAACAACTAAATTATTCATACCCTTACCAAGTTTTTGTTTTAAAAAACTAAGTATGTGGAAAATTGATTTTTCTGATTTATATTTCTAGAGAATGTGACATACCGGTACATGTATTAAAACTTACATCTATAGAGTGGTGAAGTGTGACGTCATAAAAAAAATCTATTTTTGGAATTTCTCAATTTTTTCTTCATTTTTCGAAAGACCTCCAAAAATAATGTCCAAATGTCGAAAACCAATTGAATATGTTAAGTATTGGCTGAGATATGACCATCTGAATAAAGATTGCCTATGGGAACTCAGTGTTATATTGCTCTGGCTCCTAATGTTATGAGCCAGAGCAATATAACACTGAGTTCCCATAGGCAATCTTTTTATTCAGATGGTCATATCTCGGCAATACTTAACATATTCAATTGGTTTTCGACATTTGGACATTATTTTTGGTGCTCTTTCGTAAAATGAAGAAAAAATTGAGAAATTCCAAAAATAGATTTTTATGACGTCACAGCTTCGGTACTCTACCGGTATACAAATTATTCAACAAAGGCCCTTTAATACTCAACCAATCCACCTTTCATTCTTGAGTTATGAAAAACAAAAAAACAAAATATCAAATTTACAAGGGGATGTGAATAATTCTGTTGATAACTGTGTACGTAAATAACACACATGTAAGCATACACAGCTGTACAGTACATGAAAGAACTTACTAGAAATTCTACTACAGCCTGTGCCTACATGTATTTCTAATGTTGTTTGATGTCAGGTATTATTTGAAGTAAATAAGCAGTAATTTGGCAACACAATGAAAAGTTCAAAAATCAGTGATTCACCGCACCAAGTGACAAATTTCAACTTTCAAAATCTATTGCATACAGTTTCTGTGCACAAATCTCTTAAGATACATTTCAATATCAACAAACAAACAAACAAAAATGTTATCAACTTGAAGAAAATATGATCTACTGTATATACATGTACCTGAGTCTTCCTTAAAAAAAAGTGGCATGAGCTGTAAAACTGTTGTTTTTATGCTGATGTCAATATAAATTGTAAATAAGGTAAACAAAAACCTTCCTTTTTTCAGGTCTTTTTAGGATTTGATACAAGAGAGATGAGTTTGTCAATGAGGTTTTTTTTCAATACACCTCATTTTAAATTCTCCACCTTTTTTTAAAATGGCTGAATTAGTAAAATCTATATATAACCAAAGAGATCATTAACTTTTCACACAGAACAGGTCAAAAGCCATGCCTTGTGCCTTTGGTGTCTGTGCCCTGCAGTAACTATAATACTGTACATGTAGGATTTACATCACTATAGAATGTTTATACATGATACACTGGAATAGGCCAATTAGAACTGGGGATGCCTCTAAAGTTGTGACATTTGTAAGCTTTCATTTTTATGCTGATGTCAATATAAATTGTAAATAAGGTAAACAAAAACCTTCCTTTTTTCAGGTCTTTTTAGGATTTGATACAAGAGAGATGAGTTTGTCAATGAGGTTTTTTTTCAATACACCTCATTTTAAATTCTCCACCTTTTTTTTAAATGGCTGAATTAGTAAAATCTATATATAACCAAAGAGATCATTAACTTTTCACACAGAACAGGTCAAAAGCCATGCCTTGTGCCTTTGGTGTCTGTGCCCTGCAGTAACTATAATACTGTACATGTAGGATTTACATCACTATAGATTGTTTATACATGATACACTGGAATAGGCCAATTAGAACTGGGGATGCCTCTAAAGTTGTGACATTTGTAAGCTTTCATTTGCTTGTAAAGAGTTACTGAGCGTGAATAATAGTTAACTACGATTAGGGAGTTAACTGTACCGGTAAATACAAAGCAAACGGTGGGATCATAAGATAATTATGGTTGATTGCAATTGTATGGAAACCACTGAAGCCAAGTTGACAAGGGACTGTTTAAAATACAATTTTGACAAGTAAAAATATCAACCCAGATCAGACATTTTTTTGCATGATCAACTGTATGAAACATATCTGAAAACAGATGATGGCACATACATGTATCTCTATTATGCTCCCTCTTTCAAGAGTTTTCTGTAGGGGTGGACTCGTGGGATGCAGACTATTCAAGCAAACAAAGAGCCTTTGTATCCAGAACACTTCTAGAGATTCGAGAAGTACTCTATGGAGATGGTACCTAACTGGCACTGCCAAGTTATATCGTGAGTCATTTGTGACTGTGGGAAAATGAATGATGTAAAGCAATGGACTATACAAGTAGTCTACAAAAACATATTCTACAAATTCAATGTTTGTTGTTTGGTGTTTTTTTGTTGGGGATATTTTTTTTTATAGGCTGTTTTTGGCAAATGCAAAAAATGTCTGATCTGGGTTGATATTTTTATCTAGTATCTTAGTATTTAATTCCTTACAAGTTAAAATAACAAAATAATTTGCGTTGATATGACAAGAGGTGAAACCCATTCCTTCCAACCATTTTCAAAATGCTCATGTACAGGGTTGTACAGTAGGTGAACTGGATGAGAATTTTAATGTAAGATGAAAATTTAGCACCATGTACAGTACATAAAATATCTAAGGAAATAAAATTCTGGTGAAATACACCGTTTTTTAATCAGCAAATCTTTAATTTGTGTATGCTTACCCTAGTGTAAAAATGTTTTATTAATGATTTTGTGAGTGTGTATGTGTGTAATTTGTACTGCAAGTGCGTGGTGTCATCCACTGCACCAATATGAAAATCCAAGTACATGTACATGTATGTCAAAATGTAGTGCTTAAAATTAATGGCATGCACGGATTGCACGCTAATTCGGACAAGGAGATTCCATCATTAGCAAGTAACCCTGCCATGATGCTGGCTCACATAATGTTCATAGGCTTCGCTTGGGTCCCACCATGGAGGGGGCACTGCCACTCTGGCATCATAGGGGACTCAGGGGAGAGAAAGGGGAACAAGGGGGTGTTTCACAAAGACTAAGATCGACTTTAAGTTGGACTTAACAATGGCAGGCCGTTCATGCCACTGTTTGCTCTCACCATTTATTGGCATTGGTCTCTCAAAGGATGTACAAATCATGGTCACAAATCTACAGAATTTAAATTTTTTGATAATTCATTATTGAAGGAAAAAATATTGTCTAAAGATCATAATAGTGAGAGCAAACAGTGGCATGAACGGCTTGCCATAGTTACAACATATCAAGTCCAACTTCAAGTCGATCTTAGTCTTTGTGAAACATCCCCCCCCCCCAAGTCTTACTACATGTACATGTAGCAAGGCCATCAATTGGGGGAGAGGGTAAATTATCTTCATATTCCTTTTTCTTTTTTGTTTCTCTCTCTTCTTCTTCGTTCCTTTTACCATTCATGGGGGTCGGTGGGGTGGGGGGTAGAACACATGCCCATTCCTTTAAAGCAACATAGAGCTCTTTATAAACTGTTTTTTAAGCAGGATTGTTAGTAACTTCTCCGGGCCTACAGTACATTTTTGCAATATACATTTATACTGTATGCATTGAAATCTGTGAGCATATCATTGCATCAATGTACTTTTGGATCAAAAGGCTAACATGTACACTCTAAAAACTCCTCGGCCCTTTTAAATGGTGATTTAACATTTCAGTTTTTAGAGTGTACGTGTAGCACAGCCAGTGGTAATGCAATGATGCAGAATGAAATATTGAATAATTCAGCACCTCATTTTTATGAAAAATGTACTAAAGAAGGATACCGCCGTTGTGGTTATGCAGTAGCACCCTCAGAGCACAGCTCAATGAATGCACAGAATTTACAGAAGAGGCTATTGTCTGAGTCTAACTTACAATAGGAGGGAGTGGATGGGACAGGCAGACGAAATGTAACCACAAATTATCAAAACCTAGGGTTGGGTACACACAAAGAAAATCACAGAATCATGATTATCCAAACCTCTATCTACATCTGTAAGCAATCACATTTTTTGCAGTGAGAACTAAATATCCTGCATTTCATATGTACATGTACATGTATGTACAATTGTACACCAGTGTAAGAATTACTTTTTTGTCGAACATGGGAGCTCTCTTAGGATTTGGTGGTGTATAAGTTCTATTTCCTGACAGCGATATTTATACATTTTACTGTTTTTATTTTTTATCTTTTACCAGAGCTCTTTTGTAGCTCTCCAGAGCTAAATTGCTCACCGCTCCCATGAATCTATTTTTCCTTGATATACACATTTTTCAAAGAGCATGTGAGAACTGTTTTCCTTTTATTTTATACATGTAGGAATATGCACTCAAGGTTAAAAAAGAAAAATAACAAAATAACAAAAATCAATGTACATTGTGAAGTCTAGCCACCCCTCTACTTACAGAGTAAGCACATTTCTACTGAGAACATGGCTAACAAAATTTGAAGACTAAATATTTCCGAGGAATGTTTCCTTTCATACTGTGGGACTTTGCACTCTCAAGTAATAATGAAATATGGCAAGGCTTTAACAGTATCTGATTTAAATACCTAACAATGATATACATGTAATTGTAAAAGTAAACTGTATTTGTTGTACCGTAAATCATACAAAGTTTTTACAGCCTCGGGACAAAGTATTTCATGCAGAGCAGACAAAAAGATTTATAGCGTTTTCCCTGCATTCAAATTCTACAGTGTAAGATCTACACGTACAATTGCGCAGAACTCTGGTAGCAATGAAAGAAAACAACAAGCCGCAAAGATTGAAAGGACAAATAATTGTGTTATAACCATATGTTCGCTACCAACAAAAATAAATGCAAGAAAATAATAGAGATTTAGGTTTTAGAAGGTATACAGTACATGTATGTACATGTACATTAAGGACATGAGATATACATTAAATCCATGAAGCGTTTAATGTTCTTGGCTATTCCTCTTATAAATTCTCTATTGGCCTTGCGAAACGACCTCTTTAATTGTGTATTCCTTTGATCTGCTTAGCATACAGTACATGGTATGCTTTATTAAGGGGGTAAAAAAAAAAAGATTCATCTCACTGGACATTCTGAATACATAACGTGTTTTTTTCCCCTTTTTTAATCTCAAATAATTGGTCATTTATCATTCTGCTGACAGTAATAGCATTAACATATGGCTAACCGCTAACCGGTAATGCACCATCTTGAACCATAGTACAAGATGTACATGTACATGTACATGGTGAACAATAGTGCAACATTCAGTGAAAATCTGAAATTCACAAATTCAAGATGACCCTCTATTCAGGGCTCAACTCTAATGGTAGCCCAGAACACATACTGTACGGGCACCAAATATTCTGCACCCTAAAATTTTAACATTCCTGCATAGGGCTCATGTACAAATGTACATGAATACAGAGTCTAAAAACTCAAATCATGACCCTCTTCAAAAAAAGGTTAGTTTGGAGCCCTTCACCATATTGCAAATGCACATACACTGTAATAGCGGTAAATTTTAGATTGTACAACACTGCAGGGCTTGAAATTAGCAATTGCCCAAGTTCCAATGACCACCTAATATCCTCCAAGGCAACCTGAAAGATTGCCCCTTGTTCATTTGTTGCCCATAAATCTCACTGTGGATCTATAGGCTTTTTGGTTAAGGTCATTGTACATAATTTACACAAGAGACAAACACAAATAGGAGTGAAAAAATAAAGAACACAACAGCTGAAGCACTACCAGTATATGTAGCTCTAAAAAGCTCAAGACAGGAAGCATTAACAATATCTCGACTTTTGTTTATTATAAATATACTAAAAAGGAGGTTTCTCTTCTTTTTTTTAAAGTTCATGAGGGGAAAATTATACATTTTCCACAACAGACACTGAATAATCTTTGACAGGCATTAATAATTTGTAGTATCATTTTGCTGTTTGTACTTTAAAAGTGTGAATATATATATAAATGTATTTAATGTAATATTATAATACATGTATGTTACAAGGAGCAAAGTGATTAACAAGCCATCTGAAACAGGCCATATCAACTGCAACGTTTATATTTCAAGGCTTCACTTGAAAATGCACTATGTAGTATGTATAGAGAATTGATAACACTTGTTTCCTCATCTCAGACAAATTATTTAACAAGTAAATATCGGTGTTTACTGAGAGTCAATACGCTAACAGACAGGGAAATACACAAGATTCTTTTGTCTGCCCGAGTCACAAAACCACGCTTCCTGATTTAAGCAGGGTTCCCATTTTCAAAGGGACTTGGTAACATTGTTCAGATGAGAGAAAATGGTGCTAAGGTAGTGACTTCAATGCTAGATGTACAATTAAAGATAATCTGCAAGTTTGAGTGAAAACGAACATTTTAGGTGAATGTAAATCGTAACAAAGCTATGAATTGGCTCTATATATATATATATATATATATGTATCATTCCAGACATTTAAGTGTTGAAAGATTCTTAAAATCCAAACTTTAAAGTGACTCGGTAACATTGTTGAAGGTTGATGAAAAACTGCGTAATTTTTGTATGAAATGTTACTTATTAATATTTATTATATTTCTTCTACTGTACTAACCCTCTAGCATGCAAAAAATCCTGAAAAAATTCTCAAATCACAAAGATATTTATGGTTTTCATTGAAGGCATCACTGGTCAACACCTTCGAACAGTAAATTCTCCCAACCATTTTTGAATTTTCCCAACCGTTTTTCCATGAAAATAAGATAGATTTTAAGTCATAAGACAGGATTTAAAAAAACTTTCAACACTTAAATGGCTGGAATGATATACTGTATAGAGCCAATTCATAGCTTTGTTACGATTTACAGTACATTCACCTAAAATGTAATTAAATTGTAATAATATAGATCTAGTTGGGAGAATTTAAAGGAATCGACCAGATCAGTTTTTCCCAATTTTTATCGTTAATAAGGCCTAAAAAAAAGATGTTGTATTGCCCTTTAGGTGCCAAAACATGGGTTGGTCGGTCGGAAATCTTTTCTTTTTTTATTCATTTTTTTAGTGCCTTCAAAATGTGTCATGAATATAGTGTTGTGAGCCTTTCCGTAAAAAACTCTAAACAGCGACCGTTGCCCAAAAAATTCAAAACCAGGAACGTCGCCCAAATCTCCCTGGTTTCTAGCTGGAATCCGGGCTAACTCGGACCAAAGACAGCTTGGCCCAGCTACAGAAACGGTCAGTTTTTGTCATTTTACCCTAACCCTAACCCTAACCCTTAACCTGCAAAAACTGACCGTTTTTGCAGCTGGGCCGAGTTGTCTTTGGTCCGAGTTAGCCTGACTCCTCTAGCTGGTGCAGTGAATGGTATACAATACACGTACACGAGGCCGGCCCGGGATCTACTTGCATGTTTACGCTAGCAGGATTTTGAAACTAGGGCAGAAGACGAGTGAGAATTTGGGAATAATTTGATGATTTTATGCATTTATATCCCATTTAAACAAACAAACAAAATAAATCTACATACTTTTAATTAATTTTTATAAAAAAATTTTTAAAAACGGTAAAAGCCGACCGTAGATTTTCAGATTTTTGGGTCGGTCGCAAAGGGCAATACAACATCTTTTTTTTAAAGGACTAATGGTCTGTTTTCACTCAAACTTTGAGATTATCTTTAATTGTACATCTACATAGTAAATGTACATGTAGCATTGAATTTGAAGTCACTACCTTCCTTAGCACCATTTTCTCTTATCTGAACAATGTTACCAAGTCCCGTTAAGTCAAAGCCACGGAAAGATTTCCTTTCGCGACAGCCACCTAAAATCTAACCCTAACCCTATATTAGGGTGTCTGATCGCGCACCCGATGTTGTGTGCTAAAATTATTCCCATAGAGATTGCACGCATCCCTATGCGGTCTACGTGCATTGCGCGATCATGCAAAATTGGTCAAAGTTTTTTTTTTTTAAATTCAAACCTTTATTCTTTGTGATCCTGAAGGTGATACTCAATAAATGAGGTGTCATATGAAAGAGCAGGAGAATTCCCATATTTCCAAAGGGGCGTGACCACCTCGGAATTCTAAAAATATCTTGGTCAAAACTGCGATTTAAACATTGTGCCCTGGCTAACTCCGAGGTTTGCCACTTTTGAGATCTGACGCCCTGATCGATAAGTAGTCCCAGTCCTAAGGAATATATCTATGCGCTTATTTGTTCGCTAGCCCCCTGGGATCACAAACAATTACAGTTTGAAAATACCCTTCCCCACATTTTTCGGATCAGCTAAGCAGGGAGGCGTGAGCTCCGCGCCGGCCGAACCCATGGTGATAGCGCGTAAAATCTGCACATGAATAAACATCGGACCGCATGTTTACGAACCCGGAAGTGGATGCCCATTGAAGACAATGGATTGCCAATCGCTTTGAGTTGCGCATGCAGTTCAGCAACACGCGTACGCTTGCACGGGTACCCTTGCATATTGCACAATTAAGCTGTTTTGCTAAATTTAGCAAAACAACATAACTCTGCGTGTACGTCTTTTTCATCGATTCTGAGAAAAATACCATGAATATTTCTTTGAGTTGAAGGGGCTGTATCTTTTGATAGAAACATCGGTGGGTCTTGAAATTTGAAATGTATTATTCTGAGTGAATGATTTTTTCAATTATCCAACCATAAAGGTGAAAAACAATCCAAAAGGGAAAATTGAAAAATCGTTCAGACACCCTACCTACATGTATATACCGGTACCTTAACCCTATAGATTCTAGATCTACATGTATAAACCCTAACTTGGCCTAGACTAAGCCACTTCTGAAATTTGTTCAATCAATGAATCATCAAATCTCCAGAATTCTATGACAAATTGTCTATTTCAAGTATTTGCACTGAATTATTTTTGCTGTCTAGATCTATTTGCCATTTTGTAGTTACTGAATTGAAATAAAATTAAACTGTGATTGTTCGCTTACTTTGGACAGCCCCAGGCCCAGCCAGGCCATGGCCCATCATCATACTCATTATTGCCTTGTACAAGATATGTCATATTCGAAATTTTCTTGATCAAAAATCTACTGAAACGCTTATACATGCATTTATTACATGCCGTCTTGATCAATGCAGTAGCCTTCTTTATGGCCTTCCGGACTCGCACATAGCAAAACTCCAGAGAATCCAAAACTCTGCTGCCAGGCTAGTAACTCACACACGTTCTTGTGAACACATAACTCCAGTACTACGTAAATTGCATTGGTTGCCGGTGACGTACCGCATTATGTACAAAATCTTGGTTTTAACTTATAAATGCATTCATGAATTGGCACCAATTTATCTGCAAGAACTAATCCATGAATATAAACCCTCACGTAATCTTCGGTCATCTTCTCAATTAAACCTAATGTCTACTTCTGTATCAACTCTTTCTTATGGCCATCGCTCTTTTCCAAAGCTTCTGCTGAACTTTGGAACAAACTACCTTTAAATGTAAAAAACTGTCAAACTGTTAGCCAATTCAAAACTTCTCTTAAGACACATTTATTCAAAATTGCTTTTAATGATTAACTTACTCTGTTCACATTGATGTGTATTTCATATGTATTGACTTTGTAATTTGTAGGTTTATTTGCACTTTTATGTTTTGTTTAATATGTAATTGTTTATCAGTCTATTCTGTTTGTTATAGCGCTTAGAGACTTCGGTGGTAAGCGCTTTATAATAAACGTTGTTATTATTATTTATTATTATTATCCGGCTGGCGCTGGCGCAGGCCGATGCATTCGGTGGCGCTGGCGACCGTGCAAGACGGTACCACGTACCCTGTACTTGGGCAGTGCATCAGCGTCAATTCAAAATCAAAGTGACCGACACTGCCTCCCGAATCTTCGACGTATTTGTCCCTATTAACATTAATAGTAAAAAAAATCTTATACATATATCATTCTTTAATAAAAGCCTTAAAATGTTATGAAAATGTCTAAAATTACCTCAATATTCTGTTCGGTGACGGCAACTCTCTCGTGATGCAAGTAGACGAGATTGATTAATGCATAACGTCTGTTCTGTAGTCTGCATTCAGGCTTTAAAAATCTTTTTAATATACATGTAGTGAATTACATGGACATTTCAGCCAAACCCATACTTCTCTTGATATTAAATGTCTGAAATAGCTTTATATGTAAAACTAAGACAAAATTTACAGATTTTTAAACTGTATTATAATCATTATCGATGAATCCTTTCAATCAATACAAGAATCAGAGTACATTATTTGTGTTAGAGGCTTATAATTGCAGACTAACAACTATGCAACCAGACTGAAACAAAAACAATATACTAGTATTCGAGACCGATTCAAGAAAATTTAATGTCAGACCAAAACTCCTTGGTCAGACGTAAATAATCATATGATTTGTATAGACATGTGGACAAGTCTTAATAAAGATACTGGTTATTATACACAGGTTGTTTTGGTCCATCCAGGAAGATGTGACAAATGGAGTGCCCGTCCTTTGAAGCCTTCCGTTGCACCGCGCGTCTTTTTTCCCCCTACCGTAATCCCCTTAATCCCCAACTCAATGGTACAGTGCAGTGGTAGCACTGAAGTCCTCCCTTTCCACCCACAGCCCAGCCCAGCGAGCACGGCGGCTTATGTGTCGCCGGCCCGTACTCGGAGTGAAAAGCGGTGATGAATTGACAACTTCTAACCCTCATTCAACAAATGCGCAAATATATAACACAATTTCATTTAGGTACTTTGGGAGATAAACCTTTGGACTACCTTCCTAGCTATGTACAATTTGCGGAAATTTGCGGAAAATGTCAATAATTAGCTGAGAAAATCATGATGATGAGAAACTTCCATTCACTCCAACTCACGATTTCCTTGGTCGATTTCGCTGGTTCGAACGGCTATGTCTTCAGTACAGTTTTCCGAGCACAGCAAAAGCATTTGATAACCAATAGAAGGTTGCATTGTGCCATATGTTGTGGATTCTGTATTTTATATGTTATAGCTATATACATCTTCACTGAGTATGACGTCATTTTCGCGGTGCAACGCATGGCTTCTAAGCCTTTTTTACGACCGAGTGTTTACAGAACTTAGGGAAGCAGAAGGCGTTGCGTAACATTTCATTGCCAGAGGGGATCTGTGGTCTGATAAGGGCAGCTGTTGATGGATTTGATGGCTGGAGAGGGTTACATTTCTTGTTGTTAAGCCAAGTTAATCCTGAATATCTGTCCCTCGAGAAAATCTTTCGAGACGGGCACTCCATTTGTTCTCATCTTCCTGGTCCATCAGGGTTCCATAACATAATTATATGTGACAACCTATTGCATCAAGAAAATGCACAAAAACGAACACAACGCGGAGCTATATAGGGACAGTATTTCAAATCAAATCTACAGTTGCGAAACCTATAGTTGCATGGGGCTATGACTTCTTCTTCAAACTCATTGTTATTTACTCAATTAGTGAATGTCCAGTAAGAAAAAAAAAACCACAAATCGTCAATAAGGCGGCTTAACTTATTCAGGGCGTGACATGCCTTCCAAAATGAGGCTTAGACGTGTGAGTAATTGAGTTTTTACAGATTTGCATGCATGGTTCATGGTTGGCTTAAAGGAGACAGATTAATTATTACGCAATGGATGCCCCCTTCGCTCTCTCTCCCCCTCTCTCTCTCTCTCTATCTTTTTTTCTGTGTGTGTGTGTGTGTGTGTGTGTGTGTGTGTGTCTCTCTCTCTCTCTCTCTCTCTCTCGTCTCTCCTGATTTCACAGTTCTCTCCCAAGCACTAGCTGTGTAGTTCCAAAACTATGAGTCAAATTATATTCAACAGCCCCGGCTATATGTACAATTTTATTTACAATTTTACTTCAGTACAAAGTGAATGATCGTGTATTATCATGCTTATGAGTTAGTGCTCCTCCTCCAATCAAACCAGCATAACAATTTCCACCATCTTCTTCTTCCAGAGTTACTACCAAAAACACTTTTCGTCTTCACTTCTTCATCCTTTTCGTTCATCTTCCCTTCCCCTTCAGAGTCTTGTGCATGTCTCCTCCAACACCTCTTCCATTTCATTATGTGTTCTCTTCCTCTTCCATTTGCTTCACGTCGTTCACGATTGGAATGAACGACAGTCCATTATTTCCATCTTCCTTCATCTTCAGAAAGTCTTCTGCCCGATTCCCTGTCTTCAACTCCTCAACTTCCACCATTAGCATCTGCGACTCGTCCATCTTCATCTTCTCCATCCACATCTCCTCCCACAAGAGGTCAGCAAATTCCCTTAACTCCTCCGTCATTTCTGAATCCTTCTCCACCTTCTCCTTGCCCTCTAGCTCTAGCTTGACTTTAGCCTCTTCTTCCAAAGACGTTACCAGATCCTCCTCCTCTTCCTCTTCCTTGTTCTTCTCCGGCTCCATCTCCTCCATCTCCTCTTCTCCCTTTCCTTCTTTCCCCACCTCCTCTGCCTCTTTCAACTCCTTCTCTTCCACAGACTTCTTTCCCTCCTCCTCCTTCGCCTTCTCCTGCTTTGCGTTCTCATCCGCTGTGTCCTTCACCTGGTCATTACCCCGTGCCAATTCCTGAATCCCCTCTTCCGTTTCTATATCCTTCGCATATCTATCGAGTGATATCTAGAATAAAATAATTTTTAAAAAATATTAAGAAATGATGCAACTAATTACGTAGAATAACAGTATCCGCATTCATTAATAATGAGTCAAAAGATAACAAAAAGAGAAAACTTTGTAACTATGCAGATCATGATGCGTGCGCACCAAGCATATACTACATCTTTATTTCGTCACAATAAACGCAGTTGTCTTGATCAAACTAAGTTACGAAGGATAGATCGGGCCCATACAGATCTGTATATAGATCTCTATGATCGGGCCTATAATCAGAACAAACTGTATAGCCCCAGAACCTCAGAACAAATCGTATAGCATTTAAAATATTAATTAATTTTTTTTACGAAGAGCCAGGGTTGAAGAGTGTCATTGGTTGGGGGGGGGGGATACCTAATTACCTACAAAGGATGTATGAATTTCACTAGAAAAAAAAAACGAAAAAAAAAAATAACGTTAGATATAAAGGATCCCCTTTTCAACAATATTATTTCTCCCACTCAGCTATATCATAGACTGTGTTACCTCTTATTGGTCCGATGATAGTCCTTTTGGGGGAATCACAAAATTCAATCTTTTTTAATCGATTTCTAATTCAAAAGTTGTTTTAGTGCGAACTCGTGGGGCGACCGAGTAGATTTAATTCAGAAAATAAGAATACTTGTCGGGACTCAAAGCAAAGTTTAAAATTCTCTGTAATATGCGAGTGATGTTTTATGCCAATTAAATCATCTCAGGCCTTTTATGTAATTTTTTTTTTCGCGTGCGGGGGCGAGGGAGCTGAAATGATCAGTGGCGGAGATCTGTTGTTAGCCTGGGGGCTGCAGACCAGAGGCGGCCCTCCGGGGCAGGAGGAGGGGGCGGGGGCACAGTGCCCCCTTCGTTCAAGTTTCCCCAAAGTGCCCCTTTTTAGATAGGGGAAAAGTGCTCCTTTAACTTTGTTAGAAGTGCCCCTTTTTACATAGGAAAAGTGCTCCTTCCCCTTTTCACCTCAGATAATTGCCCCTTTTCTTTTGACACGTGCCCTTTTCCTTCGACAAGTTCCCACTTTCCTTTGCAAGAAGTGTCAATTTTTCCATTCTCATAAGTTCCCTTTTTAATCTTTAGTATATTATAAGTGCCCCTTTTCAGGTACGATAAGTGCCCCTTTGCACGTTTGATAAGTGCCCCCTTCACCTCTGATAATTGCTCTATTAAAATCTGAGAGGTGCCCCTTTTACTTTGACAAGTGCCCCTTTTCTCTGTAAGAAGTGCCACTTCCCCTTTTAAAAACTACTCCTTTTTAACTCGGATGAGCGCACCTTATATTTTCACATGTGCCCCTTTTCCTAATGATAAGTTCCCCCATTTAAAAAGAGCCCCTCCCTCTTCTCATAAATGCCCATTTTCATCTCTGGTGTATGACCCTTCATTTAAGTACGAGAAGTTACTCCTTTTCACTTCAGATAAGTGCCCCTTCCCCGCCTGATAAGTGCTCTGTTCATCTCTGACGAGTGTCCCTTTTCACCTTTAATAACTGCCCCTCTTATTTGAAACATGCCCCTTTTCCTTTCTAATAAATGCTCTTTTTCCTTCTCATAAGTGCCCCTTCCCCTGCTTATAATTACCCATTTTCATTTCTGATAAGTGCCCCGTTTATTTTAACATATGCCTCTTTTTCTTTTTAGTAAGAGCCACTTCCCCCTTTTCATAAAAGCCCCCTTTCACCTCCGATAAATCCCCCTATTAAAATCTGATCGGTGCCCCTTTTCTTTCAACTAATGCACATTTTCCTTTATTATAAGTGCCCCTTTTTCATTCTCATAAGTGCCCCTTTTCATAAGTACCCCTTTTCACCTCTGATAGTTTCCTTTTAACAATGATACGTGCCTCTTTTTCTTTCTAATAAGGGACCTATCCCCTTTTCATAAATGCCTTTTTTCACCTCTTATAAATGCCCGTATCAAAATCTGATGGGTGCCCCTTTTCCGTCGACAAATGCCCATTTCCCATTCACATAAGTGCCTTTTTTCATCCCTGGTGAGTGCCTCTTTTTGTAGGTTTAATAATTGCCCCATTTTCACCTTTGATAATTACCCTTTGTACTTCGACACATGCTCCATTTCTTTTCAAATTAAATGTCTTATCCTTAAAGTAAGTGTCTTATCCTTTTCGATAATTATTGTCCAACTATCCTCTCTTCATTAAACGCGCCCTTAATGTCAAGCGACTAAGAGCAATTTCCCCCAAAGCTCGCTCGCTCGCATTTATAAATGATAGAATTATGTTACTTTTTCAAAGGTCTCTTCAGCCTAGAGAATGTGCTTATATAACCCCATCAGGATTGGGTTTTTTTTTTGCACTGCGCCCTCACAAATCATAAATTTTCCTCGCTCGTTTCGCTCGCTCGCAAATGAATTTTCAGCCCATCACACCCAACTGCAAAGTATGATGCTTAAACAATATCGTGTATGATGTATAAAGAAAAACAATGTTAAAATCATCCCTGACAATTTAATCAAAATGTAGGGGTATATACCAATGTCTAAAAAAATGTATATTTTCGCTTTGAGATTTCCCTTTTGTAGGTGACCCTTTTTTCTCTCCAGAAAGTGCCCTGTTTTGGTGTCCCTCCCCAATTTGGAAGTCGCTCCACCGCCCCTGGGGTGATTTACTGACGCTTTAGCGTCAATCGCGCGCTTACAAAGGTCTTTTCAAGCAGTATGTTTAATGTTTTAATCACCTTGTATATTGGGCTCTGTTTTGATTGTGAACGGGCGAAGCAGGCGCTGAATAGAACATTTGGGCTTCATACACACAACCACACCAGTGACACCACGAAACGGAAACACTAATTACAATGATTACTGAATCATAGTTTTCAAAACAATTACTGTTTACTTCAACAATTATTTACTACAACATTTATTAGTATTTTGTGTTGGTTTAGATAGCTTTGTAAAGCGCAAAAAAAAAGGAAAGGTTACCAGGAACCATGCAAGGTATAATGCAATGATGCAATTTTACCCATGTTGTAGTAGTAAAAGTATGGATATCCCGTCTCTTCATTCATGCACATCACTTCCGCTACTATATCGCAAGTTCAAAAAAGGTCCCATTGATGTCCGCATATAAACTAAGCGAGGTATGAGTTCATTAAAAACATGATGTAAAACATTAAGTATAACACACCAAAGCATCTCAATCTAACGGCACGATGTGAAGAAAAGTTTATGGTGGAGAACTGCAGATAAATACACAAGAAATATATGCAGCGGCCGCCTAAGTCAAGCAATCATTTATAAAACTGAGGCTTTGCCAATTCAAGCCACCCATGCATGCGTCTATATGGCAAATAAGATGTAGTTAACTTACAACCTGTCAGACAAGATCAAACTTTTGGAATGTACGATTTTGGGGTAGGGGTCGTCTTTTATCAATTTCTGTTGATTGATAATAATTATAACATTTGGGAAAGGGCCTATGAGTATGATTTATATATTGTTTTGTTTGTGTATAGACTTATATATAGCTGGGATTTATGCAATATGAAAGCCTTTACGGTGAGCATTTTATCATAAACATCATTCATAGCATGGGGTATATCCCACGCCCCGGGATCTCGGCCTATGGACATGATGTGTGACAGTTTCATGCCAACTTTATATTTTATTGGTACATCGGGGGCGGCGATCCGGGGGGGGGGGGGACACGCCTCAATTTTGTATCATCCCCGGGCCGGAAAATTGGAAAAGTGCAAAAAAAAAATGTAAGGCAAATAATATAGATATAATGACTGCTATGAGAGGGATAGGCTCAAGGGACGTTACATCCTGTTATCATCCCGAGGCGTGCCGAGGGGTGATGGCAGGATGTAACGTCCCTGAGAGCCTATAAAAAACAAATATGCCTCGAATATTAGAGCAGTCATTATATC
This sequence comes from Mesocentrotus franciscanus, assembly GCA_037976565.1. Lineage (NCBI taxonomy): Eukaryota > Metazoa > Echinodermata > Echinoidea > Camarodonta > Strongylocentrotidae > Mesocentrotus > Mesocentrotus franciscanus. Next base: position 19,452,121 of record CP137682.1, read on the forward strand.
TTCTATATACCGAATTGACACAAAAATCTACCAAGAATTCTTACCTTATCCTTTTCTTGAGTAAAGATTGGTTAAAACATCACAGAAAATCTGAGACACTGTCTGTTAATCTTCGCTGGAAAGATGACTGAATATTACAATCATTTGGGAATAGCAGACAAAAAGCACTGTATGGTATCCGCGCTCGCACAAAGACAATTTTAATACGTAAACCAATGGGGATCGCAGCATGAGGGCACTTTTTAAAAGACTATGGACCGGTAGGCGAGTATGAGGGCACTTTTTAAAAGACTATTGACTGGTAGGCGGGCATGGCTAAAATCACGACTCCAATTTCGACCAATCAGATGGCTAGATTTCTAAAGTGAGGTATATAGATGAAGACTGATTAAGACTGCAACACAATTTTAGGCTCTGGAGGGCCCATGAGTGCAGCGTTTAGACTAATAAAAATGCAAAAATCTTCTTGCTCGCTACACTCCCTCGCATAATATCCTTCAAAATGTACAAATAAATATTGTAGAAACTCTGTATTCCGTTTTTATACTATATAGTTTTACTATATGGTATCAGTGTCATTTCTTAATACAACAAAACTTCAAAAACCTGTGAGGGGATAGTCACTTCCGTCACCTACGCCCCTCTCGTTCACTATGCTCCCTTGTCCCTCGCATTTCGCCCCCCCCCCCGGTCATGAAAAGAAATCGCCGCCCCTGGGATGTACTATATACTACTCCTAAAAATGATAAAATCTCAATCCTATTATGCCCGATATTTCCTAAATCATAATCATGTATTTCCTGGAAGTGTTTTGATTTTGGAAATTAAGTCTAAACTTGCACTTCATTGACCTCATTTGTTCCCTTAAAATATCAGTCCATGTATATTTGGGGCAACATGTCCCCCCTTTGGTTACCTGTAGCCCTATCGATTGGAAATCCCCAAATAGTTTTCATTTTGTAAACAAAGTATAACGAATCAATGACGTCATAACGATGGTGCAAGCTGGCCGAGAAGGAAGAGATACAAAATTGACAATGTCGATGTTTTAACGTTTTGAGATACATTCTGATCACAATTACTATCGGAATTCATTCGTTTCTAAATAAATATTATCTTAGGTAATGTATTGTATGATTTTACTACAGTTTAAAAAACGTTTTAAGTATATTTTTGACGTGAAATGAGCGTATAGTTGGTCCGTTGTAAAAGACATTAGTGAGCACCTAGTCCCATGTATGGAAAATTGTGTTTCTTATTTTGTACTGTCGCTTATGTTTTAGAAATAGTTTTACTTGTGAAAATATAAGTCTTCGTGAAACTAGATCTGTATTAATAGGTAAAAAATAACTTGGCTATATCGTGGTTAGGGAAACCACTCATTCGTTTGCATGCATGCACTTGTGTGCTCACTGTGCTGTGCTGAGTCTACCAAGAGGCAAGAGACGGACCATTTCACAATTTTTAGCATTTGTTTTGTTTGACTTGAGTTTGAGTTTGACGAAATGAAAAAAATCCCTGCTGATATTTTTTTTGCCTTCAAGTGATTGTGTAGGCAATCAACTCGGCCAATAAAAAGGAAGCTGCCTTGGCACACAAACTAATTAGGATCTTTTCGTGTGTCTCTACAGTCGACAGGACCGATTTTTGGTGGCAGATTATTTTTTGGTCAAGTTGCCTTGGAGTTGACTCTTGGAGATTTTAGCTAGTGCTGTGACTAAGAAATGCACGTAATGATTTCGAAATGGCACATCAACAGGATTGATGATAGATTTCCGATTGAAAAGTTTCAAAGCATTTTTTTTCTCCCAACTTCAGTGAGTTGAATTGATTGAATTGAATTGCTATTTAGATGTCATTAATAGTCACTAGATCTAGTGCTGATTTTGAGTGAATTCAATTCTGGTGAGATTTGTACAGTGGTGCTTGAGAGTTTTCGGAAACAATAGAGGGTGTCATAATGTGATGCTGCTATGAGTGCCTACCTCTTGCTTTCCAGGGACTGAGGGAGATGGACAGTCTGACAAGGAGTGTTTCTGAGTTTTTTTAATCTCAATTTTGTTTAATTAGATATCAGCAAATATCATCAATTGACAAATGCAGTAGATCTATAAACAAAATAGATCTACTAAGTTTGCTTTCAGATAAGATTCATAAGAAACATTATTTTAAAATTAGTGTTCAAACGTTAAAATGCAAATTAAGATTTTTATATTCATAGGGGAAGTCCACGCTGAAATATGCCAGGTTATGAAATCAGAAGGAGAGAAATCAATCAGTAAAATTTTGAGGGAAATCTGTAGTTAAATTCAGATCACCAACTCTAAGTGTGCAAACTTGCCTCCTCAGTTTCCTTCTTCTGCCTTCTTCATATTCATCGACTTTAGTAAAATTCTCTTTTTCAAACATGCAAATGATGAGAATGGCTTGAATTGCTGCTTGAAGTTCTTGTATAGCACTGTTGTAATCCTCTCCTGGGCGCTCATGGGGATTGCTCAAGAACGTTATAGAGTGTCAAATTGAGATCATTTATTTTCAATTTTCTATGTGAGCATTATTATTCTTGGGATGGTATTGTAGATTAAAAAAAAATTGATTACCCAAGTCTTACAAGTTACAATTATCCACTTTGTTGCCTTTGGACCTTGAAAAACTGCTAGTTGGTGATTCCCTACAATGTGTCCCGTACAACATATGTCCTTTATTTTATTTGTTTACATATGTCATAAAAAAAGGAAGAATCTCTGTGGTAATGATACTTTCTCATATCACTACCATTAGTGATTAGTGATAGTCATATCAAGAGGGTTCTCACTCATAGATCATATATATGAAGAGCTCGGTTCCAAAAGGTACTACATGTGTGTACGTCCATAAATCCAAGTTCTGAGAAAAACACAATTTTTGAATTATCATACCCGGTAGTTGGCAATGTCAGTTTGGAATGATACTATTGTATGATACAAGTATAAAGCCACTCTTAAAAAAAATTTAAGTCTGCACAAATATTTTTTTATGAATTTATATTTTTTAATTTTTGTGGATGTAGTACCTTTTGGAACTGAAATTGGATGGAACACTCTTTGGAACCGAAAATATTGCAAACTGTATGCATGTTACAATGCATAACTTGAATGGATATACTACGTTTTGGAACCGAACTGATTTTTAAATGCCATGTTTTACTTTTTTTGGGAAATTCAGCTTTTTGAAGGTGTCAGTGTATGGGGCTACTGGAAATGTGTACAATAATGCAATGAAATCAATTTTGATAAAAATGGATGTAGTACCTTTTGGAACTGAGCTCTTCGTATATGAACAAATGTCATATGGGGCACATTGCACGGAATCACCATAATGTGGATCCTTGGCTAAGGGAATGCCTTTCTGAGACTTTCACTGTATTTTGTTTGCCACAGGGGTTAGTCTAAAGCCATAGAGGATGGCCCGTTCTGCAGCTCAGAACCAGGAGCGCCAAGGCCAGCGCTCTGCTCAACAACAGGGTCAGTCCAAGCCAAGCAAGGGACAGCGTCAGGATGCAGCGGAACGGAAGAGGGACGAGCGAGCCATCAGAAATGCTTACAGGAAGACGAAAAAGGATGAATCATACCTTGCAGATGATCAGAACTTTGCAAGCTTTGCCACCCAGCTGCAGAGTATGGGTCTTCAGTTGAGAGATATTCCCGGTGATGGGTGAGTTCCAATGTCCGTTGAAGTCTGGGTGAATTGTGTTCTTTCACTTCTTCAAAATATACCATAGTCCTCCAATCTTTTGGTTAATAGTGTACTTTCCTATCTTCAAAATGCACTCAGGCAAGTCCAAGAAATTTTCCCCATATGTTACTAACATAATTACTTCTTGCATACTTGATGATTCTATCAAGTTTACAGCCTTACTATATCTTTAAGATCAACTAGCAACAAAAATGACACCTTTGATGTTAATTTGTCTTTGTTTTTCATTATTCTTGGTATTGCATGTGGGAGCTAAAATGACAGAAATTCCCAGGACTTGTTAATAGAATCTCAATTAATGAGTCTTACATACCGTAACTGCTTTTGATTGATCATTTGACTAAGATCTAGGAGTGATGTTCTTGGGGTGAGTTGTATAAAAACACTTATTGACATTGTAAGAAGTGGTCTAATGATTGCTCATGGTCATCCTTTCAGAAACTGTTTATTTCGAGCTCTTGGGGATCAGTTGGAAGGTCACGGTCGCAACCACATGGCCCACGGTTGGACGTTGTACAGTACATGAGAGATCACAAAGAGAACTTTGAGCCATTCATGGAAGATGATGTACCATTTGAGAGACATTGTGAGTACTTACAAACATGTATATAAGATTTGAGATTCAAGATTCAAGTTTTATAGTCCATATATAATACAGATATTTGACTTCCATTGACGTTACATGCAGCATGTAGACATATATACAAAGCAGATATCGTGTGCTGAGAGAGAGGAGGGCATTACATACTAGTGAATGTTCTCCCAGCCCTCAACAGACAGTGTATAACAGGACAACGTAGATTAAGTCATAAGTCACAGTGTGAATGAATTCTACCATAGATGCATTCAGCCATAGATAATAAGGAAAGGGAATGAGTAAGTTCTAACTTCTAAGAAATGATATCGATGATGTATGTTTTTAGTCCTGGTACTTTTGTACCTTAAGGCTGCAAGTGGCTTTATTAATATTTTTAATACTAAATTTTGTCCTTCAACAATGGTGTTGAAAATAGTGTCACATTTACAGGTCATTGAAATCAGAAGTTTCTTTCATTTTGTCATGGTCAATACTTTTGGTGTCTCTTTGTTGTAGCACTCTCTAAAAGGTTTTTCAAAGTCTTTTTTTAAATAATTTCAATTAAATATAAATTTTAGACCTGTAACATGATTGCATATTGTTTTGTAGTTGCTTCCTTGTTCAAATATTGAGGTATAATCAACTTAGTGGCAATATCCCCTATTTACGACAAATGTTCTGGCGACAATGGCTCTGCAGCCTCTATCCTGCAGTAACTAATCTCTTAACTGCAACCCTTGACCCAACACCATACCATACCATACGTAACCCTAACCCTAACCCTAACCCTAACCCTAACCTAAGTCCACTTGTAACCATAATCCTAATCCTATATATTTGATGACATAAACTCTGGAGCAGTTGTTATCACAGCACATGTCAGAGCACCAATATTCCCCCAGAAATCTGGATGTATTTACTTGGTACATGTACCTATAGCTCGTGATCTTTCTTTCATTCTCTGTAACCACATCCAATGTCAAACCTGGCTAGGCCTGGTACGTACGCAAGGAACTTAGGTGCAATTACCTTGTATTGGCTGTATCTCCTGGAAATCTGGGTATGCACAATATTGCATTTTCGGCTACCGGTATTAGATTATTGAAATATCATGCGTTCTTAGTAATGACTTCACTTGATACATGTAGCTTATGATCAATCTTTCATACTTTGTAACCTTGTCCAGTGTCCAACCTGGCTAAGCCTGGTACCTATGCAGGAAATGACAGTATTGTGGCCTTTGCTCAACTCTTGAAGGTCAATGTGGTCATTCATCAATTGAATCTTCCAGTATGGAGGGTGAGTAGCCTGTTATAATGATAATATTCCATTCTTATATAGTGCATATCACATCTCGATATACAGTTAAGACTGAAGAAAAAAAATATCACTCAGGTTTTAGCTCTGGCAGCGGTACTCAGTGCATTCAAGGAAAAAAAACTACCCAGTACCAACTTACTACTCCTGGGTTGAGTGTGGCAAGTGTAGAGTAATGTCTTGCCAAAGGATGGTAGTGCTGTTGCAGGGAAACAAACCCCATATTTACAATGCTGCAACTTCTTAAGGATGGCAGAGTTCATACTTATAGGTAGTGTTCTGTGAGTCAAGTTTGTTTTCCATTTATCTTTGATACCTTCTGTTTGGTACCTATGCAGGTTTTTTTTTTCTTGTTTGTATGTCATACATGTATGTAGCTTTATTCTTTGAATAAATTTACCAAACCTTATCACAAGCTTCGAATTCATTACTATGAGTAGTAGGGTAGGTACTCATGAAGCCTTCAACATGAAATAGTTTTACCATCGCACTCATAACCATCATAACCATCATAACCATGATATATTTTGTTACTATTCTCCCCCCAGATTGTAGGTTCAGATAAACCTTCATGCAAAGAGCTTCATATATCCTACCATAATGGTGACCATTACTCTAGTGTAAGGAAGCTGGGTGATAACTCAGAGAAAGCTACCAACTTCAGGAACGGTGGCGAGGTGAGGTTACATTTCAATTATTTTATCTGTTAAAATCAGCTATCGGATTGATTTACTGATGAACAACGAGGGAGCTGCAGATTGTTATTGATAATGCAAAGCGAAACTAATGGCTCGTTCACACATGGTGCAGGAAATTGCAGCATAAAAAAAACAAACATATAGATTAATGGGAATAATCCCCAGGGAGTGGAGATGGTGCACATTGTAATATTTTATGTACCGTAATATATTATTATTGTGCGCGAATGAATCCGATGACCGTGGTAAAAATATCTGTAAAGCGCTTAGAGACGGTATTTCGTATCCAGATTATTATTACTATTATTATTATATCATCATAAAAGAGGACTCTGTGGGATTAACACCTTGTCCACGAATGAGCCTTATTACAACAAATTTCAGGTACATGTAACACCAATTATTATTGGTAATTTGATTAGACTTCAATTGACCCAACATATAGATAAAGTCATGTTACATTTACTAATAATTAACCGATTGAACACTGATCCTGATAGCCAGGGATTCTCTGTGTCTCTGTCTCTGGATGGCTTCTTGTCCGATGGTCCGGCATACCTGGCAACAATTAGTTGTTGCTTTATTTCATGAGAAGCATGGGGTTAGGGGTACGCTTGCGATTGGGCGTAGGTTAGGTTTAGGTCAGGGCTAGGTAAAGTGCTAGGTCCAGGGTTGAGGTAAGGAATTCAGTCAGTGCAGGAAGCTATGGCGGAGCAGTTGTTGCAGGAGCATGTGTTCCGTTACCCATTGTGTGTGTGTGTGTGTGTGTGTCTCTCACTCTCTATTTCTGGATGGCTCCTCCACCATGTGTCTGTCTCTTACAATCTGTCTCTATTTTCATTTACAGTCATCTACTTCAGACATAAAAACCAAGGCTAAACCCAGGACCAAGTCAAAAGTAAGCGATGAGACCAATTCACCGTACACCAATGGAGCAGTAGAAGAACATGGTCTCACTGATGTTGAATTTCATATTATGGACGAGACGGGCTGTGAGGTAAGTCATTGAGTGAAATACAAAGTATGTTTGCTGTGGTTAGAAACAGGACGTGTCTATCATGCAATTTGCATTTTGCTGGTGATAGTCCAGGAGGCAGTCTTCCTGCAATCATTTAACCCATTGCCTACTGGAACTGGGTGGCCCCTTGTATTAAACCTATGGCAATAAGAGAATTCAGTAATCAACGGGTTAAAGACTATGTGCAATTAGGGCTGCGACGAGTAGTCGAATACTCAAATACTCGCACTGTTGACAGCTACTCGAGTACGATTTCTCGTACTCGAATACTCGGACGCCGTTTTTTTTTTTTTGTTGCTATTTTTTCAGTGGTTTTACAGCCATCTCTGTGTCTCAACATAATGCGAATAAAGAATACTATTTAAAGCTAACCTACCTTCCTAATTTGAAGGGAAGAGATTTAATAAAAGTGTCGATTTATTACGCAGGAGATCTTTTCTGAGCAAGGTAGCTAGGCCTCCAAAGCGCTGACATAATTCCCTTTGGTAACAATGGCTGCGCGAGTCCAAAGTCCGCTTTGCAACATAATCCTTTTTTTCGGTGACAATGTCTGCCCTAGTCCAAAGTCCACATTGCGACATAATCATTTTCTTCGGTAACAATGGCTGCGCGAGTCCAAAGTCCACATTGCGACATAATCCTTTTCTTCGGTGATAGGGGCGCGCAAGTCCAAAGTCCGCATTCCGACATAATCCTTTTCATCGGTGACATACTTTTTTCTGTGGAAACACGCTGATAGATTTTAGATCTAGACTAGATGTTGACTAGATCTATTTGTATTATTTTTATCGGAGCGTCGGCTTCGAAAAAACAGTCGGGACTGTACCGACTCAGGCTTATTTGTGTGAGTAAAATCACCAAAATAAAGGCTAGCTAGGTATTAAGTTTTATTTTTAAATATTAAAAAAACAAAAAAAACATGGCGTCCGAGTATTCGAGTATTCGCGGGCAAGACTGGGAGTGTACTCGAGTACCTCATTACATGGTTATGCACAGCCTTATGTGCAATCATGTCAAGAGAGACAATAACATAGAAATTGAGTATCTGGATAAAGTAAATTATCAAATACTTCACAGGAAAAACACTTGATAGAGAATTGACAGGAGTTAGAAAATATGGTGGAGAAAAACAAAAGTTGTGGATAAAATGGCCTTGTTTGATGTTATCACTAAACATTTTGCTAGTTGCTACACTTCATTAAAATTTCATAGACATTGGTTTTGTCAGTTTTTCAGGACAAATCAAAGGTATTTTAGTCCCATATATTACCAAGATTTTAGTATCCCTGACGATAGCCCTACCAGCGCATTGGTCACACCACAAATATCAAGGAAAAATCACATACTTTCACGTTGGATAATTATCTTTGTTATTCCAGTATACTTTGTAATATATGAGACAAAATTGCCATATTATTGCCATATTATATACCGTGGTCATGCCCTTTATTATTTTATCAACTAAGCTCAAAAACTGTTTATGTTTATTCCTTTACAGGATGTGCAATTAATACGAGACGTTCATGGACCACGAATGCAATGTGGATGCCACTATAGGAGTGTTACTTCAAATTACCAATGCTGACTGGGATACGTTTTCTCATGGTATGAATGCATATTTTGTGTTATGATTGTGTATCACATCACATGAATGTTTTCATACTGATAAACCAGAAACGCATGCGAATCGTGGAAAACAGCATTTCGTGTGAGAAATTTTTTGTGAAAGTTGCAAAAAGATATAACATTAGTCATGTCTATCAATTATATTTTAGCGTGAAACTTTGAAACACTTCACCTGTTGTGAAATTCACTAAAAAGCCTCTTGTATTACAGTTGTAGGTCTGCAGCGTATATTGGTATCACAAAGTATCATTGTCCAAGATTGTTTGGTGAGATTCTTTGTCATGAATTGTATCATCTTACATCACATGTCACTGGAGGAAAGACAGGTTTTTTTAAAGCATGGTAGAGTGTGGTGTAGAACAAGAAAGAATCACAGAATAAAGAGCAACTGTTACCATAATATCTGTAGAAAAACTAAATATTTGTGTCTCATGAACATTTTCTTCCGTTGGAAACTTGGGTAAGGACCTGCAAATAAGGGCTGACTGCTTTGTAGTTCTGCTTTCCTTGATTGATTCGGGTAGTCTTTGTATATAGGTTTGACTTGATGACATTCTGCCCACACATCTTAGGAAAACAAATTAATTTTTCAAACTTTTTCTTATCCCAAAATGTCCACCATTCAGATAATAACTCTATAAAATCAGGAGAGCGATCACCTCAGGGTGCTGCCGGCATCTGGTCTACAGACGGCTCTGGAACTAGATTATTTGGCGTCCCTGAGGACAGTGATAGTAGTAGTAGCAGCAAGACAAAGCCAAACAGGACTCCAGGCGGGAAAGCCAAGAATCAGGTAAGATAAAGTTCATTCTAGAACTACCCCAGATCACCGGCCAGGAAACTATTTCTGGGCAACCCGGTCCCAAGGACCATTTTACAACACAAGGTCTGTTCTGGGATTTGTTCAGGTCGACTGATTGTACCAAAGTTGCGTAACCATTTAAAAAGAACTCTCATTGTAAAGGGAAATAAATAAGCAGCTTTTCTAATGATATCAAACAACATGATCCAGTAGAAAAAAATATTTTCCATCCATCTCCAATCTTGAAATTCTTTTTGGCAGGTTTATGTATACATATTTTACCTGGGTTTTACACTAAATTGGGTTGTATGGACCAGGGGGTGTTTCACAAAGACTAAGATCGACTTTAAGTTGGACTTAACTATGGCAGGTTGTTCATGCCTCTGTTTGCTCTCACCATTATGATCTTTAGATAATATTTTTTCCCTTCAACAATGAACTATCAAAAAAGGTAAATTTTGTAGATTGGTGACCACGATTTGTACGTCCCTTGAGAGACGAATGCCAGTAAATGGTGAGAGCAAACAGTGGCATGAACGGCCTGCCATAGTTAAGACCAACTTAAAGTCGATCTTAGTCTTTGTGAAACACCCCCCTGGTCTGTTATACTTTCAGTTTCCATTCTACCAGGTTTCATCATCTCACTACATTTATTTTTTCATATCAATACTGCGCTTCAATGTACTTCAATGTTCTTTCATAAATAATGACTCAAGAGCTTTTTTTCCTTCTTGTTATTTGTACAGAGTACCAGGCAGCAGAAAGCCCAGAAGCGGTTGGAGAAGAAACAGAGACAGGCAGAGAGACATCGACAGAGGATACAGGGCGAAAATTACCATAGCAACACGACAACTAGCAGTGATGAGGAAAGCAGCAGCGTTGTGCTCGTCGGTCAGATGGGGGCACTCTCAATATGACGACACCAGATGCACTAGTTATGTTACGAAAATAGACACTTCAGGGATTCAATATAGTATCTGAATTTTCATTTCATTCTGTCTGTGACAACCACGCTTTTTTGAACATTGCTAGCTTATGATGATAGTTTGTTACATAATTTTATGAGTGAGTACAATCAGCTCTTTTGTTTAGAGATTCAATGCAACAGATGAATCAACCGAGGAACTAATTTTGCATTTACCACACTGGAAACCTCAGGATATCCCCAAAAAGGAGCCATCAGTTACAGCATAGAGGATGTGGCTTCTTGGCAGGGGCTTCGAACATTATCTGAAAACTTGTGGGCAACACAAGTTTGAAAACCTCCAAGATGAATCGTTACTTTTCTTAAGCAAGTTTTTTAGGTTCATATCCCTGTAAGAGAATGAAAATACAATGTAATAAAATACTGGATCTCTATCTAATGGGCAATTTGGTGCAATGTGTCCAGTTCGACACAAGTCCATTCTCCCCATATTTCATCAATAAATAAAGAATCTCTTGATATTCCCATTGAACATTACTGCTTTCTGATATGGTGGATACATGTACATGTCATATGGTGATTTTGAAAATGATACATTTTAAGGGATAAAGAATATTCTTCAATTTATTTTTCAACCGTACTTGTACTGAAAAACCTGCAAGTATGACGTCTTGTAAGTTTTGAAAATGACATTTTTTAAAATTTCAACTCTGTTTGATCCTGTACCGTATATCAGCCTCTTACTACTAGAAACACAACATCTAATCTACAAAGCATTATTGAATGCTAGGACAGTTAGTCATGTAGTACATGAATTGAAGCAGAAACAGTTCAATTTGTTCTTTTCTTTCCCTTCATGGACAGTCCTATTGAAGCTTTTGTCTTAATAAACATTATACTGTTGGCATTAGAAAGCATAGTCCCCCCAAATACTTTTTTCAAGCAAAGAGTGTTAGAATCCACTAATGATTTAATTAAAATTCCATTTTAAATATTTGATTCATTTTAAAGTCTTATATTTATATTTTCCTCCTTTATCTTGCCCTTCATTTCCTGTGGATACCGATTCTTATTTTAACTTAGAAAGGAAATACTACATGTACAAGTATATCCTGGGGCGAATATATGTAAGCATACTTATAGACCTAGGATACTTTATATTTTTTTAGTTGAAGTCTTTTGGATTAGAATGGTTATAGGATGTATTGGGATGCCTAGTGACTCTAGCACACAGGCATGGTTTTGAACCTTGGACCTCAGTATTCCTAGACCATAGTTTTTACCACTAAGCCATGCATTATGTTGCTTTGAGTTCATAATGATGTATGTTCATTCTTACCAGATAAGGGTCCTGTGACACAAAGGTTTGCAATCAATAGACTGGTTTTGTACTAACATATTCAAATTTATGGATGTTTCTTTCCTGGGGACCTCGTGAAGAGTTATTCCATTAACCCGTTATTAATGAATTAACCACGATACTTGGAATCCAGTCTGCATACATTTCTTGTTGCTATGCCGGGCAAGCTTTCAGGTTGTTTAAAACGTACGCATAAGATTTGAATATGTTAGTAAACCGGTCTATTGCAAAATGACAATGGCCAATCAAGATCATCGTTGCATTTATATTACATGTATTGTTAACAAGGCTGACTATTAACCATCGGAATCTTTATTTCATATTTGCAACTGATCGCAAACCTTTGTGTTACGTGGCCCCGATTGTGTGGATACTTCTTTTGACTTCAGAGTATAACATGTGTACTTTCCTTTTTATATCGGTGAATTTTGTTGTTTTTATAGCAATCATATGGCAATGTTTAAGTGAATTATCCTTTATAGTCTGTACTTAAAAAATAGAAACATAATTTGTTAAACTTGTTGCTATCAAATAGTTTGCTAATCATCTTTAGAAGTGATATCTTTAACGGCTTAACAGTTGAAATGGAGACAAAAAAATACTGCTGTGTCACATATTTTGCACTTGAAATTGAAATCATGTTTGGAAGGTGATGGTATCTTTGTAGAAATGTTACTTTTGTAAATAGTAGAATATTATTGTACATGTCTACTAAACTAAATATAAATATATAAAATACTGCATGGTTTGTGGCATGATTTGTTTTGTATCTTCCATCAAGTGTTCCTGAATCCTGTCTATCTGTGTATTTTTAATACATATACAGTAATAACAGTATATATATCTACACATCTACATGCAGTATACCTCATGAAGATGTTGAAATCCTAAAAGGGACAACGCTTACTCTCTCACTCAACAATTTCACTTTTAGGCATTCAAATATCTGTGACCACTTCCCAGACAAACCACAAACATTCACAATTAAATATACATACCTGTACAAAAATACAGACATACAAGAATTCTTATGCCTAGTACAACGTTTTTATATTGCACTCCATGTGCAAACACAAAATATATAGAAACTGAAAACAAGAGGCCAAATTGATTCCTATTCAAATTGTAACAAAATTATAAAAAAAACATAAATACAAAAACAGAATTAGACTTTTCCTGGTACTTGTAGCAGGGGACAAGTCATTAATGCTCGAGACACCTTCATGGGTGACATTTACCAATAGAGGGAGTGGTGTTTTCTTCTGAAAATACATTGTACGTGTACACTTTATAAAAGCTTATTACAGTAAACAACTAAATTATTCATACCCCTTGTAATTCAATATTTTGTTTTGATTTTTGTAACTCAAGAATTAAAGGTGGACTGGTTGAATTAGGGCCGTTGTTGAATACTCTTAGATGTAAGCCTTAATATGTCACATTCTATAAATCGGGACAAATCAATTCCTCCCATAATTGAAAATTACAAAACCTGGCAAGGGTATGATTAATTTAGACGTTAACTGTATATGTATTAAACAACATCACTTAAAAATCAGGATGAAATTAAATCACATTTCTGTGTAAAAATGAAAATGCTAATATAAAATCTACATGTATATATTCATGATGTTTTTTTCTCTGCTTATTTGGGCAAGTTCAAGCTAATTTTTTTGTCCCATATGCTACCAACCACATCAACAAGTACATATATAAATATATCAGTATAGGATGACTGCATTTAATTTGCAAGCCTAGCTAGAGCCTAAATGGGATAATTTATAAGTAGCATGATACTTTTGATGTCAATTTATAAACATGTATGTCCACAATATAATACTTAGTAACATGTGGGGCACCAAATGACCAAGGACATTCCCTTTGACTTGCCTACTTCTCAAAAGTCCCTACACATATTCTTAAAATCTCTGAAATTTTCAAGATTTTCAGAGGAGTGCTCTTGTTTTAGGTCTTGTCTACATCTATATCAGCAAAAGAGAAGTGGGGCAAAGTCGACAAAGCCCTTCCTTGGTGACAGATAACATGATTATATTTTCATTTTTCAGTATGCACACACAAATCGATATGTTGGAGAAAGTAAAAGTACATTAGTTCTACATTAGGCTTGCAGGTGCACCATGTGAGAGAGAGGGAGGATTGAGGAGTTCTGAAGAGGAGTTCTGAAAAGGACTCGGTAATCTTTCTTGAGGGTGTGTAGTCCTGAAAAGGACTGTTGGTGATAACCAACAGTCTTTTTCAAGACTTTTTCAAGACTGTATATCTACATCACCATGCAAGCCAATACTTACAAGCTATATTAGTTCTCTTTTCAAAGTCAAACAACTGAACACAACTGCCGCAATGATCAAACTGATGGCACATTTTCTCAGAGAATAGGCCATTTTTCGAAAAGTATACAAATTTAATGCATAGAGTAAGTCTTTGTTAAGTGCCTCTTTACAAATTATTTCATTCACCTGTAATGTATAATTTTATTTCAATTGACAGAATGCAAATTGCATATATAATGTGTTGTTAGGTAGGGCAAGCAATAATGATAGTCCTACCTAGCAACAACAAATGTATATGCATTTGAAATCTGACTTTTGAGATACATTTATTTGTGAAAATTTGAAAATGAAAATTTGTACGAAGCGATTCACAAAGGCATATGCATAATGTTGATTACATTACGAAAATGGCCTATTCTTGAGGGCATATCCAAGCTACACAAATGTGTTTTATCCCACTTGTTACTGACCGCACCAAAGATTTAAGTACATCAGATGATTGTATGAAGTTTATACATAAGCTCCATACTACAGCTTGGATCAGACTAAATAACAAGTAAAGTGATACTTTGGTTGTATATATTTGTTAACAATATCATAAATACTTGGTAATGTATACTTCGTAACAAATAACAATAAATAACAAATAAATAACGGTAGGACACCAAATACCTTCTATTTGCCCCTTGAATCAAATCAGATTGGGAAATAATTGACGGATCACTTCTTTTTCGATTTCAAAAAAAATTTAAGAAAAAAATATATTTTGCAGATGAATTCTTTTATGAAGTATATTTCAAATATGTGTATCAAATTTTCAAGCCAAGCAACATTACATGAATTTCCTCAAATTTTTTTTGATGGCATATATCGTTGAATTATGCATTTGTTTGTCCCCAAATTACTGGTGATAAGTTTCTCTACATAATGCTGCCATTAGGATAATGTTATATCAATATGTTCACAGACAAATTAAGTACCAACAACCACAGTAAAAATGTAGAACTTTGAGCTTTTGAAGTTAATGCAATATTATTCCTTACAACATATCTCATTCCAGAATGTTTAATTCTAGATGAGCATGATTACAAAAATTCCTACGACAAGGCTCCACACAAACTGGAACTGGGGTTCTTTACAAATCGTCTCACCAAATTATGCTTCCGAGTCCTACGTCCTAGTGGTCCTACCCATAAATTGTAAAAGTGAACATGGCTCCAGACCCCTAAATATCATTCTGAATCCCAGCAATAAAAGAAAAGTGTGTGGGGAGCCCTGCCTTCCATCACAGCTTTTAGATAATCCTTTATATTTGCATGAGAAGTAAAATGTACTTGCAAACTTGGAAAAGTAAAATTACACGAGCATAATAAAAAAATACATATAAACATCTAGAAACTGAAAGATACGAGCATCATTGATCTTCTGTTTTTGATGTACTGCTACTCTCTGTCTCTGCCTCAATCTGACTAGCACTTGGAACACTTGGAACCTGCTGGATGTCTTCTGTTTTTGATGTACTGCTAGTCTCTGCCTCACTAGTACTCGGAACCTGGTGGATACTATCGTCATATTTCTTCTGCTTCTTAGCTCGTATTGCATCTAACGTCTCCTCCACTGAACGTTTATCTCTTTTATTTTCGCTCGGAACTGCGAAGACAGAATACAATATATAGATAGTAGAATGATGAATGATTATTTGAAATGTGGTCTGTATGCACATATACCTGAATGGGCTACCCTGACAAAAGATTAGAAATAAATAAATAGATAAAAACCATTTTGACACTGGGTAATTTCATCTCCAACCCATTTACATATCTCACTTTGCATCAAATAATTAGCCCTATTAAGCATATGTACATGTCTATCTATTGAATCTAAGAACATTACTGAAGAGGGAAAAAAAATGCATATGGCACGATGAAAACTTTCCATTTTCAAATCAAAATAATGAAAAAAAATCACTAAGTAACACTGCAATAAATATATTTAGTAGTACCTTTGAATATCATGAGATTAAAGTGAATAATATAGTTATATCGACTGCTACGAGAGGACTAGCTGTTTCTATACGCTCAAGGGATAGTTGAATCCCCTGCTATCACCCCTCGGCGCGCCGCCCACCCAGGCGCACCTCGGGGTGATAGCAGGGGATTCAACTATCCCGCGAGCCAGTATAGAAACAGCTAGTCCTCGAGTATTAAAGCAGTCGATATGACTTTTATATGCCGAATTAAAACAAAAATCTACCAAGAATCCGTACCTTAGCCTTTTAGTGAGTAAAAATTTGTTAAAACATCACAGAAAATCTGAAACACTGTCTGTTAATCTTTGCTTAAAAATGAGTGAAAGTTTCAATAATTTGGGAATCGCAGACAAAGAGCACTGTATGGCGTCCGTGCTCGCACGTAGACAATTTTAACACGCAAACCAATGGAGTTCGCAGTAAACCAATGGGAATCGCAGGATAATGAGGGTAGAAACTTTTAACTAGGCCCTGTGTATGGCGCGCCGTTTGACCAATAATTCAGATAAACACTGTTTATCGCTGATAAACACTGTTTTTCGGCGATAAACAGTGTTTATCGAGATAAACGATGTTTATCGCCTGATAAACACAGTTTCTCTCGAAAAACACTGTTTATCAGCGATAAACACTGTTTTTCAGCGATAAACATTGTTTATCGAGAGAAACTGTGTTTATCAGTCGATAAACAAAGTTTCTCTCGATAAACAGTGTTTATCGCTTGATAAACAGTGTTTATCTCTCGATAAACAGTGTTTATCGGCAATAAACAGTGTTTATCTGATTTATTGGTCAAACGGCTTGCCATACCTGTGGGCTATTGCTATGCCCTGTGAGTTGGGCATGGCTTGAAATCACAACTCCAATTTCGACCAATCAGATGGCTAGATTTCTAAAGTGAGGTATATAACACTTGCTAATGTCATCTTCACTCATGTAAAGAAAAAAAAACAATATATGGAAATTAAAATTCACCCCTCATAATCATCAAAGTTTCACAGTGAATTATGGTTCCACAACACTTGCTCCAGCTCTAATTGGAGGAAATGTCACCAGATCATGTGACAGATCACCTGACTTTAATATAGATGGATGGGAAGAGATGGAAGACTTACCGAAGCCAAACTGCTTGTTTGGTGTGAGATGACGGGCTGCATCTTTGGCACTCTCCTCTCCTATCAAGTCTTTGTACTTGGCCTTGTAATCTGAATTGGGTACAACCTTGACCGGTTCTCTTGTTTCTTCCACCTGCCTTGCCTTTTCCGCCTCCTCTGCCTGCATAGATTTCATACAACAGGAAAAATGAAATATTGCTGTAATATATTCATTTAAGGTAGTACATAAATTTGATTTGCCTCATTTTGCAGAGGAATATATGTATTATTATGTTTCTTATGGGTTTTGAACAGGATATTACATGGTTTCAGAGAGACTGAAATAAAATTAACACAGTCTGTTCTGAATACAGAATACAGGTGTTGTGGTCTTGTGGATAAGTCGCCGGACTGTGAACCACAGGGTACAGGACAGCCACATCACTAACATCCTTTAGTAAGACGTTAATCTACAATTGCCACACTCGACCCAGGTGAGGTAAATGGGTACCTGGCAGAAATGAATTCATTGAAATGCTTATAAGCACCCTAATGGCAGCCATGCTAAAGCCAGGGTAATAATTGTGGAGTGCCACACCATTGACCTACATTAGGTGAGGTAAATGGGTACCTGGCAAGAATTAATTCCATGAATGCTAGAGCCCATTAATGGCAGCCATGTTAAAGTCAGGGTAATAATTTTAGAGTGCCAGGGGTGCCCATTTGACAGACAGGGGCACTATCCACTATTATTATTACATGTACATGTACATCAAAATGGGGAGTCCTTGAATCTTGAATATAATGCACACAACATCATATATATAAGATCCTACGCTTTTGCTGCTATAGCAAGTGAAAGTGCCTGTTGTCAGGAAGGTATCAAATGATTCATAAAGTATTAGGAAGGGCACTTTCATAGGCAAGTCATTTACAAAAGGGTCAATAGGGCAATAGTATACCATGCAATGTGTCACATATATATGACATATTACACTTATCCATGTATTTCATCCAAAAAATAGGAAGATCTCTTGATATGATTATTCACTACTGGTTCTCTCTCATATCACTTTTTAAATATATTAAATGGTCAAATCACGAAAATTTTCATTTTTGAAATAAAATGAATTTTAAAAAGACACATCACATGACACAGAATCGCTTATACACCGTGGAATATGCTGTTTATTGATATAGATCTATATACAATGGAGCCCAGAATTTGAATCATAACTCACATTTGTAATTGTTGTTTTCTTTTTATCAAGTCTTTATTTCAAAATTCTAGAGTGAGAGGAAACTACATGAACATATTTAGTTCATACTGCCATTAAAATGTCAATGACATTATTCTATTTCTCTCTCCACAATTTGTACAAACATGGGAAAAGAAAGTAAATGAATAAGCCATACATTTGTATTACCGGTATATACTTTGTGTTACTGATTATAAACAAGTGAAACGCTCTCGGCGGTCTCGCCTGCATTACGCAATTCGATATGATGAAAAATTGAGGTAGGGACATTATTGATAGGCAGGTTTGCCCATTAGCAGGCCCCCCAAAATGAAATCCTCTGAATCTAATCAGCATTTTGAAGTGAATATTGACTAAGAATATGCAGACCTGAAATGACATTTGACCTTGACTTTGTCACCTAAAAGACTAATCACATGATTGGTGATACTTGATAACCCTTATGTTCAAGTTTCATGGAATAGGAATGTATACTTTCAAAATTACGATAAAAATTCAAGATCTTAACGTGATGCCACAACATAGTCTAAGTTTGATGACTGGAAATGACCTTTGACTTTGACTTAGTGACCTGAAATTCAACTCACATGATTGGGGATACTTGATATGCCTTTAGTCTAAGTTTCATTGAATAATAACTTATACTTTCAAAATTATATTAAAAATTCAAAAACTTAACATCAGGCTAAGTTTTTGATGATGATGCCACAACATGGTCTAAGTTTGTTGACCTTAAATGACCTTTGACCTTGACTTTGTGACCTGAAATTCTCCTCACATGATTGGGGATACTTGATAACTCTTTAGTCCAAGTTTCATTGAATAAGAACTTATACTTTCAAAATTATATTAAAATTCAAAAACTTAACCTTGGTTAAGTTTTTGATGTTGACGCCGCCGTCGCCGCCGCTGCCGTCGCCGCCGCCGCCACCAGAAAAGCGGCGCCTATGTCTCGCTTTTTGCTATGCAGGCGAGACAAAAATCAATTACAATAAATTACTGAATTCTTATTGTAAAAGGCCACATAAAACAAGAAAATAGAAGGGAAAAAATGAAGGATTCTATTGAAACATACCACTTTCTTAGCCAGGAACCTGGCCTCCTCTGGGTCCCATTTCTCTCCTCTCCTGTAGGCATCAAGTTCCTCATCAGTAGGAGGGATTTCCTGTGTCAAGAAAACATTCAATAACACTTTTGGAACATACCTTCACAAGTACATACCCTTGTTTTTGTCAGTCGTACCCATTTTTAAAAATCTGTAATACATATTTGGAAGATATAATATTTTCAATGGATTACACATGATACACATGCATGAAAAAGTCACAAGTCTCTGGTTACTGAGACTGAGATAAACCTTTAAAAAAAAACACATACACATGTATAAACGAGAAATGGGAATTCCAAATGGATAAAACTGTATTTGATGAAGAAAAAAATGTGACCAGCCAAACAAATTGTAAATTATTCTTGCTTTTGATCCTGTTACTGCTTTCAAAACTAAGACCAGGATTATGATTATTGTTCTGGTCAAATTGGTCTTAGATTCTTAGATCACCAAGATGTACCAGAAAAATACACTTTCACTGATGAATCCAGGACAATACTTAACACTGTGCATTATCTCTCATATCTCTCATTATTTCTCAAAACAGCAAAAACTATTGCCCCATACCTTTTTGAACAACATGATATAGCGGTCTATATCTGCCTCTCCGAATGAGAATGAAGTCATTCCAGCTACCTCTGCAACATCATGTCTGTAATACAGAATATTTCAAAGTGAATGAATCATAAAAATTGGTGGCAGGATTCTGAAATATGCTTCAAAGAGTCAAAGAGTACATACATGTACATGTAAATTTCCAAAATTATTATTTCATAGACAGTGCAAATAAAAAGTTTGCCCAAAATATTCAATTCAATTGTAGGCCCTACATATTCTAAAGTTGAAAAATGTTAAACAGTGTGGCCATGCATGGATTTCCACCTTAATTATGTATTTCTTACAACCAAATTCATTCAGAAAATCAATTCACATTAAAATCATTATGGAGGGTATTGTTGCATAATCAAACTCAAAGATTAATGCAAATACTTTTGATAGGGCAACAAAGTTAAATAACATTTCAAAGATAATACACATAAATAAAAGATGTCTTTGTGCAGGGTTGAAAAGACAACTTTATTTGGGGATTTGGAGGTCTACTTTAATGCTGAATCTGGATTTGGTGAAATGACTCATGAGTATGTACAACTATATCTTTGGGGATTCTTTTCTCATTTTATAGCTTTCTATAAACATTTTAGAGGTACATTGCCCATGGCCCTATTTTCTTGGGTAAAGTTCAGTAGTTCACTGACTTGCTGTATGATAGAGAAAAACCATAGGATTAAGACTTACATTATGCTGCGATAAACCTTGTCAATCGGTGGATACTTGAGCCTGGTTCTTGTGCTGTCATTCAGAAATGCATCAACTTCTTTCTCAACTTTTGCTCTGAATTCATTCTTCCGCTTCCTGTCCTCAAGCTTCATCTTCTCCATCTGCTTCTTCCTCTCTTCGTTTGAAGAATGTCAAGAAAAGAATAGGGGTAAAACCACAGAATCAATATCCCAACAAAGCTCAAATAATACACGAAAAATATATGCCATCTTTATTTCAGTGGAAACATCAAAGAAGTTACATAGAAAATACCCAGGTCCTCTGCCAGATGAAATATTTCCTCCTCAACTGACAAGAAGCAGGGTCACAAATACAATAACATACAGAGTAACAAATACATGATGTATCATGTACTAGTGATGTACAGTAACAAATACAAATAATACAATAACAAATAACAAATACAAGGACAGAGAAACAAACACAAAATCGAAACAAAACTGGAAATATGAGAACAAGAACAGTTATGTAGCAATTTAAAGAAAATTGTCAACAATAATAGTATGTGAATATCATACTAAAATCTATGAATTGTCAAGATATTAGTCTACACTGGTATTACAGAATTTTGATATGAATAGGGGAGGATCTTCACCCCTTTTCTGATTAGATTTTGAATCTAGATTTTACTGTAACAATGGGCCATCCATCATGATCTATGCGAGTGAACTGATTTGATAGTGCACTAAAAATTAGCATCCTGCATCCATCACCATCACAACATAGATCTGCAGGGCTGTCAAAATTGGGGAAGTGCTTCGAGGGAGATCGTATGTATTTTTTTTTGCTCAACCACCCCTCGAGCAAAAAAAAAAACAGGTAAAATTGTGGTAACCATGTTTGGCGGGAGGTTTTTTCATAAGCCGGGAGATTCTACATGGAGAGCGGGAGGAAGGGCGTGGTGGCGGGAGTCTCCCGCTATGAGCTGGTGCAGGGTGGGACGGCGGGAGAATGAGCTTGGTGGTGTCAGACTCCCTCTAAATGCGGGAGGGTTGACAGCCCTGGATCTGCAAACTATGACAGCATGTTCCGTACTAGACCGAAAGCTTCAGTCTCTGATATCGACGGTTGTTCCGCTGAGATTGCATCTGGCTCCTCTGACCGCCTCTATACATAGACTGAAGAACGTCCTATGGGGACTGTACAGGAGGAATGGTTCGGTTCGGCCGGACCGCGATGAATGAGATATGCAACAAGTTTTTCACTCTTTACGTCTTCATATATCCAATTTGGCTGCAATATTACACTGAATCTAAATAGCCATAATAAATAACCCGGAAATATATACTTTGACTTACGATAGCTTGCTCATTTAGATCCTATATTAATGATTAATCCGAGAAAGTCTTGTAGTCAACAAGATTTGTTGTCAGCCATCTTGGTTTGAGTTGATGAATATTCATTTTTTCTTTTCGAACGTCCAATAGCTACGTATGAGTCAGCCCGGCTTGAGCCGGTGATGTTTGAATATTCATAAGCCCAATATCAAACACGTGCTCTGATTGGCCATTGGGCTTGTTTTGGTCGGTTGACCCGAAATATATCGGGCGGGTCATGTCATAGATTACCAGTTCGAATGCATGAACGTATCGTTTCCTTGGTTCTGAGATAAAAATGGATAACTCATATACGTAAGTCCGTAAATTTCGCATTTTGAAATGGGTAATAAAACTTTGAGAACTGTACATAGGAGAACAAAATACATACTATTTTTGTATCTGATTTATAAATCAGAAAATTAGATCTAAATAAACAAAATCGTGGGAGAAAGTTTCGGGTAAAAGTGTGTCACAATCGGCTCAATCTCTCCCCGTGATGCGAGCCGTATGGGGTACCGTCTGTGTATGGGGAATGTCAACAAATGTCAGTTTTATTAAAGAATGACCCATACCAGACGGTTATTTCTGTCTAGCTTTCGTGCTACAAAATCTGAATCACAACCGTCACTAAAAGTAAAACACATTCCTGATTAAAGTAGATATTTGTTGACCACTAGACTACAAGTTTATTTTGTGACACATGACACGAGTCATGACACTGACCAATTTTTTGCAATAAAAAAGGCTCCTGAAACTTGAAAAGCTGAATAAATTTTTGCAGTGAAAATCACTCATTTAATTTAAATTACAAAACTCAAAAGTTTCTGGTTTTTGTCACTAGACTGACTAGATTCTAGTCTAGATCTACTATTTTGCGTGATAAATAACCACAAGAAAATCTATAGATCTACTCTGAAGTCTAATGTAAGATTTTACTAGGTGCCCTAACTGTTACTAGTGTTGGCTGTTGAGGATCTTTTAGTTTAAAGCTCATATTCTAGGACAATAAATGTCCATTAATTTGGTACCTACGGCAAGCCTATGCTATTTCGAAGTTGTTCATTTTCATTGCATATCACAAAAATCTTCTAGCTACTGGATATCCTCAATTGAAATGTCGAAAAATAGCCTCCTCTCTTTGCCTAGAAAGTCAGTCACGGAGCTGGTCCACTATTTGTGACGTCACGCCCGGGACGAGTATATTCACGTACCCGGATGTTCCATAGAAAAACATGGGCAGAGAGATACGAATTTCTGCTATTTAGTTTCAAAGTTTAGTTTCATAACTCTATGTAGAATTCTTCACCTTCCCCTAATATTTCATAGTACTAATATCAATTCCCCTTTTCAGAATTATGACATAAACAAGCCAACGATGCGCTATTAGTCGATATTTTCACCATGTAATTTTGTTTGAGTGTGTTGAATTTGGTGAGATTGTTTTCGTGTGCTCGGTAAAGTAGATCCGGTCGTTTGGCTTCGTTCGAGTCTTTCGCGTTCGGTCTAGCTCGCTTTATACATATATACATATACACTTTCGATTCACGTACGGTACATATTATATAATTATATCAATTGATAATGGCTGGAGAGTTTGACGAACGATCTTTTATGGATTTTGAAGAGTTTATGGAGAAAGAAGATGAAAGTAATGAAGGAAAAAGGGACGATAGTGCAGACGAGGATGATGGAAGTTGGGCTGAGGACGCTAGTACAAGTGGGGAGAAGACGATAGAGAAGTCGGAGAGCAAGGAGATGTCGACGTTCCTGCAGCCGGGCCGGGAGTAGCGGCAGTAGCACCTAGCGCTCTAGACCGAAGATTTCTGTCTCTTTCGTTCGTTAGCCTCTGATTTGGGTAGGGTCGGCTCCTCTCTTTAGAGACAGAAGCCGACCATAGTGACTGCATTGCAAACTACTGCTCGCGTCCGAGCATTAAACTAATGCCCAAAATACTACATTTTACCCGATGCATATCCGATGCATTTATTATTGTAAATTAGGCCTAGGCTAAACTACATCGGTTCCACTTACCAGATTGACTGTATGATGCGTTTAAGGGTCTTTTTCGGATTTTCATCGCCGAAATTGAGCTCCAGGCCATGTTGAAATTCTTGCAGCCGTATTTTAAACTGTTACTGCGCATGGAGGAAGATGACGTCATCCATTGACAGTAACAGTTTAAAATACGGCTGCAAGCATTTCAACACGGAGCTCAATTTCGGCGATGTACGTTCAACAAGCCGCCTAGAGCAGCGGCCTGGTCTTACCTGCCGATTCCGCTCGCTTCATGAACGTTCGTGCAAGAGCCGTATCACTTAATTGCGGATGAATATCGTTCATAGACGTCGTCCGCTAAATAGAGGAAGCTTGATCTTGTTCAAGTGTTATATATATATTTAAAACAAATATTTAACTGGTTCTGAATCCTTTTTTGAGGCAGTCAAACACATCCATGATAATTACAGTCACAGTTCTAGGCCTATTCGTTTCACAAAACTGCTCCTGTACCTTATCTGATGACAAGATATATGTACACCCACCTATTCATACCTGCATATGATTTAACCTTATTTTCCAAGCAGTAAACCCGTCTTAAAACTCTACCAAAAAGGATAATGTGAGGATATAAAAAGAAATCAGCGACTGGAAAACGTTGCTTAGTTATTCTTCATTCAAATAAAAACAGAAAATCTATCACATAAACTCGTTAACAAGAAAAATTCTAAGCTCTAACAGGATAGCATTTACGTGGGCATATCATTGGCATTCACTCACTCAGCCCATGATCCCCGGTCGTGACGTCAAGAATAGAGGACCCGGCAATTCCGTGCATTTCCGGGTTTCCGACTTCGAGATTTTGGTGGAGTTTACTCGCATAAATTTACTATTCTGAATTTTTGTTGTCGGTTGAACGCCATTTAGTGTTATTCTGGGGGTTCAAAGCTTTCTATTGATGTGATTATCTCAATATTTGGGATTATCCTAGAATTTCACCTTTAACCATGTTAACCCGTTCCTTCCGACATTATTCAGCCTGGTAGCCGCCTCACAAACGAGAATAAAAATCAAAGACTCGACCAGTTCGCTGCCGTGCGTGCGTTCAGTGGGCCGTACAATGCGTGTGCGTTCAAGCCTGGCCAGCGGCTTCGACAAGCAGGAATATAGCGCATGCGCAGATCTGGGCTATATATACAGCTAAGTTACGTAAGAGGAACAATGGACGTGGCCGAGGTATAGGTCGTTGTCATGGTTATAAACTCCAACAATAGAAGAGCGGAAATAAGGTAATTGGATGCTGACATACAGCATTGATAATCCATGTATGTATACTACATGTATATCTGGTTAAAATTGGGGGGGGGGGTCTTGTTGTTTTGCAGTTGTCGTTTTCAAGCTTCATCTCTCATAGTGATTTCTGTTCCGCGAATTTTAATGAGATCTCGATTCCACGTACTCCTAAATAAAAATAGCTGATCATAATTATAACGTTGTACCGAATTTGACCCTATCTAAAATATTAATTCAAATATATAACAATCAATGAAAGATAAAGGAATAATACAAATGTGATTTAGTAAAATGTCACTGACGAAAAGATGACATAAGAAATGATTGTTTCTTTTTCAGATTGTCTCTTTCTCTTTTTTTTTTCTCTCTCTCTTTCTCTCTCTTTTTCTCTCCCTGTATTTCTCTCTCTTTCTCTCTTTCTCTCTCCTGCTCGCCTTCTCAGCGCCATTTCCCATTTTCATCTCTGGTACTGTTTTCCGTTCCGCTATTTGCTTTTATTCCCAAAGTATTCCTTTCGATCTTGAAATAAATTATCATACCATAACCTCGATATGGAGAAGAAAAACACGGAACGAGCGCCTGATTACAATCGAAATAAGAAGAATATTAATGTACAATAATTATAAAGAGTAAACCTTTCGAATGTAAATCATGATAAAACAATGGAAACTAGAGAGGAATCCAGAGCGGGTGGGGGTGATCGGAGAGACAAAAGCATATATAGCGGTAATAATAAATAACAATACGCCCAACTTTCTCTCTTTCGTTTTCTCAATGTCGTTTCCATCTTCATCTCTCATACACGTGTTTTCTGTTCCGCGATTTTTAATGAGATTGCGTTTCCACTGTCCACGTTCTCCTAAATAAAAATAGCTGATCATAATTGTAACGTAGAACCGAATTTGACCCTATCTGAAATATTCATTCAAATATATAACAATCATGGAGAGATAAAGGAATAATACAAATGTGATTTAGTAAAATGTCACAGACGAAAAGATGACATAACAAATGATTGTTTTTCTCTCTCTATCTGTCTCTTTCTTTCCCTCTCTCTCTCAGTCTCTCTCTCTCTTTCTCCCTATCTTTTTTTCTTTCTCTCTCTTTCTTTCTTTCTCTCTCCTTTTCTCTCTGTGTATTTCTATCTTTTTCTTACTCGCTTTCTCAGCGCCATTTTCCATCTTCATCACTGGTATTGTTTTCCGTTCCGCTAATTGCTTTTATTCCGAAAGTATTCCTTTCGATCTTGAGATAATCTATTATCAGTAACCTCGATATGAAGAAGAAAAACACAGAACGAGCGCCTGATGATATCGAAATGAGAAGAATATTACTGTACAATAATTATGAAAAGTAAAATTGTTGAATGTAAATCATGATGAAAAAAAGAAAGTTAAAAGTAATCCAGAGCGGGTGAGTTGGGGGTTGATCGGAGAGACAAATAGCATAATAATAAATAACAATACGTCCAACATTCTCTCCCTCTCTCTCTCTCGTTTTCTATCTTCATCTCTCATAGTGTTTTCTGTTCCGCGATTTTTAATGAGATCGCGTTTCGACGTACTCCTATTAAAATAAAAAGAGCTGTTCATAATTATAACCTAAACCAAATTTGACCCTATCTGAAATATTCATTCAAAATATATAACAGTCATGGAAAGATAAAGGAATAATTAAAAAATGATTTAGTAAAATGTCACAGACGAAATGTGACATGATAAATGATTGTTTCTCTCTCTGTATGTCTCTTTCTCTCTCTCTCTCTCTCTCTCTCTAACTCGCTTTCTCAGCGCCATTTTCCATCTTCATCTTTGGTACTGTTTTCCGTTCTGCTATTTGCTTTTATTCTGAAAGTATTTATTTCGATCTTGAGATAAATTATCATACCATAACCTCGATATGGAGAAGGAAAACACAGAACGAGCGCCTGATGATTTCAAAATGAGAAGAATATTACTGTACAATAATTATAAACAGTAAAACTTTTGAATGTAAATCTCTGTTGCATCAAAATGATATGAAGAAAAAAGTTTATTATGCTATATTGACGGTACTTTTTACGTCGGACAGATATAAAGAAACACAAAAGAAAGTAACTAAAGAAAAAACATCGGAGCTGGGGGGTGATTGGAGAGACAATTATCATAATAATAAATACAGTAAAGACTACGTCCAACTTTCTATCTCCCCCCTCTCTCTCCCTCTCTCCCACTCTCTGTCTGTCTGTATGTCTGTCTTTCTATCTCTGTCTTTTTGTCAATGTCGTTTTGCATCTTCTTCTTTGTTTTATATTCCGCCATTTGCTTGTATGCCGCCATCATCTCTTCCTTGAGATAAATTATTATAACATATCCCTAATGATGTACACATTATACCTTATATTTATTATAGGGGACGAAAATAGAGAATGAGCGGCTGATAACGACTGAGAAGAATGTTACTGTACACAAATTATAGAAAGTAAAAGTTTTGATTTGGTTTGTAAATCTCTGTTGCATCAAAATAAAATAATACGTTCATTATAATGTTATTGACAGAAATAATATACATCGAACATTATATACTTTAGCACAAAATGGTTATCTAAAAGAAGGTGGACAACATAAGAGAAAGAATAAAACTTTCTCTTTTATTTATAAAAAAAATTGCATAAATTCCCTACACAAGCAGAAGAAATCTTGAAGAGGGAGACAGGAAAAAATATAAAAAGGACACAACAAATAAAAAAAAAAATAGGATTCTAGAGCGGAAGATGATAGGGGAAACGTTCCTAAGAATTGGCAAATTTTGACCTATATAGAATATACGAAAAGAGTTATGTCTTAGGCCCACCTACTGTTACGTAAGAGTTACGTAAGAGGAACAATGAACGTGGCCGAGGGTCAAGTTCGTTGTCATGGTTATAAACTCCAACAATAGAAGAGCAGAGGTAAGGTATTTGGGTGCGTGCTGTCATAAGCTTCTACAGGGCGCGGATTACGCTGCTCCCAATGAAGTACCAGCAGTATCAGTAATTGTGTATGGAAAGGTCTCAGCGAAAGTCAATATCTATGGGACAGACACCGCGGAACTGTATACGCTGCTATACGAATTTCTTGTGAGAGAAAACTTGACATGTTTATGAAAAAGTACAATTAGTCTATAGTGAATAATATGAAAGTACACAAAACAGGAGCAATGGGTAATGATAGTATATACTTTGGAAATACCCTCAAATCAACTAGTTTAGTGAATTAGTGGCAGGGAAAGGCAATTTTAGGCCTGTAAAGACGTCATTTACCTGCCTATAATGGGAACCTGGTATACCAGGTTCCCGTCTGTGAGTGCGCTCCACGGGAACCTGGTATACCAGGTTCCCGGAAGGAACGGGTTAACGCCGATAACACCAAAAAACAACAACATGAAACTGACCGCGCGGCCGCGGAACACGGGACTCGTTGCCTCTCCACAGCAAGCCACAGCCAAGGGGTCAGAGTTGATGGAATTACCGCTAGCTTGGCCGTAGCCATGCACCTCTACGTCGCGGACGATTTTGTGCATGTCCTTATCAAATGCAAAATAACTAATCAATGTAATCATCAGGTAAAATTATATCTCCGTGTCTCTCACCTTGTGCTAACTTTTTTTCTTTATCTCCTACTGAAGGAGGTTTCTCCATGGAACTCAAAATACTTCCCAGTAAATCCATTTAGCAGCGTGTTTATTATGTTTATCGACAATCAACTCAGCTGGGCCTGGGAAATTTATTGAGGGTAGCAGTCAAATTTAAAAGCTAGTTAGCATCGGATTACGTTTGCCGATCTATAGCGATCACAAATGAAACAACAAAAAACGGGGGTGGGGGAGGGTGGGAGGGGTATCACTTAAAAAAAAAAACTTTGAAGCCGTATAAGTATCATGCATCATACTATGATAATTAGGGGTAATTTCTCGGGATGTTCGCATTACCGTAACGTACATAGGTTTTTTTTTTTTTTTTAATTCATGAAAAGGGGCATATATTTTCGTTGTCACTATCGTTATGTGTACTTTATTAGCCAAAATAGTCAAATGTATTTTTGTACCTGCATTATAAAAGATGGCTGCATATAAAGCTGTTTGGCAAAAATGGGTCTGGTTTGTGGAAATTGATATTAAAAATAAAACGTACAAAAAATAAGGGGCAATTTCACCTCCACTAACAACTACAAATAACGTGAAGTTTAATATGGTAGTGGGCAGGTGCACTGAGATATAACAAACAAACTTTTGATCAGTACATGAGTAAAATATAAACCTGTGCATGTTTATCTAAAAAGAGATCGATCCGTGTATATGCATGAAGGATTGTAGGGTCTATACCAATGGTGTAATGATCGAGAGCCAAAATGTTTGGAGGGGGGCTAAGCCAGGAAAATAATTGAAATAATAGTAGGCGCCACAATGCATTCTACTCGTGTATCAATCCGATGAATCAAGATGGCCGGGGGGGGGAGGTATTATATCCCCCTATAAATGAGATAATGAATTATTATTTTCTTTTGCAAGGTCGCAGAGCGACTGAGCGATTCAGAGAAATTTCATTTCTTGTATTTTGGCAAAATTAATGCTTTTAAGGACGATTTTGATCACACAGGGAAATGAAAGTTTTAATTCTCTTTTATTTTAATATGCAGCTTTAATTCATCATTTTAACATTTTCCCCTCCAATTTAGAAAGAAAAATCCTCTCTAATTGTGTTATATAGGTTTACAGGTCTCTGTTTGAGATATTATAATCATATCATAATATTCTGTATATCAACTGAGATCGATGGAAGATTTGCAGTGCTCTCGTCTAACTGATTATAGTTTTCCCTCGATCTCTTAATTTTTTCCTCAGTTGAAAAAAGGAAACTTAATGTTTGGGGTGATAATTGCCCCGGATAATTGATCTCTCGTCCTGCTGTAAGGAAATCGTGTTAACAAAATATTTTTTTGTTGACATCTTCCTGGTCTTACATTGGAAAATTAAATAATTGTTATGATGCATATACCGGTATAGGAAATTCAGTCATTTTGATGTTAGACGACCTCGATTATGTTATTATAAAGTCGACAAACTCCAAAAGATAAAAAAATGAACAGGCCCTATAAAACGTCCCTCAATGGATACTTGTATACATCTATATATTTGCTGGAACAAGTGGAATTAATACGAAAGAAAGTGGCAGTGATCACTACGTGAAATAATGCCTTCTCTTTAATTTCTCTTTTTTCTCTCCAGCCTTTCATTTTATTTTTTTTGCGCATGTTTTTTTTTTTGGAGGGGGGGGGGGCTACGCCTATAAGGACTACATGCTCTCTTGTGATTTATTTATCTCATAGATATCTCTATGATTTATCTGTACGTCACTGCAAATTGGCAGCGTAATAAAATAGTGTGATAATTTCTATCAAATTCAGCTCTCCTACAAAACCAAAAGTATTTTTCCCGAGTTGTAAAGGTGGCCTGCTGATTTTATTTGTAAGTTCGATGCCGTTATGATGATTAAATAGTTTTCTAAAGAGAAATTAAGACATTTTATTCTGTAAAAGCTGATTTAAAGCTTAATTTTTAAGAGAAAAGTGTGTTACTCCTTTATTATGGTGTCCCATGTACCCATAGGTGTGTAGTGTAGTCTGTAGAATAATTGGGCGTTGACCTTCCAAGGCAAAGGCGAGACAACGGCAACGCACCCGGCCGCGCAACCACTCTAATGACTTTATATCTCGTGAACATGGACGGCATCATCAGTAAAAGTTTTGCAGTATTTCGAAATTCTTTCAACACTTATGGAAAGAGTGACCTAATCACCTAAAATTACCTTGACCTTGTCACTAAATTTTCTTTAAAAAAAATGGATATTGTCAAGTCACAAAAAGACAAGTCAAGTGCTCAGACTCAGACTCAGAGTCAGTAGGGGCGCTGGTCCGAGAATGAGGATCGTCAGCATAAACGAGGATATCCTTGTATACGCGGACAAATCGTCGTTTTTTTTTTCTTCAGCGCTCTGCGGGTTACGGGTTCCCGATTCGCGCTAGCAATGCGAAAAACAGATTCTGCGTAATAAAATACCTCCAGTTCACCGTCTACTTTTATGGGTTGTCCGTCTTCCCGAGGATTTATCGCTCATAACGTGAAAGTCTCTGTACAAAGTCAATGTAAAATGCATCAAGAAAATCATCGCGGAACCCGTTTTTCGCATTGCCAACGCGCAGATCGGAAATTAGAATCGTCAGCGAAAATGCGAACGATCCTTATTTTTGCGGACGCGCCTGTCCGAGTTTACGCAGACGATCCTCGTTTGTGCGGACGATCCTTAATCTCGGACCAGCGCCCCTAGTGAGAGTCAGAAGATTGTTTGTTTGTTTGTTTTTTTTCTGCTTAAAAATATGACCTTACCCTAATTCTTCATTTATCGAGACGATGTCAATGTTATAAAAACTGTATGTTGAAATTGAGATTCTCACTTTGTATTATATTCTTGCTTTCATTTTAATTAAGGCAATTATTCTCTAATTATTCTTTAATTCTCGAATTCTATCTAAATCATCTGTAATGTAAACTTATGTGCATGAACTTTGGACTTGTAATTGTGTTCTTTTGACACTTTTCCCAAATGTTGTGCATTCGGTTCTGATATCAAATTTTGAGGTCTTAATATTTCCTCCCAATTACAGTCTAGAATGTTATACTCGTTCTACTCCTGTAAATTTGATTAAACATTATTTAGCATAAAATAAGATATCATGGATCAAAGCTGACATTAAAGCCCCTCTAAAGTGTTGGGAGCCCCAAAAATTTGATGGCAAAATATCACTTAAATTTTATCATAATGTGAAAGAGGATGTCATTTAAGACACAAAATTTAGGTTTTCTGCGTACAACAGAAAACCCAAATTATGTATTCTTTTATCAATATTTGTCTTCAAACACATTTTTTGGGGAAAATCTTTGCAGAAGTGATTTTGGGGCTCCCAACACTTTAGAGGGGCTTTAAAAAAATATTGTACAAACTGTGGCGGGTCATTCCATCAATTCATCAATCAGGGCTCAACACTAACTAAACTTGAAAAATTTGGTTGCCCTATCAGCCAGATTTACATGTAAAAAATGTTAGGGTTTCCCATGGCACATGTGAATGAGTCCGAGTCATTTCTTGGACAAGTTGAGGGGAATATATTTTTATTGTGTAATCTGTTAAACTTTCGTTGTTGAAATTAACCAAGAGTCCGATGACTCCTTCATTTTTGCTGTGTCTAATATAGTAATATTGAGAAGAAGATGACATGATACAACAGATACAACCTTTAAAAAGTTTGTTTGTTTTCAGTCTTTCATATCAGATCATTTTTCTCTGTTTGTGCTTAGCTATCTAGTACCAAGGAAGTGGCAAACCCAGACTCTTCCATCGCTGAGTTGATTATGCACACCTAGTCATCATGGGGAATCAGCTGACTGGTGTGGCCCCGTCTCAGATCCTTCCCGTAGAGCATTACCTGACGGATGTGTCCGATTACGAGTTCGACCACAGTCTCGGCAGTACCCGATTCTTCAAAGTAGCAAGAGCAAAATACAAGTAAGTTTGGATTCTATTCTGTCATGTGTTTTCTTGATTATGTAGCATTTGTTCTGAGCTTTATTTCATCAAAGATATAGGCAGGGCTCGACACGAGCAATCAGTCGGGATACATTGGCACCCAAAATCTAAGTCTGGACCACAACGTTTTGAAGTTTTTACATAGAGCCCATGCATACAGACTGTGAAAAGTTTAGTCTGGACCCTCTTAAAGTTAGTGTGGAGCGCTAATATAGGATTAGGGTTTGGGTTGTAGGTTAGGTTTTGGATTAGGGTGAGATGTAGGGTTTGTTTTGGGTTGAAGTTACAATTATCGTTAGTGGTTAGTGTGTGCAATTGACCATGGCGCAGTTGGCTTTGAAGAATATGTCTTACATGCTTTCCCGATAAAGAAATACTAAGAGAACACAGACTTTTCAGGGTTGGAACTAGTAAATGGCATTTTTATTACTGTAAAATATTTTTATATCCTTCAGAAAAATTTGTAATATATGAAAATCTCATTTTTACCAACTCAGCAATCTTGAATAAGTATGTTTCTTATGACTGTTTGTTCTTTCAGAGAAGGATTAGCTGTGGTGAAGGTGTTTGTGATCCATGACCCCTCCTTGCCACTCAGATCATTCAAAGAAAAGATTGAAGAGATCAAGACCAGACTCTCCAATGGCTCCAACTGTCTACCCTTCCTTAGAAGCACAGTAAGTTGAAAAGAAAACAAACAGACAAACAAACAAAACAACAAAATAACAACAACAAACCAAAACAAAATATCATGTTCCGGGGTGAAGGGTATAAAAAAAAATATATCATTGGAGTTTTGAGAATGATACAGTCAAACCTGTCCATAGCGACCGCCCAAGGGAAACACAAAAAGTGGCCTTTGTAGACAGGTGGTCTTTGTAGACAGGTTCCTTTAGTACATGTTTCAATGAGAAACCATTTTCAAGGGAAATCAAAACTGTGGTCTTTGTAGACAGGTGGTCTTTGTAGACAGGTGGTCACTAAAGCAGGTTTGACTGTATTTATTAATGGAAGCAACCAAAACATGTGTAATTATGTAAAACTAAATTAAAACCTGTGGTTGATCGATTAATTGATTCATATATATATATTGACCAATTTATCGACTGATAAGCAAGTATTCTTGTATTACTGCCAGCTAGAGAAGACCTATGATTCTAAGTCTTATCTGAGTCACTAGGTAATCAAAGATGAGTGCTGGACCAAATCACATTAGCATTCTAACTTGTTCTGGAACGAAACTGGTAATATTGAAAATGATTGGTCTTGTCTCTGGAATACAACATTAATATATTGGGTAAATTGTCAAAACTTGACATATTCATATGCTTAAATGATAAAAAATGTCAGAGGGAAGGAAGGAAAGAGGGAGGAAGGGAAGGAAGGAAAGAGGGAGGAAGGGAAGGAGGGAGGGGGAATGATTTTTAAGGTATGTTTATCAGAAGTGGATCTATAGAGCCTAGACCACTTGTTTGGGCCAATGCTTTCATCCCCTCTGTACTTTGTAATAATCCATAAATCACTTTCTACAGCTATCTGATAAAGCAGCCCTTCTGTTTCGTCAGTGACAACAACAAAACAACAAAATAACAACAACAAACCAAAACAAAATGATCATGTTCCAGGAGGGGGGTGGTGAAGGGTATGAAAAAAAAATATCATTGGAGTTTTGAGAATGATATTTATTAATGGAAGCAACCAAAACATGTGTAATTATGTAAAACTAAATTAAAACCTGTGGTTGATCGATTAATTGATTCATATATATATATTGACCAATTTATCGACTGATAAGCATGTATTCTTGTATCACTGCCAGCTACAGAAAACCTATGATTCTAAGTCTTATCTGAGTCACTAGGTAATCAAAGATGAGTGCTGGACCAAATCACATGAGCATTCTAACTTGTTCTGGAACGAAACTGGTAATATTGAAAATGATTGGTCTTGTCTCTGTAATACAACATTAATATATTGGGCGAGTTGTCAAAAATGGACATATTCATAAGCTTATGTTAATCAGAATTCAATCTATAGAGCTTTGACCACGTGTTTGGGCCAACTGCCCCCATCCCCTTTGTACTTGGGACTAAATCCATCATCTCTTTCCACAGCTATCTGATAAAGCAGCCCTTCTGTTTCGTCAGTATGTGCGCAACAATCTCTACGACCGCATCAGTACCCGACCCTTCCTTATCTCCATTGAGAAGAAGTGGATTGCATTTCAATTGCTTTGTGCATTGAATCAAGCTCATCTAGTTGGGGTAAGTGACCTTTTGATCTTTAATATGGATGAGTGTTTAGTATTAATATGGTTGTATGACATGTATCAAGCTCTAGTATACTATTCAGAAACCTGTTAAACTTTCCCTTTTCCCCTCCATTCTTGTCTAAGTCATGTTTGTCTATTTTCTAGTATTCAGACCCATACAGCAGAACTGATCCTTTGTTACATCTTAGTACTCTTGCTTCAATTTTTTTTGGGGGTCTCTCAGTGTGTTTCCAAGCTATTAAAATGGATTCTTTGCTACAGACTACCATTGTATATCAATATACTTCCTAAATATTTGAATTATTATGGCATATTATTAAATTTGCCAGTTTAAAAAGTAGTAACCTCCTGTAGGGAATTCTGCCTAGTAATGGCTTCATGATGAACATTTGCCCGTCTCAATTCCGATGATTGTGGTAACACTTTTTAGAGACATTATCGATGTATTGTGAGCTATACAAACCAGAATATTATTACATGTACTATTATTATTCCTAATGTTTCCTATTGTTTTCAAGAAATGATGGCATAATAGCTTATTATACTAGAGGTGTCGTGGTCTAGGGGATACGTCGTCGGACTGACGATCACAAGGTTTGCGGTTCAAGTCCTTTCGCGGCACTAGTGTCCCTTGGCAAGACATTAATCTACATTTGCCACTCTCAGCCCAGATGGTAAATGGGTATCGGCAGGAAGGAATTACTTGTATGCTGTGAGCACTGATACGGTAGCCTAGCGCCTTGAGCACCTTACAGGATGGATTTGTATGCTATATAAATATCCAATATTATTATTATTATTATTTCATTTTGAAAACCCAGGTTTGTCATGGAGACATCAAGAGTGAGAACGTGATGGTGACTGGTTGGATCTGGGTTCTACTCACAGACTTTGCCAGCTTCAAGCCAACCTATCTTCCAGCCGTAAGTACCCACCAGTCACTGTTGAGGGGGACACTCCAATGGACCGGTCTACTATCATATTCAAATTTATGGATGTTTCTTTCCGGGGGACCTAGTGAAGAGTCATTCCATTAACCTGTTATTAATGAATGAAATACAATACTTGGAATCCAGTCTGCATACATTACTTGTTGCTACGTCGGGCAAGCTTTGGGGAAGCATTCAGGATGCCAAGAACTACCTTTCTTAAAACAGTATGCATAAAATTTGAATATGTTAGTAAACAGGTCTATTGAGCAACAGACCGCAAGGCCATCAATGTTGCTTGTCAGACTTGTGGTCTGTAGCCAGATATTGTGCAGTCAAAGTCTTGATTGTTTTGATTGGATATGATGTTTATGATTGCAGAATGTATGGGTTGATATCACTGTGAAATTGTCAATAAAAACAATGGGTGGTATTCTCATAAGTTAAAGGTACTATGTCCCATTTGCAGGCCTAAAAAATGATAAGGTTAAATTCCAATGGCATTTGAAAGACAATACTAATTTAGAACTTCCCTAAAAAAAAGGGGGCTTGAAAATATCTTAAAGTGGGAAAATAACGACTATTAGTTGTCGAATCGACTTAGGAGCTATAGAGCCAGTAAGTAATAGTCTGATTTTTCAGACCATTGTACCGAATGGTCGTACGTTTTATGCTGCGCAAAGATTCAATCAGTTTAATTTTGGCCATTACAAGAAGTGGGTTATTGATGTAGACAAATGCTCATGTACCCTTTACAGCTCATTTTATGTATGTTATTACCAAAGATGAAAAAGCCAGTCAGTCACTCAATAGTGTCTGACAGTGAAGTCTAGCAAGTAAACGGGTTTCCTTGCATAATTTGAATATTAGGACACTGCTAACGTTTAAATTTCACAGATAGGACATACATGACATATTCATAATTCCTGCAAAGTTCTACAGAATTTGATGTTGGCTGCAAAAGGGACATAGTATCTTTAAGCCGGGACTAAGTCCAGACTAAACAAGAATTTTAGTTCACACTTCTATGGAATGCTAGGTTTCATCTTCCTCCTTCAATATTCATGACAAAGATAATCTACCAAAGACTTTATTGAAAATTGGTTCATACTCATATTATCTTTTTCTTCCCAGTTCATCGCAAAATTAATATTTTGGACACTTTTCATTGCAGGATTAAAATAATCTGTACAGGGTAAATGAGTTGGCAACAGGCACTCCATAAAAGTGTGAACTAGTTAAGCCAGGCTTAACTTAGTACGCGCTATCGGAATACCACCCAATGACTTTATTGTGGTGATGGTGGCTGTGAAGAATAGTAATGACTATGAAGATGCTTATATTGTGTTAATAAAAGAAATGGGTGATGTTGATGGTGTTGATAATGATGATTATGATGATTTTGATTATAATGATATTGATGATGATGATTATGATTATGATGATGATGATGATGATGATGATGATGATGATGATGATGATGTCATTAATGATAATAAGGGCAATATTAGTGGTGATGATTGCTTTGTTTGAAAAATTGCTATAATGTTGCTGATGATTGTTATTTTTATGATACTGATAATAAATTTAAGTGAATGTACATTGTTGCCTGTGATGATGATGATATGTTAAATAACAAGTTTGGTGAGTGTAATGATGGCTATGTTGGTAATGATTATGATGCTGCTGGCACTTGATAATGATGTTGATGTTAATCATGGTCTGTGATGGTTTTGATGATAATGGTGGTTGCAAATGATTTTGGTGTTGATTGTCTTGATTCATTATTATGATGGTGGGGAAGAGTTTGATAATGAAAATTATGAAAAGAACAGCAAGTAGGAAATATGAATATCTCTTCATTCAATGGTACATTGGCACTTGTTACTTTTACAAAAGTAGCCACAATGATGACCTTTGACATATGATTGTAATCTTTTCTTCCCAGGACAATCCTGCTGATTTCTCATTCTTCTTTGATACCTCCCGCCGTCGTACATGCTACATTGCCCCTGAGAGGTTCGTAGAGGGCAGCAGCTCACGGCCGGTAGACAGTGCAACGTCCGAGACAGTAGAGGGCCTCCAAGTTAGGCAGGATGTGAAGGGAGGGGAACTGACTCCTGCCATGGACATATTCAGTGTTGGGTAAGAACAGTCTCATACTTTACTGGTTATAAATTAACAGAATAAGGCCTTTTTTCATGTGCACTTAAGTTGCATTATATCAGAAAGAATTTTTATAAGACACTGTTACATGTTTTATTCATAAATCGGTACCACATGGTCATCTGGATACTTAAAAAAAACTCTAATTTGCTCATAAAGATTTGTAAATTGGCAACACATGGTCATATGAAAAATGAGCTACTTGTTTGCTTTCAGGTGTGTGATTGCTGAGCTCTTCACGGAGGGAAATGCGCCCTTTGACCTCTCTCAGCTCCTAGCCTATTGTAGTGGAGCATACTCTCCTGATGCTGTGCTGGAGCAGATTGAGGATGAACACATCAAGGTGAAAAAGAGGACAAGAAAGATAATAATAAGTACATTTGGCATGTCCACATTATCTGGTGCATCTGGAGTTTTGTACTATCTTGTTTACAAAGAGTTTCATTGCACATGAAATAAATTACAGTTCTTGTTAAGACCTTTGTTGAGAATTTTGTTATAAGTCTGCCATGAAGTTCAATTTTTTTGAGATGGGGAAAGTAATTTGAAGTATATAACACTAATAAGGGAGTCAAATCATTTGGAAAGTATGGGCTAGTTTACAAAGAGTTTCATTGCACATAAAATAACTTGCGGTTCTTGTTGTAAGTAACGGCAGCGATGGTGGGGATACAAGGAGCAATGAGTGTAGACACTAACTAATCAGTAGTAAATGATCTTCAATATCTTTTGAAAAGAAAGCATGTACAAGTCCATTTCCCTATGACATCTCAGTTTTGTTGTTGTCCCATTAGTGAACGATCAAGAGTCGCATGATGTATTCTGTCATTACCCTAGATTGGTCTTGTCACTTGTGTAAGCTTTCATGAATGATGTCTGAAGGAGTGAGCCAGTTACCTTGCCTTAGTTGATACAGTCAAACCTGTCTATTAAGGCTACCCAAAGGGAAACAGAAAAAGTGGCCACTGTTGACAGGTAGCCTTTCTAGACAGGTTCTACAACAAACATTTCTCTCTTGAGAGAGACAAAATACATGGCCACTATAGAGAGGTAGCCACTTAAAAAGGTTTGACTGTAGTAGGAAATGTGGGTGTCCTATAGGGTGGAAGGCATACATGTAGTATTCCTTGTTGCAACTCTTATTTTCTGATTTCACAATCCCATTCACATATTTATTCAATTCTTTTGAACTGCATTACTCAAGGCTTCTTCATTACAGTAAGCTGGAAATAAATGGCAACCTTATTATTAATGTTTCAAACCTTATATTGTTTGTTCCCTAGGATCTCTGTAAACACATGCTACAGAAAGATCCATCCAAACGAATGTCTGCAGAACAGTACCTAGTGAAGGGGCGTGGCACTGCGTTCCCGGAATTCTTCTATACATTCCTTAAAGTTTACATGGGGGAGTTTGCCGGTGTCCCTATCTACCCGGCTGATGAGAAAATAGCAAGGTAGGAAGCAGGGGTCCGGATTTGCTTGGGTAGGGGCAGAAGGAGCAGTTGCCCTCCTGGGGGCGGTTTCTTGAAACTGTCATAAGTCCAACTTCTTAGACATCTCATTGGAACGTGTGTTATAGAATTAATACCTGTTTCTATGGGATGTCCACGAACTTAGACTTACGTCGGTGTCAAGAAACTGGCCCCAGATCTCCATAATCAAAGAATTTAATGTGGAAATACAAACTACCTGGCAGGTGAGAAAATGGTAAAGCAGAGAGCAGAGGTATTGATTGGGCCAACCAAAAAGGGCACTTGTTCTCCTTTCCTCCCAATGATTACAGAATTCACTGTGTCTCCTATTGCAATATGTGCTCTTTTGATCATCATCTTTGCCTTTTTATCATGAGGTTTGTAAACTCTTATATAGAGCATGGATAATCACTAATGGGGAACATTCAAATAACATTTGTTTCTGATCCTGTTTATTGATTTTACTGATGATGAATGGTGAATCTTACACATGGAGACTGTGTTGCATAGGGTTGTGCAGATGTTTATCAATCATTTCTGATTTGGTTTCATTAACAGGCTGACTAGAGATTCCAACTCTACACAAATTTGCATCCGCCTATAAGCACTTTTTCAATGGTTATTACTGTATTCAAATGTAACAAAGCATAATCATTAACATGATTTAAACTATGAAATTGTTTTCAGCTGAAATATGTTTGATGAAATCACAGATTTAGGGGAAAAGTGATAGTTTTATTTCAGTTTTCCTACCCTCCTGTCTAAGGATGTTATATCTCTATCAAGACTAGTATTTTTTTTTCCTCCGTAGACTGCGTAAAGACATGGGTAGTATCATGCAGACTCTAGTAGCCAACATGGAGGATGGGGAAAACAATCAGCGCCATAGCAACAACGGACTGGTAATAGTCCTGTCTCTGGTCACATCTTGTTTGAGATCACTCAAGGTAAGTCTGACAAATTATTTCATTTTCACCAGTCTGAAGTGCAAGATACTTGTAGCTGAGGTGAATAATGTAAAGGATCCAAGGTCAAAGGTCATTAGTTAAGAATCTTGTTTCTGTAATAACTTATATAAGATTTTGACATGTGGTTGTTGGGTGAATATAATTTGTAGCTGTAATACAAATTCAATCCAAAGTCTTCTGGACAGTGCAATAAACCAAGGAAACAATCACTACCGGTAAGTAAAATTCTTTAAAACATAGAATTTGGGAGTGAATGATTTCTGTTTAGATGCTTGTACCAGAAGTTTAGAACATGAACACAAGGAAAATGTATCTTCAAACACACTATTAAACAATGATACTTTCACTTGTTATTGTAGAGTTTGGGCAAAATTTTTGAAATTCGTATTTCCTGTTAAAAAAACACAGCAACAACTCAACTATGTGACAATGAATAAAGCTCTCTTTATAGCAAAGTAATTTTGGGGGTTCCACTTTAATACTGTACAAGGTTTTGATATAAAGTGGTTATTTTCTTGGTCTCAAGGAGCTTGTTGTAATGAGGTTCCACTATATTTCTTTTTCTTTTATTAAGTTCTGTGTCTCCAGACTGGGTGCTCTGGACATCATGTTGATGATTGGTAAACATTTACCAGATGACATCATACTGGACAGAATCATTCCTTGTATTGTAAGTACATACTACTAATACTACTAATTCTTATTTGCTTAATAATGCAAATGCTTATTTTTTATTTGTGTCATTAAGAGGTTAGAACTTTTCTTCGAAGAGTCAGAAGGAAAACAAACTAATCGTTTTGGAATTATAACTCCATATAAAGTACAACAGATCATTATCTGCCATGCATACCAATTGTATGGGGGAGTATCCATTACAGAAGAGGTGCTGTCAAACAATTTTTGACAAATGTTTAGTAAACTGACTGAGTGAGTAGCTCATTTTTTTCAGAATTTACAAGTACATGTAGCTTCATGAAATGTAAAAATGATTCAGTACACCTGTGAAGGGAATACTCAGTGTTTCTGATATTTCTTCTTTTTGTAAAGTTTGCTTGTGACTATTTCATTACCTTATTCGTCTAATTTATAAATGCTTTCGCACAGCTCCATTTTGTACATGATCCCTTCCCAAGAGTACGAGCAGAGGCCATCCGTACGATCACCCAGACGCTCATGTTGGTTAAGTCTGTCCCGAGAGGGTAAGAAATGGATGTAGGGGTGCCAATGGAGAGATAGACAATAAAATATATCCATAATCTGTTGACAATTTCAATGCCACAACCGACAAGTCTCAGTTTGGCATTTTAAAAAGAAGGTTGAATTTTAGTATAGATGAAAATAAAAATTGTGAATTTAATCATGCTTTGTATTCCCTTGAGGAGAACCGAAGTCTGTCTTGGGTCTCATGCTTTGGGTTTCACATTTTCCTTTACTTTCTTTGTACTTGTCAACCTTTCACCCATAGATTGCTTGGTACAAATGTAATAGCATTTAGGGGCTGATTTTATGCATACTTGCTGAATAAATATTAGTTTCTACAGTGATAAGCCTCCTTTAAGTTCTGTACTTAGAGAAGCTACTAGTGCATGTGCATATAATAGGGTATTCATAATCGAGAAGTCAAGTAAATTTTGCCTCTGTTTACATTTATTACTCAAACATGTGTAAATTTGAGTATGAACGAGGAGAGTACTTATTGATACTTGCAGTGTTTAGGGCTAGTAGTTAAGACCATTATTGATGATTAGCTTTAGGGATGAAATAAAGCAACCAATGATGATGATGATGATGGTGATGACGATGATGATGATGATGATGATGATGATGATGATGATGATGATGGTGGTGGTGGTGGTGGTGGTGGTGGTGGTGGTGGTGGTGGTGGTGGTGGTGGTGGTGGTGGTGGTGATGATGATGATGATGATGATGATGATGAAAGTACAAGTATGTACTATTTCAAAAAGTTGATGCGATGAAATATGAAAAGAAAGATTTCATTGATAGAAAGATACAAAAATCATGCATTTGTTTTGTTTTCTTTTATGTTTTGTTGCAGGGATGCCAACATATTTCCTGACTACATTCTTCCAAATTTGGTAAGTGAATCTAATGATCTGTCTAATCTGTTGAAACTGATGACTGCATTGTGCTGCAAATACATGGTATCTAAAAACAGTCGTGAAGGCACTTGTTTGGGATATTAGTATGAGAAATAATCTGATTCACACATGATAATAAAAAAGTGTTATACATTAATGAGATATTTTTAGTACAGACTCTTAGGATAAAGTTCTCCACTTATATATTTTCATGTTGATTTATCATTGACTA
Source organism: Mesocentrotus franciscanus (assembly GCA_037976565.1). Classification (NCBI taxonomy): domain Eukaryota; kingdom Metazoa; phylum Echinodermata; class Echinoidea; order Camarodonta; family Strongylocentrotidae; genus Mesocentrotus; species Mesocentrotus franciscanus. The sequence goes on from CP137682.1 coordinate 19,495,645, forward strand.
CATCTGTTAAAAGGATCTAAATGTTTTTGCACTATAATAGACAGTTTACCTTTACGACTGCATGATAAATATCGCTATAGGCTTAGACATGAGAACATCATGTATTCTCTGTGTAAATACTGGAGTCATTTTTAACTTTACCGTTCCAGTCTAACATAGCTCAGGATCCCATAGACATGGTGAGGATGGTGTATGCAGAGAACATTGCCGTGCTGGCGGAGACCGCCCTCAGGTTTCTGGAGATGGTACAGCTGGACCAGAATGCTGCTCAGAGCGGAGAAACGGACGGTGTTCAGAATCCAGCGCAGTATCAGGTATGAAAGGAAACCAATCACCAATGTACTTGAAAAAAATGAAGCATTACTTAAAATGGCCGTATATAAAGTTGAGATATTTTATCCATATATATTCATATTTATATATACAATGAAACCTGTCTATAAAGACCACCCCAAGGGAGACAAGATAAGTGGTCTTTACAGACAGGTGGTCTTCATGTACAGGTTCCTTTAATACATGTTTCAATGAGAAACCATTTTTAAGGGAAACAAGAAATGTGGTCTTTGTAGACAGGTGGTCGCTAAACCAGGTTTGACTGTATATACATACACCAATAGAGAGAGAGAGAGAGATGTCATGGTCCAGTGGATACATCACGACACTGGATTACAAGGTTTTTCAATTCGAGTCCAACTATGGCACTAATGTCCTTGGGCAAGGCATTAATCTACATTTGCCACTCTCCACCCAAGTGTTGTAAATGGCTACCTGGTAGGAATCTATTCCCTGAATGCTATCCACGCCATGGGGCAACAGGGCCAAAGCAAGAGAGATAATACTTCTTTGTAGGCGCCTTGAGCACCCCTTTGGGATGGATATGTGCTCCATATGAATGTAACTATTATTATTATCGCTGAAAGAGATTTGTTCTGTATGTTTCTTGGTTCCATGCTGGTATACAAATGTTTAAATATCAGTTTCAGTTTCAGTTTCAGTATGGGTTTCTGTAGAGAAACTGCAAGTTTAATACTCTCCAGTGAAGAAGATAAAATCAAACTTTTTATTGAACTAACACACATGCAAGTTTAATTCTTCTTTCACATCGAGAAACACCCAAGTTTCTAGAAGAAGATGTTTGAATGCATGATAGAAGGAAATAGACCCACAATTTATTGAATTTATGACATATTTCAGACTTTCTGTATGCATTGTTAAAATACTCTTTTGGAAAGGCTTGGCTCAATCAACCAGTTAGTCAATTAATTCAATCAAATTGATATTCTTTTTTTTCTTTCAGGCAAGTTATGATGATGAGCTTCAGAACCTACATGGTATGATCCAGCAGAAGGTTGTCACATTACTCAGTGATCCAGTAAGTTCAAGTTTTCTTCTTGGCATTAAGAGAAATCTCAATAAGACCCACTGATTTTTTAGTGTCAGTACAATGAAGAAGTTGAGAGAGAATAGCATGTAAACTGGTCACTAGTACACTTACATCACCAGAAGTTGTGCTCGTTCAGAGGCTAAAGTTAAGGAGCACCACATACATGTAGTTCCTGCTCATAGAGTTTGTGTATGGTAGAGAACAGGCTTTGAATTGACTTTTGAGCACGCATATGTGCATGTGTCACAACTATCTCTCTTATGATGCTATGGTCGCTGCAGTAAAGCACCATCAGTACTGGAATATCCTGCAGAAGAGATGTGAAAATGATTAACGGTAATGTTCTAAATTGTTATTAATTGATATTCCTGCAATATTACATGCTTCAGGATATAAAATCTTTTCACCCCAAGAGATTGTGTAATATTATTCAAATCAAAATGAAGGGTACAGTATATGTACATTGATTGTAAATTCTGAAAAGCACAACTTCTTGATGTAGCATTCTGCCAATGGTTGGATTTATGGGCATGCATACATATAACTGATAATGCATTATTAAATGAATTATTTCCACAGGAAAACATTGTAAAGCGGACCCTGCTAGAGAATGGTATCACCCGTCTGTGTGTGTTCTTTGGACGTCAGAAAGCCAACGATGTCCTTCTCTCTCATATGATCACGTTTCTTAATGACAAGGTAGGATCTCATATTCTCTGTAATCTTAGGGAAATTCTCAGTCCTAATTGACATTTATTTCTTAAATTCCTTTTAATTTGTTTGCGTGGTAGGATGCTGAACACCATGGTAATAGAATCCATAATCATTTGCCCTTACCATAACAATGTAGAAGAAATCATTCTCAAAGAGTAAAGATAGTGTATGTTAGGTCCTGATAGGTCCGCATTTTGAATATTGACCCTTGAACGACATTGGGATGTGCCTGAAGTAACCATGAATTAATCACTTTATAAGATTCTTCCTTGTGTGTCTACTTTACTCTTGAAATGAAGTTGAATATCTCTTTTCTATTAAGATTAAAAAAAAAATTAAAACACATATTTTGTTATACATTGTGCATACGGGCAGGATTCCTATGATTTGATTAGTAATACATGCATCTGTAATGAGCTTTTAATTGAGAAGTTAGTATCAAATGCCACATATGTCTATTATATGTTTGTATGTGTATCATTATTTTGCCCATTACAGGAGGACTGGCATCTCAGAGGGTCATTCTTTGATAGCATAGTGGGCGTGGCTGCGTACGTTGGATGGCAGAGCTCATTCATACTTAAACCTCTTCTACAACAGGTGGGTCATTCATCTTACTACAGTATGTTACCCTCTATTCTGCCTGGGGTAATGAATGGATCAAAGATAAATGGGAGTACTGGTAAGAGGGAACAATTTTGAAGCATGGGTTACAAATCTTGACGCTAGAATTAGGTGAAACAAATTTCATTTGAAACAGATGCCTTGTCTGGTTGGCCTCAAAGTGGTCTTGATTTACATGACTAATCAGTAGATTCTGGGGTATTAGTCGACTTGGTCCACATTTGTGCATTTTCATGTATATTCATTCAAGCTTTGAAGAGGATTTGAATTAATGATAGACCTAAAAAACAAAAAATGGATAAGGAACACACCAGTAGGTACAAACTACAAGAAATCAAATATGAACAGGAGCTGTAAAAGATTAAGGAAAGAAAAGAAGGTAGAAAATGGGCAAGAAAAGGAAGCAGATAAAGAAGGAAAGAGCAAGGAACCAGACAGTATAAAGAAACTGAGGTAAAAACATGAAAAGTCAGTAGGAAAATACTATTAATGAAAGATGGCAGATGAAGAGCTCTTGTATCCTTGGCTATCCCACAGGGCTTGACTGACCATGTAGAGCAAGTCATCTGCAAAGCCTTGCACAGTGTTACAGGTTTAAGTTCAGGTTAAACTTTATGATTAGGGTTGGGGTCAGGATAAGGCCAGAGTGTCAGGGTTAGGTCTTAAGGGCTAGGGTCACTTGTGTGGTGGGGTATTCTGCAGTTGTTCAGATACAGTATAGGTGTCGTGGTCTTGTGGATACATCGTCAGACTGACGATCACAGAGTTCACAGTTCAAGTCCCGCCGCTGCACTAATGTCCTTTGGCCAGACATCAATCTACATTTTCCATTCTTCACCCAGGTGTTTAATAGATACCGACCAGTAGGAAGGAATTCATTGAATGCTATTAGCCCTGATATGGTAGCCTAGCAGAGCTGGGGTTATATTGGAGCGCCTTGAGCACCTTACGTGGTTGATATGTGCGCTATAGATATAAATTTCCAATATTATTATTGTATCAATGATAATCCTACACAATTTTTTCCTGCACCACAGGGATTAACAGACCATGAGGAACAGGTCATATGTAAAGCCTTGAAGAGTGTTACAGGTCTGGTCCAACTTGGCTTACTTCAGAAGCCTGCCCTCCTAGAAATGGCCTATGAACTTGTACCATACGTATGCCATCCAGTGAGTATAAGATTATCAAGTCAATGCCATAAAACATAACAAAAACAAGTATGGTAGTGCCATGATTTGAAATTCAAAAGGAAAAAAGTGAGAAATATCCATGCGTTCCTCCTCCTCTTCAACAGAGTAGGATTTGAAGTGTTCCAATACCATCCAAACCATCACTGACTTTAACTACCTTTAATCCACAATGGAATTCTTAATTGTTCAAAAATACCTTCTGATGACATTTAAACTGCATTATTGTATTTCATCCTGATTTAAACTACGTTAATGAACTTTGTCATAATTTGCTTTCATTGCTCTATAATTGATGTTGATAAGTGCTTTGATTAATCTTGTTCTTATTTTGATATTTCTTTCATTCGTGAATTAGTAGTTATCTGTAATGTTGTTGTTTTATTATTGTAAAGCACATTGATAATTTTTCCGATGATGAAATGCTATATAGAAACCTAGGTTATTATTATTAATGATTTACTTAGTTGATATTCTTCTTGAGCTACAGCTCAAATACTAATATTTCTTCTTTCTGGTAGAATCTGTGGATTCGTCAAGCCACGGTTGGTTTCATAGCTGCCATTGCCAGGACTCTCAACATCGCTGATGTCCATTGTAACCTGACACCACTCCTATTACCTTTCCTTAAGAAACCAATCATACAGATTGATAAAGAGGTTTGTCTTAATGTATCTTTGAAATGGTATTCTCTTTTATTGTTTTACAGTTGGCAGTTATATATTTTTTAAAGATGTGCTTTGTAGTCTGACACCAATCCTACTACTCTGTATAAGAAAAGGACCCAGGTTTGCGTCCTACTTATATAAATGATGATAAGAACGATAGTGATACAAAGACTTGATTCCTTCCTTCCAATATTGACCAAGTCATTAATGTTCCTTGTATTATGAATTATCTCAAATTGGGAAATAAGCTAAAACTGTTTGTCTAAATTTGCAAATTTGATGTTGCTTTCTGGCCAGCAGATCTGGTTGTAAATGTATCTTTATATTAAAAATGTTATTGTGCAGGCCATCATCATGAGCGTCCTGAAGTGCCCCGTATCTCGAGCCGTCTACGACTACATCCTCCGCTCGCAGATAATCATCGACTTCTTTGACAACCTGACAGACAGGCAGCTGATACGTAACCTGTGTAGACCAGGTTACAAACCAGAGTACAACGAACTAGAGATTGGACAAATGGCACAGGTATGGAGTATCTGTGTGAAGGTGTTTGTTCTAAAAATGTTTGAAATCCATGTTATTTTTCTTTCCTGCCTAACTTGATATTGTGAGGAGGAACAAATGGTCAAATATCTGCAGAGAACTTAAATTCTCACAGAATCTAACAAAACTTACACTGAATTTTCAAGATTACAAATAAATGACATGTGCCAAATGATTTTTGGAAAAAATGTACCGGTATAGGGGTTGAGTAATGAGCATAGAAAAATAAGGAAATCATGATAAGTAGGCCCGACACCATGTGCTTAACACAGGTCACTGTGTGCAAATGAGAGTTTTTATTGAAGATGATTTCCAGCAAGTTATGTGGGGTTGTTTTTATTTTACTGGTTCAAACAATCAATCCACTGCAGGATAGGCAATTCAGAATGAATAATAGCCATGTTCTCTCAACATACGATACCATACCAGAGCTCAAGATTAACTTTAAAAGAATACAAGGTCATGCCCTTTTAGCCCTTGTCAGTTATTTACCTCTTTATAAGCAATGTTTGCTGTATTAATTTTGATCATTAAACAATTAAACAGTTTACATTTTGTTAAAAGGAATAACTGTGAATTTCATTTTGATTTTATCAGTGTGCAGATTTATATCAAGAGACTAGACCTTTTTTCTCCATTTTCAATATCCTGCTCTACAATGTTCTTTTGAAATGGCAATGTTGTTTTTTAACTTTCCTAGATCATGTCTGCATGATTTAAAAGTTGCATACCATACAAAAGATCTTGTCTCTGTAATTCTTTGCAATTTTTTCACCTCCAGCTTCTGAGGAAGTTACAGTCGCAAGGGATGACAGAAGAAGACGAAGATAAACTCCTCTTCCTGAAAGAGATCATGTTGAAGCAGTCAAAGGCTAAGATTGGGTAAGTCTATGCAGTCAAAACTGTTTATAAAGGCCATCCAAAGGAATCTCTATTACACCATTACCGTATTTGCCGGCGATAAGGCCGCACCGCCGCATAGGCCGCACCCCCGATTTTGACATTTCAAAGCAAAAAAAAAAAAAAGCAAAAAAAAAAAAAAAAAAAAATGGAAGGAAAAAAACCAAACAGACCAAACAAAATTAATGTAAATTTCTTGTACAAAACTATTTTTTCTACAAACTGATACCAAATTCATCAATATTTTTATAAAATTTCAGTAAAAAAAACAAGTTTACTTCAAACTTGATCGTTATTTAGCAAATCTTCATTGATTTTGAAGTTAGTACTGTATCGCAGGCAGTTTTGGTATCCTATTTATACCCCTACCTACGAAATTGCGTGAAATGGATACTAAGAAAATAGTGAGAAAACAGACTTCGTCCGTAACGGTCCCTTCTTTTAGTTTTAGCAGTCTAGATCTACGGTAGAATTTGTTAAAAATAGGTAAGGAAGTTTATTCACAAGATCGACAAAACTTCATGTCAACAATGCAACATGAAATAGTCGGTAAGATGTGTGGAGTTAATCTAGAAATGTCCTGTACCATTACTGGTATAGATCTAGTCATTGTACCGTTGGGAGTCCCATATGTACAAAATTATGTGGGTGTTTTGACAGCTGATTTTTTACTGTTGTTGCGGATTGGCCGCACCCAGACTTTTCGATATTTTCGGAAGAGAAAATACTGCGGCCTTTACGCCGGCAAATACGGTAACTTTCATTTCGGCCCACCTCAAATGAATTTCAGCAATTCCAATTCAAAAGCAGTCAATTATAAAAGAATTCAATGTCACTACTTTTATAGTTGTTGTATGAATGAAAATACCAGCATTGCTACACATAACCTCCATTGTACTTCTACCTTTGTGTAAAAACAAATTAATTTCTGATAAAGTTATATGTTCCTCATGAATGTTATATCACTATGAACATGACGGACAAAGAAAGAGGACAAAATATACAATTCCTCATTCTACCCTCAACAATTGCTGTGATAGACAAAGGAACATCCCTTCACTGCTATTATGTAAAAATGTGTAGAACAGGTGTCACATGCATATTCACCTGTTATATTTTACATAATAGCAGTGAACATGTTCCTACCACAGCAATTGTTGAGGGTAGAATGAGGAATTGTACATTTTGTCCTCTTTCTTTGTCCGTCATGTTTACAGTGTATCATATCTAAGTGAAATCTAAGTGACTTATATTTGTTTTTCTTTCGTGATGGTACTAATAATGCAAGTACAAGTACACATGATTAATTTAGCATTTGATACCATTCATGTAAAATGATATTAGAGATTTTATGCAATAAACCATAATTGAGACGAGTTGAATTTAATTGCATTGCATGGTATTACATAGCACTGCATTTTGTTGTGTTGTGTTGTGCTGTAGTGTGTTGCATTGCTTTGTTTCTGTGTTCTGTTGCTTTGTGCTCTCTCCCAGCCCACGCCTCCGGGATCTCTAACCATCCCTTCTTACTATTCGTCTTTCTCTTAGGATGGGTGATCTATCGAACCAAGCATCGTCACCCCACGACCCCTTCACCCCAGGTCAGGTCAATCTCAGCGTCTATCCAGCCATTCAGAAGAATCACGCTGACCTCATCAAGCCACCTGACCTCAGATCAGAGGTCACAGACAAGGCTCAAACCAAGAAGTCCAAGAAGAAGCAGAGTGCAATAGATCCAGCAATGGTAAGGGTGAAAAGGTGCAAGCACATAAAGACATTATATCATAATGTGATATATGGGCTATGAAAGAACGGCATATTAATATTACTATATTTATTAAGGTTAAAGTTGAGGATTCATTTATTTATATTCCATGTTGAAAATACATATCATTTACAATAGTGGTAGTAACAGATGCCACCATTGTAAATGACCATTAAAGGTCAACCTAGTGAACAGATCCTCATATTTGATATGCTGTCTCCCTCTGCTCCTCTCTAACTTAAACATTTTCAGTTAAAATCCTATTTTCTGTGTTTGCTCTTCTAAGTGTATGTCATATAAACCGGAGTTGCCTTTTCTGTTTGATCTTTAATGGAGATCTACCAATGCATGCAATACCAAGCACATCCTGATCTGATCATTCTGTCAGTCTATGATTCTCTAGATATTGGCTTCTTGAGAACCGCATATCTGCAGCTTTAATTATGATTTCAATTGATTAATTCTAGTACCTTACAAACTCATATTTATACACTATCTGTATCTGACCATTGTCATCACCATCTTGCATTTTCCATCTTCTCATCCTTTCATTTCGACAAAATTCGTCACAGAACGAGGAATGGAGGAGTATGTTTGGTACGACCGCTGACACAAAACAAAGTAAGGCCTCCCAGCAGCAAACATCCATCAACACCCCACCCCTCCAGTCAGGGGGTGACCTGCCTCCCCCTCACGCCCCTGTCCAGCGCTCCGCCTCCAAGGCCGCCCTGCAGAAACCCCAGGATCAGACGCCCCCCTCCTCCCAGGTACAGCCCCAGGCTCAGGGACAACTCAAGCAACAGCAGCAAGCAGCTCAGCAACAGACACAACAAGGTGTGGATGCAAAGGCAGCAACTCAGAGGCAGAGTCCGACAAAGCAACAACAAGGAACTGGCAAGCAGGTACACTTTCTCGTTGTCCTGCATTTCATTTGTTTTATGATTTGTCTCAATTTTTCAGTCATCTTTCTAAGAACCTGTTAAACACCAGTTTAAGAAACTTGAGAAAAAATTATATTGATATGTATTTATATTGGCTTATCTGGGCCCCATTGCTTGAAACTTAGCATTGATGGTAACTTTGCTGTTAATTGTAACTTCCATGGAAACCTTGATTTCATTGGCTGTTGAGTGATATTGCCATGGTAGTTAATATTGATGTCAAAGCTACCATTAGCAGCAAGTTTTATGCAATGGGGCCCAGTTTTTATGCCTCCGCTACAAAGTAGCCGGAGTCATTATGTTTTCTGGTTGTCCGTCCGTCCGTCCGTCCGTCCGTCCCGTTCTCGTGATCGCGTTATCTCAAGAACCAATTGATGGATTACCGCCAAACTTGGGTCATGTATGTATCTTGCAAAGCCAATGAACTGATTGGATTTTGGGGTCACGAGGTCAAAGGTCAAAGGTCACAGGGCTCATTATGTATGTAAAAACAGCTTGTGATCCCACTATCATTAGAACCGGTGGACAGATTACCATCTAACTCAAGACATGTATGTATCTTGCAGAGCCAATGAACTGATTAAATTGCTTGTAACCACGATATTCTGAGAACTCATTAATGGATTACTATCGAACTTGAATATTAAAAATTGATTCTGTTTTGGTTTGTAAAATCGCTCTATGGCGGAGGCATCATTTTCGACTGCGCGACTGCGCGCAGTCGAAGTTTTATCTAGTTTTTAAATGACTTTGGGTGCTAAAGCAGATTGTGAAATGGATCTTTTTAACCCAAATAGTAAATCATATTTGGGTTACATTAGCTTTTGCTTGCTGTGTTTTCTTCAAACTTTGACAGATCCTCATCATATCTGTAGATAGCGCTACTGCGAATGCAGTACATTATGGTAGAATGGGATCGTTCAGTCAATAAGGAGTTTATTGGCCTAAGCTTCTGTCCATCACACTGTTTCGCCTTTGGTGCTCTAACATTAATACTCTGGTCTTAGCTAAGCTGCAAAATATGTAACACGCTAGCATATCAGGTACCCATTCACACTTGGATGGAGAGTGGCAAACATGGATTAATGTCTTGCCAAAGGACGTTATTGCCGGGCTGGGATTTGAACCCTCAACCCTTTCATGGATAGCCGATTGAATGAACCACTAAACCATGTCATCTCCGCATTTGATTCAGGTATCCCCAACTCAGACGGAGGCAGCACAGGGAGGGGGCAAAGGACCAATCAACAAGGGTCTCATGGCCAATGAACCAATCCGTATGTCACAGCTCCAAGCTGCAGCCGAGGGAATACCTGTCAAAAAGCCTGTTCAGGAGCCTAAGCCAGTAGCATCACACAGTGAGTACATTACCTTACATTTTGATGTTCACATTTCAGAAACATACATTTGGTTTAACCCATTAGCAACTAGAGATTTTGTAAAAATGGCCTATTACTCACTGGAAGATGTTGCAATATTGCTTTCATTTTGACATTGTTCTGAACAATATGAAACATGCGCTATTTTTCTATGCAGAATCCTACTGTAGACATTGTAAGGATTATGCACGTATAACATGATCACGCTAGAACAGATACTATAGCGTGTTGAAAACGGACGGCGGTTTCGGGCGGTTCAGTGAGTAAAAGGAGGGGCGGTTTCAGGCGGTTTAGCTGCTAAAGGGTTAAAGATCACTCTCTAGCTGTTTCTGTATCTATACCCTAAATACGAAAATTCATTGTAAACTTTTATGAAAACATAAAAATATGTGTGCTTCAGAAAGAAAATATGAGTACAGTACAGTAAAATCTAAAACACAACAGTCCCGTAAAACATGAACAAGAAATTCATCCTGAAAGATCAATGTATAGACTTCTATCAAATTAAATTAAGTATTTTTTACCAAGCCAGGTTTAAAGGGTGTTACAGGGATTTCCATGATGAAAATCTCAAAACTGGTAAAAGGGCCAAAATGTTGTAAACAATCAGAATTGAAAACTTTCCTGAAAGTATGATGTCAAAATATTTATTATTAGCAAAATTGCAGACATTTTCCTTTTCAGTTTGAGCTTTGCAACTGGAAGTGTTTTATTCACCCCATTTGTTGTGTTACAAAATAGGGGCTTTAATTTTCACTCATAGAGAGAAACCACAGATTCTTGTGATCTGAAATTTTGCTCATACTTTCATAAACTCATCTTGCTGCTACAGATAAATTTGAGATACATTTTTGAGGCTTGCAATCCCTGATTTTTTATTGTCCCAATTGGAATATCAACTCAGAAGCAGAAAATCCAAGAGGAAATCAATGTTTTCATCATATTCCTGATGCATAATGTTCACATCCCCATAATAAAAATATGAATTTTGTGAGGCACATCCATGCTGTAGCCCCGAACTTTGTGTCCTTGCTTCCACCAAGAATCTCTTGTCATATGATTTATCAAAGAGAAATAGAAAGCATTGCCTGACTCTTGATCATAAATATTCAAATTGTCTTTCAGTCCAAGTCTCGTCTTGTCATCTGAACCTGCGAAGCCTCGTCACCCGAAGCGAGATCAGTATGCCATGGACATCATGCGAAAGATGCTCATCCACGATACCACCTTTAATGCGAAGGCTCCTCAGTCGACGTGGAAACCAAGAGGCCTGTTGATAGCTCATCTTCATGAACACAAAGGTGCAGTCAATAGGTAAGATTTAAAGCCCCACTGCACTACTTGTATCTACTTGCACCCTCTATATAGCAAACAATGTTATTGTTATGTTAAATGAGAGCTGATTTGATGAGATAACCACCTGTCAGAGACCACCCAGGGAGGTCTAATCCCTCCTGGCCAAACTAGTGCAGACAGGCTTTAAAGAAAAAAAATTATTGGGGAGAAATATTTGATTCAGTGGTATTGTAAATAGATAAAGCAAAAACAGCTTTTCAATTGAATTTCAATTGATTTTCGGTTTTATTATTTAAAAAAATACAAAATTCAGAAGACTAACATTGTTCATATTTACAATAAAATACAACAAGTTGAAACAAGCTAATGTACATGTTCATTGACATAGTTCAATAATAACTTAAAAAGAATGTGTCACTATGCATTACATCTGTAGTATAGGGACTATGATATTGAATACGATTGGATAGACACAATGTGTTCAGATTGATAAAATATCTGACCACATCGGCCCAAATTCATGATATAAATCATGGTTTGAACCTCCACTCTGGACTAAAGAACTATCTATCTATTTATCTGTCTGTTTGTTTGTCTCTGTATCTGTCTGTCTGTCTGTCTGTCTATCTATCTATCTTTCTATCCATCTATCAGTCTGTTTGTCTCTGTATCTGTCTGTCTGTCTGTCTGTCTGTCTATCTATCTTTCTATCCATCTATCAGTCTGTTTGTTTGTCTCTGTATCTGTCTGTCTGTCTGTCTGTCTATCTATCTTTCTATCCATCTATCAGTCTGTTTGTTTGTCTCTGTATCTGTCTGTCTGTCTGTCTATCTATCTATCTTTCTATCCATCTATCAGTCTGTTTGTTTGTCTCTGTATCTGTCTGTCTGTCTGTCTGTCTATCTATCTATCTTTCTATCCATCTATCAGTCTGTTTGTTTGGCACTGTATCTGTCTGTCTATCTATCTTTGTGTCAATCTACCTATATATCTATCATGAGTTAATAAATTAATAAAATAAAATAAAATAGAATTAATAAAACGGATGATGTTATAAAAAGGAAGTGGAAAACGAAAAAGAAAATTAAACTATGTGCATGTAACTGTTTTATGTTCCAGGTTACAAGTCAGCTATGATCACACACTCTTCGCGACGTGTTCTGACGACGGCACGGTGAAGGTGTGGGACTGTACAAAGCTCATTGGAAAGGCCAACACTAACAAGTCAAGACAGACGTACAGCAGACAACCAGGGAAGATCAAGACGTTGACCTTCTGTCAGTCGTCACACAGTATCGCTTCCGGGTCAGACGACGGCTCCATACACGTCAATAGGTAATCACTGTTACTAGATTTGTAGATTTTGCTTATATTGTTCCAATTTAACATCGTCTTCTTTGTGACTCTGTTATATTTGGATGATAGTTTGATGATATAGAAATATTGTGATGTTGTGAAAAAAAAAGTATTCAACATTGACTCTTGCCATGACATGATGTATTGCTTTTGAATGGTATTGATATATAAGCTATTTTTAGAAATAATTAATGAAAATCATCGTTGAGTATTTTGACCAATAATTATTTGCTCTTCGTTTATCTTCACAGTATTATAATAAAAGGTTGTTCAGTTTTACTAACTTCAGTTTCCCATTGATAACATTTATCTGTTAATTATTGGTTATACAAAATATAGAAACAATAAATTTCCACAAATTACACTGACATCTTGTTTATGGGGGGATTGAGCTTGTACATTTACATTTGCACTCATTCACATTTATTTCTTCAACTGGCATTGATTTATGTTTGGATGCACATTTATCTTTGCATTCATATGATACGATTTCTGCAACTTGATGTATTTTTGCCTTACATTTGTTTTTACAGAATAGAAGCAAGTCCACCTAGACTATCTCCTCTGGACAAACGACAGCTGAATGTAAGCGAGGAGGGTGTACCAGTAGACCTGGCCCACTTTGATACAGGTCCACAGTCAATCCTGGTCTATGCTACATCGCAGGGCTATCTCGTAGGCTGGGATCTGAGATCCCCTACAGAGGCCTTTCGATTACGCAACCAACAGAGACATGGTAAGATATTAAATTCTTCTTCAGACTCTTACGGTTGATAAAATGTGTCAATTAGTTATACTTCAAAGGAAATTCCAAATTGAAACACTTACTTAAAATCAGAAAAATGACAGAAACAGATCAGTAAAGCTATTGGAAAATTTGATAAAAGATAAGCTTTGAACTTTTAAATCTTCTGTCTAAGATATGCAGTTGCGTTTTATTTTATTTTCCTTTTCAAAATGTAGATTCCATGAATTGTTAAATTGTTTTCTCTAAGGTCATAGTTTGAACCTTGTTTCTTTTATGCTTTGTATTTCATTTCTATTTTTATATTTATATGTTAAAGCATTATCTTTATATTGTACACATATTTCATACTTTTTATCATTATCATACTGAAGTATGTTTTGGTCAATATGGAATATGGATGCTATATTGATCTTTTTCCCCATCCATATTCATATTCAATTTAAAATATGATTTTCTTGTAGGTTTGATCACATCATTTGTGGTTGACCCCCAGCAGTGCTGGATGGCAGTGGGTACAACCAGTGGCAGCCATATTTGCTGGGACATGAGGTTCCAACTCCCAATCACTACAGTTCAGCATCCATCAGGTATTAACCTTTACATTTACCTTTACCTTTACCTTTACTGCCAATACTGGAAGAATGCTGAGGGTAGCAGCCAAGCTTCTAGGTCTATCTCCTTTCCACTTTTGGTATTCTAACAATAACTACAGTCAAACCTGCTTTAGTGACCACCTGTCTACAAAGACCACATTTGTTTTCCCCCTTGTAAATGGTTTCTCATTGAAACATGTACTAAAGGAACCTGTCTACAAAGACCACTTTGTGTTTCCCTTGGGCGGTCGCTATAGACAGGTTTGACTGTACATACTTCATGTAAGAAACAAGCCAAACAAGGAGGCAGGAGGGCAAGAGATCACTTTTCCAACGAATTCCTTTATTCCTTCAAGAGCCCCTTAAGAGGATTCCTTTAGATAGAATAATAAATTAAAAGCCTGGTAATAATAGACTTGTGAAATAATAATATTTTGGGTGCCTAATGCTAAAATATTTGTAAAATATATATATATTTTTTGGGGTGTACTTACTGATATTGTTATGATAAAATATTTGTAAAATATATAATTTTGTTTAGGGTGCACTTACTGATATTGTTATGATTTTATTATACAGGTGCTCTGGTCAGGAGGGTTCGTTTGCACCCCAGCCAACAGTCCTTAGTCATCTCAGCGGTACAAGGAAACAATGAAGTCTCTATGTGGGACATGGAGACAGGGGCGAGACAGTTTACTCTATGGGCGAGTCCACACCCTCCCCTCTCCCAAACACAGGTGTGTATTCAGTATTTCATACTCCATCTCAAAGGGGGTTTAGGGGTCAGTTTTGCCGTCTCGTCCTTCTCCAATTACTAATGAATCTTACAATATCATGACATATTCCTCTTGCCGCCTTTTCAAGATTACATCCACATGTTATGTCCTCCTGTAAAAAAAAAGAAGAAGTGAGTCAGGATCTAGGTTTATGAAACTTCCCCATGGAAAAAAAAAGAATATTTTATATGCTATTGGAGTGTTGCATGCAGAAAAGTTACTTGTAATTTCATGTCAAACAAAATATTGCTTAGATTCATGGCATTTCACTGCTTTTTAAGAGAAAGGTCAATATTTCCCCCCTGCAAATGTACATCATCTCTGCTATTATTTCCATTTTCAGCACTTGATCCAATCACTTTGATGTTCGTATCGTTCTAAATTGTTTCCCCCATTTGATGCTCTTCTTGTAAAACAGCTCTAATTGTATTGTATTTCATCCCATATCCCAGACCTCCCAGCATGCAATCCACGCCCTGTACTGTATCCCATCTATGGAACAGACGCCGTGCTTCCTGACGGCTGGCTCCGATCAGAGGATAAGGTATTGGAACATCACCAACCCTCAGCAATCGTCCATTATAGCAGGATCGGTGAATGACCCTGTCACGCAGCTTAGTGTTTCCTACAAGTAAGTTAGTGCTAATGATAAATAACATGTCTTGTTTACCCAGGTTAGCCTCATCAGTATTACATTTGTTCTCCCTGAAGGCCCTGAAGTCATATTATTACCTTGGCTTTAGCATGGCTACCGAGATAAGGCACACGAGCATTCAAGGAATTTCTTCCTACCGGGAACCCATTTATTTCAACTGGATGGAGAGTGGCAAACATAGATTAATATCTTGCCAAAGGACATCTGTGTTGCAGCGGGACTTGAACCGCAATCCATGTGGTTCATAAACCAACGACGTATCCACTAAACCACAACACCTCTTCTTTGTGGGGCTGTGACATATGCTCTGGGGACAATTACCCAAGGCTTTATTTCATCAGAGAAAAAGGGTTAGAGTTATAGTTGCAATTGGGTTTTAGGGTATGTTTGGTGTTTGGGTTAGGTTTGCATTTAGTGTTAGGTTTAGGTTTAGGATTAGTGTTTGGTCTGGGGTTGAGTTAAAATTTGGTTAGTGTGGGATCCTGAAAGTATTATTTGATGATGATAATTGTATTACCTGACTGCTAAGAAAGCATTTATGTGCTCGTAATTAAGCAACGAGGGGACCAACGGCTCCAAGTCCTTTCCAAGGGACTTGGTAATGAGGATTAATGCCTTACCAAAGGGCACGAGCGCATTGACTTAGTTTCGAACCCGGGACCTCCCAATTACGAGACCACTGCTCTACCACTGAGCCATCATGCCTCCTTAATTGTATTAGCGAGTATGTCATTTAGAGATGGCTACACAATGTAAACACATTTTCCTTGAGCATAAATTTTCTAAATTGATGCATTTTACCCAGGCCTGTTTTCCTTTTTTTCTTTTTTGTTGTGTTATAATTCTATACATATAGCAATAGAATTTGCCTGTGAATTACAGAATTTGAAATGTTGAGATGCCATAGATATTCATACTCATACCAACAGTGATATGAGACTTGATGCAAACAATTAACAATAAAATATTAATTAATTATTGTGTACTATGGTTCTCTCCTCCAAATAGTAGATGTAAATAAATGCTATTCTAAGTTTGTTTCCCACAAAGTCTTAATTGGTACATTTTTAAAATAAAAAAAATAGCGCGAAAGTGCAAAATGTTCATGTATATCAAGAAGTTAGCATTTGTAAAATGTTGGGCCTTCCGTTTTTGTCACCTCTGTAAAGTTTCTTCCAACATTGATCACGACATCACCTTTATTTCCCTTTTCCATCAGTCATCGTGTCATAGACGGCACTGAAGTCATCGTTGAAACATATGGCAAGCAGCGTGGTGGAACGGGTTCGGCTGCGACATCCGGCAGTGACGAGAGTCAACGACGCAGTGCTGAGCAGGTCCCAGTGGGGCATCGAGATGTGATCACGGACATGGGTGTCTTCCAGATATCATCCTCAAGTAACGCTTTAATCACATCGTCACGGGATGGTGTGGTCAAAATTTGGAAATGATAATAATGGCCAATTATATAGCACTCATATCTGTCACGCAGTGGCACTCATGGTGCTATGACCATTATTACCCTGGTTATAACCAAGCCGCCAAAGTCACAAATGTAGATTAACGTCTTGCCGAAGGATGCTAGTGCCTGGCTGGGATTTGAACCCCTACATTGTGATCTACAGACCAGTGACTTATCCACTAGACCACAACACCTTCACCTCCGAATGAAAGTGAGGAGAACATTGTTCATGAAACATTCATTTATTTCTATTGAGAATATGAATGTAGACCAGAATGATGAATTTTATTGGTGCAATGCACAGTGGAAACATTGACTCTTAAATATTGGAATGAACAATATGTTAGAACCTGTGCTGTCTGAATTATGAGGTATGGAACTTTGTCAGACAATAACTCTTAAAGGAGCTTTGTCTCTGATCATGACATTTGACATTTGTTAAGGGCTTTGTGTGACATTTTGTGGAATCACATAGGAAAATTCTTAATGGCATTTAAACAATTCTCGTTTTGGTCACCAAATGTCACAAGTGGGATGTTTTATGTACCAAATGTTACATGTATTTGGAAAAGTAGAATACTAAGTCACCTACACATTCCTTGAAGTTCATAAAGTGTAAAAGCACTACCAGTATTTAAGTTGCTCTTACACAGTTGTTACACAACCCTGCTACTTTCACAGAACACAAAACGTCTAAATGAATATGATATTTAATGCTTTTCAAATATCTTGTATTTTATTGTACTTCTCTATACCTGGTGCTGTATAGAAACTGTTGAACAAGTCTTGTACATGTGTTTGCCTTTAATTTATATATTTTGATGACTTTCGTCAGTTACCTTTAACTGCTCTGCTACCGATGGGGTGTAGAGAGTGTATTCATTTTAATATGTAGATGTCCTGGGGGGTGTTTCACAAAGACGAAGATCGACTTTAAGTTGGACTTAAGTATAACAGGCCGTTCATGCCATTAGTTGCTATCCCCATTGGTCTCTAAATTATAATCTTTAGATGATATTTTTTCCTTCAATAATGAACTATCAAAAAATGTAAACTCTGTAGATTTGAGACAATGATTTGTACGTCCCTTGAAAGACAAATGCCAGTAAATGGTTAGAGAAAACAGTGGCATGAACGGCCTGTTATACTTAAGTCCAACTTAAAGTCGATCTTAGTCTTTGTGAAACACTCCCCATGTATAGCTCATTTCATCTTCACATCCAAGAAGACAAATCTTGATCTTTTTCGAGAGGCAGAACATCAATTATTATATCAATGATTAAATGGGCTTATTTCAAAGATATCAGTTATTTATTTTGAATGTTGCATATGCATGATGAAGGGAGTATACTCAAAGGGGCATTAAGGCTTTCAAACTCGAAATAGATCTTGGTGCTCGTCAAACACACACATTGTAGTGGCATGCACGGGGAGTGCAAAAAAGGCGCAACAAAAACGCATAATGCACGCTAGCGCTGCGCTGCGTGTAAATCAATGGATGTTTACCATGCATTGCACAGTTTGTTCACGAGGCAACTGCTGCCGCGATCGTCTGTGTGCACACGTTATTTCTTATGGAGGTTGCAGGTTTACAGTTTTATCGCCTTGCGAAGTAAGATTGTCGACCCATTTTATAAAACAAATAATACACAGGTTTTCGTTCGTGAGGTTATGGCGATGCAGCGCTATTCGGGTATTCACAATTGCACAAAATACACTTGGCTACGCCTTGTGAATTTTATTGCACCGTATTGAATACCCTCATGTGTTGCATTGACCATAACGCACTCACACCCGTGTATTATTTGTATATCAGTACACTATAAAAGATTACTTCCCTGGCACTAGGTGGAATAACCAAATGTTTTTGAGTTATTTTGTTTTTTCCACAGATTTTTTTTACTTGAGACCATATAAGTATTGTACTTTGTTACAACTCTATTTCAACATGTTATTTTTTATTGCAATTTTCCTCATAAATGCACTCCATTGAGCAGAAAGTTTAAAAAAATTATAATTGTCAAGTAGATTTTTGATATAAAACAATGTAATTGTTGAACTATGTGCAATCCTGTGGATTATATTATTAATCGTATATATTTTTATCACATATGTATCATGCAAATATTACTATTTCATATTCGTCTATGTGTTGCCATATGTTGTTCAAAGGAAGTGAACAAAATAATAAGATAACGATAATCTCGATTTATATAGTGCTTAATACGAAATACACGATGTGCACCATGTCTATTCCCTGGGGAGTATTCCTTCCGTACGGTCACTGTGAGGACATATGGCAATTACTAACATAAATGCTTTCGTCATCCTACCAGGTTCCCCTTTTCTCTCCTGGGTATGGAGTGGCAAATGTAGATTAATGCCTTGGCAAAGGAAATGAGTGATGTGTCGGGGATCGAACCCACGACCTTTGCATTTGCTTAAACCACTCGACTACGACACCTCTACAATAAGATATCGTTCAAATGATTTGTATGATACTAAAGAACTTGCTGTGTAGTGAAAGAGAGATAAGCTTTAAAAAAAATCAATTTTGTTTTTGTTTTCAGAGGCTTAAGGGCTTCAATATTGACTATAAAATGCAGCAACCTTTTGCAAAATGAAGTTTTTTATGAATTATTAACGATAGCTATTCTCACGGTATGCTAGAAACCTCATGAATCACACAAAATTAGTGTGATTAAATTACATCACATTACATCACATTACATCACATTACAAAAGAAAACCACAAAAAACATTGAGTTTAAAAACCAAATGTACATTTAGCTTTGAAATGATGTCATAGTGGCATGGTCAAATGATGATTCATAAACAGAGTACTTTTTGTCTCATCAGAAGGTGAATTCATTAAATGATGAATGGAACCAAGTTTTCTATAAATACTTTCCCCATCACCCATGTATTAAAGATGGGCTTGAATGATATGAAAAATGTATTTTGTATCGCAAAAGTTTGCATGTTTTTCTTCTCATGAAAGTCATAGGATTATAAACAATATCATGCTCGAGTATTTGGAAAATTTATTTTAGATTTTTTTTTTTCACTGCAATGTTGTCTTTTTTTGTATATGTGATGCTTATGCTTGTCAAATAAATAGTGTATAAAATGAAATTTAAAACAAAGATAACTTGTATAGAAATAAACAAATTCAAATGTATTTCACCAAATACTGCTGATATATATAGCTTCCTCCTAATATTCGTTTTTTCTTCCACAGAAATCTTAAACCCTAAATCTGTTTTAGGTGACGTAGTTGAAAAGCAAGAGAGTGAATGGTGATAAATGTTTGAAAGGAAAGAAAATATAAAAATTGATTAATGTGAAAGGAGAAAGAGGGAGGGGAGGGATAAAGAGAGAGAGAGCGAGAGACAGAGAGAGAGAGAGAGAGAGAGGGGGAGAGAGAGACAGACAGAGACAGACAGAGACAGAGAGAGAGAGAGAGAGAGAGAGAGAGAGAGGGGTAGGGGAGGGGGACACACAAAACAGAATGGGGAACCTTATGAAAAGAGAGAGCGAGAGGCTAGTACATTAGTCATTTCAACCTGTTTGCTTGTTCTGCTTTCGGTCTTGCAGTATCGACGACAATGAATCGGACTAGTAAACCCCTTGGCCTTGGCTAGGGAAATCAGAGGGGGGAAAAGATAAGAAATGATAAAGAGAGAGCATCAGTAGCGACCATCGATCCGGGGAATCCCCTTTGGAAATACCCAAATTTAGCCTCAATTCAGACCATGCTTAGTGTTATTTATTGTTTTCATATCATTTACAAGGTAAGGAAATTTGTTATATGCTGAAATTAAATGTAAAAATCTAAATGATGGTCTCAATATAATATATTTGTCGATAAAAACGAATATTTGGGGGGAAATAAACGGCACATGATATCGCCGCGTGGACTATGTCAAGATTTACATGTATCTATACATTGTAGTAGACTACTAGTACTACTACTAGGCCGCGCCTTTGACGAAGATGATGTGTTAATCATGTTGTTGCGTTGGAAAGCAATTTGGTGAAAGTCGCTAGCAAGAATGTGCATGTTTTCCGGAAGTGATGCCATGGATGGAGATTCCCCCATTGTCAACATGAACCTTAGTCTAGACTAGACTTACTTTATTTTTATCCTTAATAACGACGAACCAACTTTTGGTCTAACTTTTGTCGTCTGTGTCGGATTTTCTGTGTGCGAAAAATTACTTCCAGCCATCCAGGCAAAGTTTGTTTGTTCCTCATTCCTCATTCGGTGAGAAAACCACTCGCCGCTAGCTGTAACGACGCGCCGCAGAGCAGAGCAGCGAGCGCGAGGCTAGCGCTAGGAATATGATATGGCTTGGTCTATGACTATGATACTATGAGTACTATGAGTATGACTTTGTATGACTATGAGTGATCTTGATGGAATCCTTACTCAATTTCTACTGGGATAGACAGTGATATTGAGGCCACATTCAAGTAGATCGGCTAAAAATGGGTAATTTACTCTAGATTTTCTTCTCTTAATCTTTTCCCAATATTCTTACTCTAGTCTGGGACTTAGTTCGAGGTCAATATTTTAAGTAACTAGATCTAGAGTCTGTGTCTGGACATTATACAGAGCTGAGAGTCAGAGGATTGAAATGGGTTTATTTTTGTTGTCATTTCGAGAAATTTACTGTCTGATTATTTCAAATTAAAAACCTGATGGGTGCTATGATCACTGACCATTAGCATGATTAGGTAATTACTGTTGACTAGTTTAGTTGTGAGTTATTTCATTATATTTAAAAAAGTTTAAAGTGTTTGTTATAATTATTAATATCATTGTTATTAATATTATCAATCATTTTTATCATTATTAATTATTAATATCATTATTATTACTAATTTTAATTGTATTATTACTATTAGTATTATATAATTATCATTATTACCATTGAATTATTATAAGTATTATCATTACGATGGAGTATTGTTATCATTATTATTATTGTTGTTGATGTTTTTGCTGGATGAATAAACCATTATTAAACCGTATCAATAGGAATCTGAGGAAAGTAAACCTATTGAAAAAAATGAATTGAACTATTATGCTCTCTCATGCTTTATAATAGAGATGAATTTTTTTCATATTTTTTTTTATTCAGACAGGATCTAAGTCGAAACATTTATTGCAATAGCTGATCATCACAAATTGTCCTGAACGGAAAGAGTCACCATAATCGCCTAGGGCTGCGATGGCCATTGTACTGGGCACTCGCGTCGTTCGTGGTCCTGACTGGAAGTGGGACGATCAGGACCACGGCGAGGGCCATGTCGGGACTGTGGTCTTCATCGGGAAAGGAGACATCGCCGACCGACCGGAGAAGACGGTGCTCGTCTTGTGGGACATGGGAAGGAAGAATAACTATCGGGCTGGATTCAACCGATCCTATGATCTCAGAATCTTTGACAATGCACAGACGGGTTAGTCGTGTTTTTCCCTTTAAAGCCCCACTGCACTACTTGTAGCTACTTGCTCCCTCTATATAGAAAACAAAGCGGTGCCTGTTGGTCCCCCATGATCCTCTTTTTCTTATGTTAATTGAGAGCTGAGTTGATGAGATTACCACCTGTCGGTGACCATGCTGGGAGGTCTACTCCCTCCTGGCCAAACTAGTGCAGACAGGCTTTAAGAAAGAATGTAAGAACAACATAATGCATACATATATCCAAAGGGATGCTCAAGGTTCCTAACAAAAAAGATAAATAATTATCACTTCAGAAAATTACATCAGACAGAGTCATTTTAAAGTAGTATTGAAACACATAACCGAGTGAAAATACTGTAAATTAGATAATAATAATAATAATAATAATAATTTTATAGTCCACTCCAAATTTTATTAAACCGAAAATGGAAATTCTTTGTGCCCAATTGATCGTGAGCCCGGCAGCCGCTGAGCAGCGCCAGATCGACATTGCTCTATCCCCTTATTGTTGAACGCCAAACAAGGTAGCAGCGACTCCCATCTTTTAACGTCTTTTGGTATGACGCGGCCGGGGTTCGAACCCACGACTGACTGAGCCAACACACCGATAACGATGACTGATTCTTACATGAGATATGTTACAATAAACAAATAATCGAAGTGGGTGATATTCTGATTGAATGGGGCAGGGAATTCCAAAGCCTGGTGTACTATCAGTCATGAATGCCTAGTCAAACTCCTCTTTTATCATGATTCTTTTAACTACAATTGTTGCCTTATTTAGAAAGAGCAGCTCTTAGTGTTTTCCTGTTTTGGGTGCTTCTCCTTCTGTCTCAAAACATCCGCTCAAATTCTCGTCCTGAACCTCAATTGTCAAAGGTCCTTTTATGTGATTAGGTGAAGTATCTTTTTTTAATGCTAATGATTTCACAAAAAGCTTGAAATGATGACTTTTGAGGATCAGTACATCAAAAAGAAAATGATTAAAGAATAAAAAAGGCACATCTTGAGCAGCTATAATTCTTGCTCTCTACCCTTTTCTGAATTACCCAGTGAAATGATATCATCTCTCACATTCTCCTTTTCTCAACTTTTTTTTCTTCAGATGTTGTTCATCCTGATGTGTCTTGCATGATGTGTAAGGATGAAGGGATCCATGGTATTAGATGGAAATGTTTTAACTGCTTTGAATGTAACCTGTGCACACCATGTTTCATGTATGGTAAACATGACATTGGTCATCAATTCCAGAGGTTTATCACAAAAGACTCTGCAGGGTAAGTGAAAATTGCCAACATATTTTTCTGGAAATTATCATCAGTTATTGGTTCACCTTCCCTTTTCCCCTACTCTCCTTCCTTTCGGACAATCTTCTAGTTGCTTTCTCCTTTAATATCTTCTCATTCCTCTTCTTATTTATTATATGTCTCCACATTTTCTCTTCTTATCCTACACATTTTGTTCCCCTTTATATTATCCTTGGTCTTCCCCAAATCCTTCACTCTTGTCACCAGTTATCCACTTTCAGAACTTAACTAAAGATGTACCTATTTCAGTCACTGCATTTATGTCTTTCCCAGTTGTAATCATGAACAGACATTTTTGGTAGTTTTTCAGTCTCATCAGCGCCTTTGATTAGGCAACTAGATATTGGTGCTTTATAAATTCTTGGATTGGATTGGATTGGATTATCCTTGCAACTTTAAATGTTACATTCCTGTCTTTGCTCATATTGTTTTCTTTTCCGTAATGCTTGTAGTTGGTTTCTTCTTTTGCCAGCTTCTGTACATCCTAATCATCATCTTTTACATACCATCAGCTTAGAGCCAGAAGGGAATTAAATCATTATGTTAATGCATAGATGTCTAGATGATGTCCTTTTGGTTCTCAAGAGACACCAATGTTTAGGATTTATACATCCTCACCTACCTCACAATACATGAGTAATGGTAGTTTCTCCATCTATTGTTAGTTATTTTTTAAATTGTTGTTAGCATAAACCCGAAGTTAGATTCACTATATTCATGCTATTTCTCGCTCTACACTAAATGTGTAAATGGATACCTGGCAGGAATTGGTTCCTTGAAATGCTTGAGCACTGTAATGCCAGCCATGCTCAAGCCGGGGTAATAATAATGGAGTGCCAGGAGTGGCAATGTGCCAAACATGAGTGCTATACAAGACTCCACTATTATTATTAGTATTATTAAATGTATAAAAGCTCAAATCCAAAATTTGTTATAACTATTTGGAGCACTGTGGATGAATAAAGCTCTTGACGAGAGGTCATAGGTTCAAACCTTGCTTGGTGCTTACATCCTTGGACAAGGCATTTTGCTTGCATTGTTCCTCTCTACTCAAGTGTAACTAAATGGGTACCTGGCAATATGGGGGTAATAATAATTGCAGGGCCCGCAGGAAGAGCAGTATTAAGACTGATGTGGCTACCCTGGGTAAACAAGACCAATTTTTAAAGTTAAATTATATGATTATTATAAATTTAAGGAAAATAATTAATGTTTTGTGTCTCTCTGTTCTCGTAGGAGAGCTCTGCATTGCAGACTTGGTGCTAGGAAGGTGGAAGCTCTTGGTACTTTCCCCGGGGCTCTGGTCCAGAGAGGCAACGACTGGAAATATGGAGACCAAGATGGTATTATTTCATTCCTTTATTTCATTTTTGTCTTGCCTGTGTAGCAAAAAGCGAGACATAGGCGCCGCTTTTCCGGTGGCGGCGGCGGTGGCGGCGGCGTCAACATCAAAACTTAACCTAAGGTTAAGTTTTTGAATTGTTAATATAATTTTGAAAGTATAAGGTCCTATTAAATGAAACTTGGACTAAAGGGTTATCAAGTATCCCCAATCATGTGAGGAAAATTTCAGGTCACAAAGTCAAGGTCAAAGGTCATTTCAGGTCAACAAACTTAGACTATGTTGTGGCATCATCATCAAAAACTTAACCTGAGGTTAAGTTTTTGAATTTGTAATATAATTTTGAAAGTATAAGTTCTTATTCAATGAAACTTAGACTAAAGGGTTATCAAATATCCCCAATCATGTGAGTAGATTTCAGCCCACTAGGTCAAGGTCAAAGGTCATTTCAGGTCAACAAACTTAACTATGTTGTGGCATCAGGCTAAGATTTTTTAATTGTTATCATAATTTTGAAAGTATACATTCCTATTCCATGAAACTTGAACATAAGGGTTATCAAGTATCACCAATCATGTTATTAGTCTTTTAGGTGACAAAGTAAAGGTCAAATGTCATTTCAGGTCTGGAAACTTAGACTTTGTTGTGGCATCAACATCAAGATTTTGAAATTTTAGCATAATTTCAAAAGTGTTTGTTCAAATTCCATGAAACTTGTACCCAAGGGCTATCAAGTATCACAAATCATGTGACACAAATTCCAGGTCACAAAGTCAAGGTCAAAGGTCATTTTAGGTCAGTAGACTTGGATTATGTATTCAAAATTTAATATGAGAATTAATAAATAAATTGTTGTTATTTGTTCATATTTCATGAAAGTAAATATTCGAATCATTCGAGTACTTTCCCATGAATATTCTAATAGTAATTTTAGTATTCGATCCCAGGCCTAGTATGTACATGATCAGTTACAGCTAGGTGACAATATTGATGTTTGGATAATATATATTGGAGTATATCTCATAATAATGTTCTCATTATGCTAATGAGACGTGATGTGATGTAGATGGGCTCTACCTTCCAATTGTTTTTACACAAAGTGCTGAAAAATCCTCTTTTCTTAAAAAGTTTATTAGATAACTTTATTTGTAAATTACTGACAAGCATTGAAACATTAGTCTTACCCATACACTAAATCTCATTATATTGTATTCTTATGATACAGTAAATAATTATTCTGATGATTCATAATCAATATTCACTTCAAAATGCTTATTATATTCAGAGGATTTCATTTTCGGGGGTCTGCAAATGGGCCACCCTGCCTATAAAGATAATGTCCCAACCTCAATTTTTCATCATATCGAATTGCGTAATGCCGAATTGCGTAATGCAGGCGAGACCGCCGAGAGCGTTTCACTTGTTCTTAATACCAGATGATTTTCAGAAGAACTGAGATTACTGGAGTGTAGATCTTATACCCTCTAAAGACTTTTATTGTCAGCCTACACTGTATGTTGATTTATCACAAATAAAGAATGGTACCTGAATGACTTTATGGACAGTACATTAACAAATTAGGAATGTCCTTATTCTATTCTGAGTGCAAAGGAAACATGTGATCTTACATCAACACTCACCTAGGGCCCTGTTTCATAAAACTCGTTACTGCATGTAAACAAATGCTAAATATCTATTATGAATTTGCTCTCAGCCAATCAAATGCCACAATATTAGTAGCTTATAACAGTTATTGTAATTTGTTACTGATAACCTGATTTATGAAACAGGGCCCAGAAGACAACTTGGAGATAATTGGATAAAAGTCTGTTAACAATATACTTTTCTTTCATTTTTTCACTTTGAATGTAAGATATCAGCATGGAACATTCAACACGGTGTAAAATCCAAACAGTTGATAGTAACTCTAGTTCTAAAGGTAACAGTTGTACTAGAAGTAACAGCAAATTATTATTATTAAAATCTTTCCAGGAGGAGATAGCAGTCGTCCAGGTAACATGATAGATGTACAAGGTTGGGGTGATAAGGGGAACCGAGCCGCTGCCGGTGTGAAATGGCCCGGTAAGACCAACGAGTCGAAGATCTACCGATACCGTCTCGGGATCGAGGGGAAGGTTGACATCAAATGCAAGGAGGAGGGCCGAGGAGGACCCTACTATCCCGATCTACTACCTAACCTAGGTATGGTTCAGTTGCTGTTTTGAACTTTTTATTGGCTTTGGTCTAACCCTGTAAGTTAGAGCTATGATCGGATTGGATGATCGAATCGGCGGTTTGGCTCCTGATACCGGTATCGAATCTGCAGATCGGGAGGGAAATCTGATGATTTTTTTGTAGAAATCTGCCTCCAAAAATTGCCCAAATTTGACAATTTTGAGCACTCTAATGTAATACCTAAAATCACTCATACATTTGATAATCCTTTCATTTGAAGATGTTGTAGTCCATGTTTAAAGCTATTTTCATGCCATTAAATGTCGAAAATTGAAAAATGATCGAAAGAAAAGAAAAAAAGAAGAAAAAAGGCTGATTTTGTTCAAGTTTTGGGCTATCAAACACTAAAAAAACATGCATAGCTGGGATTATTTTGTCATTTGGTGTTGTTGTAGAGCATGTTTGTTGATATTATGTGCCTTTTCATGACTTTGAAATTAATAATATTAGTCTAAGAGAAGAGGCAAAAAATGCAAAAAATGACAATGGAAAAAAAAATGTGTGCCTACATTATAATCCAAAATGGCGGCTTGCATGTTTTGCCTCTTCTCTTAGACAAATATTATTAATTTCAAAGTCATGAAAAGGCACTTAAAGGGGATGTAGCATGACGAGACTATGTGTCTTTCCTGTGGCCCTCGGGGCCAATCGGACGACGCGACCACAGTATTCACATGCATGCAACATACGCGAAACCGAAGCGTTGAGCCAGTTAATCACTGACCTCTACCTCAGTGCAGTTAATCAAGTCCATTCGTTTATGTGCAGTTGTCCAAAAGAAGATGTAAATGGTGTCAACCAGTATTTCCCATGCTACATCCCCTTTAACCTTTAATATCAACGAACATGGTCTACAACAACTCCAAATGACATAATAATCCCAGCTATGCATGTTTTTTTAGTATTTGATAGCCCAAAACTTGAAAATTTTCAGCCCTTTTTTTTTTTCCGATCATTTTCTGATCATTTTTCATTGATCGGCGATCAGAATTTATCATCAGATTTCACCTGATCGCCAGCGATCGCCCTCAATCCGATTATCGGTTACAGGGTTACTTTGCATGGTCGACCAATTGCACAAACGGGGCATTGCCACAGTCGACTTTTGGCACACATTTACATTGTAAATATGTAATTTGTCCCAAACAATGTGGCGGTCCAGGGTTTTGATATAATAGGGTTACACTAAACTTTCTGTAATTTTAAATCTCGTAATTACACAATGCAATATGAATACCAAATGGTCTTAAGATTGATAATCGTGTTAATATAGTTTTTGCTTTAAAATATAATTAATCCAATTCACTTGACTTTGATTTAATATGATTTGATTAAATGATTGTATCTCCAGGCGAAACGGAAGAACTACAAGTTGGTGATACTGTTGTAATCCAGTTGAGTAAAGATACTCTCAAATCACTGGATAATGCCAGGATTAGTGTGGCAAGAGAAACACAAGAGGTAAGACATTAATCTACATTTGCCACTCTCGACCCAGGTGATGTAAATGGGTACCTGGCAGGAAGTAATTCCTTGAAATGCTAGAGTGCCGTAATGGCAGCCATGCTAAAGCCGGGGTAATAATTTTCAAAGCTCTTTGGAAGTGCATAGAGATGGTAAATGTGATATGCGCTATACAAGAACTGAAAAAATTATTATAACACAGAATGTCATTTTTTGTGTGCATATTTTGTGATATTGAATTGAAAAGATAATTTACTTGCAAATTAAGAAAGAACTAGAACAAAAATTGGTAGAAGCTCCCAAGTGGTTACTTATTGCTTTTTTACAACTTTATTGAGTGCATTTAATACATACACTTGGAGATAAGTTGTCGTAAAGTTTATGTCCTTTTCGGACTGTTATTGCTTAGTAGTTGGCAATTCCAAACAAGCTTGTTTAGGAAGATATTTATTCATAAAGAAATGTCTGAAAAAGGACTTTAATTTATAGGCTTGATAATTTTTGAGTCTTTTATCTGATGAAGCCGATCATTTAAGATGTCCATCTATTGAATGAGGAATATCCATAAAGGATGGAATATGAATGGACATTGTAAGCTTAGGCATATAGCATGATGAAAAAAATTCATGTCAGGAAAGACAAGAATATTAGTTTTTGATTCAGTTCTGCTGTTTAGAAATTCATTTTTAAGTACCTGGGCTGGTATTCAATTCAGTACTTAAGTTTGAAATATGATTATTTTACTCAGTTTTCAGCATAGATAAAATACTTAACCGACTTAAGTATTTAGTTGATTTACTTGGCTAAGCCAAATGCTGAGTAATAGTGTTACTTAAAAAGTATTGACTTTACCTGAACTGAAATTGGAGATCCAAACCACCAGTTGTCCGGGACCCAGAATGGTTTAACTCTCAGCACTGTATATATCATCATCATCATCATCATCATCATTATCATCCCCGTGAGTCCCCTCTGTGGGGGGGTCGGGTCTCCTTGTTACCGCTCTCCATCTCGCCCTATCTGTAGCCAGATCCAAATCAATTTCTCTACGGTCTTCCTTAATACAATTTATCCACCTCTTCATTGTTCTTCCATTCTTTCTCCTTCCTTTTTTCCTCATATAATCCCATAAAATGAATTTGGCATGCACCTAGTCATAAGTGCACATGTAGCAGTTATATTTTGTGTTCTGGTGATTTTTGTTCATGTATGTATGAAATTTCTAATAGTTTGATAGCTCTTTTGTGGCTTCTTCTTTTTGTTTTTCTTTGGTAGGTTGCTGGTGAGAAGGGCGTTGTAAAGGAGGTGACCAACCAGGGTGAACTCAGCGTCCAGTTCTTAGGTGGTCAGATGGTACAGATTAATCCTATCGCAGTACGCAAGGTCAGTTGAAACCATAATGGGCAACTCTTGTTGGGAAATTTGCGTTTTCAATATAACAAATAATTGAGGAATAATGTGAATAGTGAGGGAACGATATGTTCAGCTCAGCCTTATTCATTCTTCAGTTAAAAAAACATATAAACATTAAAATACATACAAAGCATTTCAAAGGTAAAATACAATGTTCATTAAATGAATTCATATAAAATAAGATAAAGAGAGGCCATCATTAAAAGCCTATTGAAGCTTGACAGGTACATGGTCCCAAGAATTGGCAAGTTCTAACATTAATATTTTGGCGGAGGAGAAAAAAACAATGGTGTTGGGGTATTGAATTAGGGAATTAAATTAAAATATCAAATACTCATGAACAATTTGCCAAATCGTCTAGTGATTTTTGTAGTTTTCCATTTTGTTCTCATATCATGGAAAGTTTAATTATTATGTTTCTGATATTCCTCAAGCTATAAAAAAATATAATTGTCTGCTTGTATTAAAAATCAAATTATTCTTGTGTCAGACCAGGGGGTGTTTCACAAAGATGCTAAGTCAAACTTAACTCTAAGTTGGACTTTAATATTATGGAGAGCCATTTGTAGCCTTAAAATAAAATATATTCAAAAGCAAAAATTCAAGTATTTTAGACTTTTCATAAATTCCACATCAAGAACATGAAATCTCCTTGGTAATAGAAAATATGAATGATTTGAATCAACATTTTATGCCTTTTAAAATAACTTTTACAAAATATTTTCAAAGATCTTAATGGCTTTCCATAATTTTTAAGTCCAACTTAGAGATAAGTTCAACTTAGGATCTTTGTGAAACACTCCCCTGAGCCATTAAACATCTGAGCATTCTATCAGCAATGGTTTTCTTATATGTCAAAAGACAAATATGTAAAAAGTCAAAAGACATGCCTAAAGCCTTCATTTCAAGGAATTCCTCCCTACCAGGTACATTGCAGGCCCCCACACACATGTCGAGAGAGACGATGGTCATCATCATCATCATCACATGCTAGGTCTGTTACAGACATCGGTAGTCATGGCCCTCCAAGCATTTCTTTCTATGAATTTCTTATATATTATTTTTTGTATTCATGAATTTCTTCTATATGTTTTTACAAACCTCAGGTTTCAGCATTTAGTGTCGGGGATAGGGTCCGAATCATCACCGATCAATCACAAGCAGAGAATCTTCAGAGAGGGCACGGAGGATGGAATCATTCAATGAGAAGGGTAAGACGTGTCCCAATGGTTTGAGCAGTACTTGGTGGTGTTCTTTGTAAGAAACCTTGACAGTGTGAATATAATAATAGTAATAATGACAATGAAATAATGAGAATGAGAATAATACATGTAAGAATAGGAAGAAAAAGTAGGAGGAAGAGGAGGGGGAGGGGGAGGGGGAGGAGGAGAAGGAGAAGGAGAAGGAGGAGAAGAAGAAGAAGGAGGAGACATTTTTGCTGAGAGGGTAGCCTGTTCTCATCAGAATCCATATCTTCTCCCATCTTTGTACACTTTGATGCTTACCAGTACATGCACTTTTCATTTATTATTGTTTCATAGTTTTGATATTGCTATTCTGAATAACTTAATAATGTACATGTATGATTCTTGTCATTGCTTGGATAATAAATCATACAGCTTTGTTTCAGTGTTGTTTTTTTCATATGGAAAAGCTAAAATTGTGTGATTTCAAATCATTTTCAGATTCTTGGTAGAGAAGCTAAAGTAGAACAGATCTACAGTGATGGAGACGTCAAGATCAAAATAGAAGATGCCTCGATAAGGCTTCTCTTCCATCCAGCATGTCTGACATTGGTAGAGTCAGTTCAACATGAAGCTATGTTTGAACAAAATCCAGAGGGTAACTAGGTCTCATCTATCTATCTATCTATCTATCTATCTATCTATCTCTCTTTCTGTCTATCTATCTCTCTACCCGGATAAGGCTCCTCTTCCATCCAGCATGTCTGACGTTTGGTTAAGTCCATCTGTGTATGTACCTATCTATACATTTATATATCTTTCTATCTATCAATCTATCTATCAATCTATCTATCTATCTTTACAACTATCAATATTTTTATGCCTCCGCT
The DNA here is from genome assembly GCA_037976565.1 of Mesocentrotus franciscanus. Taxonomy (NCBI): domain Eukaryota; kingdom Metazoa; phylum Echinodermata; class Echinoidea; order Camarodonta; family Strongylocentrotidae; genus Mesocentrotus; species Mesocentrotus franciscanus. The sequence continues at coordinate 19,527,945 of CP137682.1, forward strand.
ACAAAGTAGCCAGAGGCATTATGTTTTCTGGTTGTCCATCCGTCCGTCCGTCCGTCCGTCCGTCCGTCCGTACATACGTCCGTACGTCCCGTTCACGTGATCGCGTTATCTCAAGAACCGATTGATGGATTACCGCCAAACTTAAAGGAGCACTGTCCCGGCAGTGTAGTTATCGCTGCTCTAGTCATCGCCATCTTGGTTCCAAAGATCGACTTCTAATTTGCATACAGCTGTCAATCAAAGTGCTTGTGTATAAATCATTCGGGACCAGGAATAAACCATTCACTGGCGGGGAATGCATTTTATGAGGACAATTGTTTTGCTAAATGTCTGTGATTTACATCAAATAAATGGAAATTAAATCTTTATGAACCATTCTTTACTGATCTTTGGCTGTCTCAAAGTGTTATAATGTGTATATTTATTCAGATATATCCTTTTTTTATGCATTGATTGTAATATATGGAGGGAATGCCCTTCGTAGTAGTGGAATATGCCACACCCCCAGACTTTGGGTTTTGGGCTCGTCGATTAGGCATAAGGGGTGTTCGGAAATTATATCCACAAAATAAGGGATGGAGTCAGGCTAAGTCATGTATTGAAAAATGTGATTATATTTCCTTGTATTGATAAAATATTACATTGCTTTTTGACCTAAATTGCAGTACTCAAATTTTCTGCTAGTCTTTTATCTATCTTCCAGTTCAAAATTTCCCCTTGTCTAAAAATGGAATGTCTCAAAATGATACGATCCTATCGGTAACGCTGGGCCAGCTGGGCTTGGGAAAGTCGAACAGGATGACGCATCGTTGATGAATGCTAAGAATTAGGCTTGCCAACCAGGCACCGTTTGTAATTAGCTGAGAAAATGTTCTTTGATAATGAGAAATAACGAGTTTTGGTAGGATTTCACAATATCATAATTATTTCATAAATAATTGTTGAATATCTGAATCACGATGAGCCTTTATTTCAAGATGTAAAAGCAGCCACAAATACATTGAACACCATAATGGGCTGGTAACTTAGACTAGTACAATCCATGTTGCCTTAGTTGCCTAGTAAGGAATGTAGGTCAGTTCATTGACCGAGTTTTCCTTTATATATTGTTGAATATAAATACATAAAACAAATCTAATCTTCTTCTGAAGAATGTCTTTCTTTGGTTCGATTACTGCAACTTTCTCCCTTATTTCCATTGTATTTCTTTAGTGAATGTATAATTTAAATAAATTATATGAATGTGATATTTGTGAAATTTTTGCTAAATTATTTCATATAGATCTAGTCTAACCATTTTTTTTTTTTTTTTTGGGAGGAGCATTTCCATTTCTGACCAATGATGTAAAAAAATAGAGTCTATATTAGCCTAGTAGATTCTGCTTCCGTAGTAGACTAGGTCTAGTTTGTACGGTTAGAAGATGTATTTGTTCTTTCTTTTGCATAGGCATAGCAATTAGTTTTTGTTATTGTTATTTTTTCATCATCGGGCCAAAAAGGCAGATATTATGAAAGAAAGAAGGAAAATGAAAACACCTACGAAGTCTCAGACACGGACGGACGGAGCAAAGAAGTTCAACGTGTTGTATATTTATGAATGACATGTACATATCAGCGACGTACACAGACTCACACGGGTCACACAGCACACACAAGTCAATAGCGCTTGCAACAAAACGGCTCACGTCGAACAAAACTTACCATAATTTAGCGGAAACAAATATAACACGCAATATATGTCCACCAAGATGAAACAAAATCACAAAGTTTTCGAAATAAAGTTAAACAAAATAGAGACAGCGAACAGAAATACAAAAAAAAAGAAATAAAAGATAAAGATGGACGGTTCGTTGTCGCACAAATACATGTGTATCGAATGGAGGGCAAGGTATCGCGAACACGCCTTTGTTGCTGGGCTGAATTGGCGGGCAACAATAGCCTATGAATATTCATGTCGGCTCGTGCGGTTTTGACTGAAACAACCAATAATGGGTCTTCTAAAATACATAACTTAGGCTGCGATTTTTTCGAAGACGAAGTAAAGAGTGCTCTGATTGGCTAATATTTGTCTGCAGAGTCTGACGAACTCTGAGGTCACCAGCCGTTCTAGTTTTTTTGTAATCTGCCTTCGCCAAGCCAGCTGATCGCTGCCGATCGTGACGTCACGAAAGTGGGCGGAAACAGCAGCCGAATCTTAGAGCCGAACTGCGATTGGTATTACTTCGGCACATGTATGCGATAATCGGCATTGTTCGGGCATTCGGAACATGCCATCTGCGTAAGAGCCGTATTCTGTTGGTGTCAATATGCAGCTAGCACCGTCCGCCAGCATGTACGTATTTTGAATGCCCTCTGGAATGCGGGGAACGTCGTCTTTAAGTCATGTATGTATCTTGCAGACCTAATGAAGTGATTAGCTTTTGGTGTCACGAGGTCAAAGGTCAAAGGTCACAGGGCTCATTATGTATGCAAAAATAGCTCGTGATCGCGTTTTCTCAAGAACCAATTGATGGATTACCGCCAAACTTGGGTCATGTATGTATCTTGCAAAGCCAATGAACTGATTAGATTTTGGGGTCACGAGGTCAAAGGTCAAAGGTCACAGGGCTTATTATGTATGCAAAAAGAGCTCGTGATCGCGTTATCTCAATGACCGATTAATGGATTCCCGCCAAACTTAGGGCATGTATGTATCTTGCAGAGCCAATGAACTGATCAGATTTTGGGGTCACGAGGTTAAAGGTCAAATGTCACAGGGCTCATTATGTATGCAAAAACAGCTTGTAATCGCATTATCTTGAGAACCGATACACAGATTACCATCAAACTCAAGACATGTTTATGTATCTTGCAGAGCCAATGAACTGATTAGATTTTAGGGTCATGAGATCAAAGGTCAAAGGTCATCGGGCTCATTATGTATGCATATAAATAGCTTGTGAACGCATTATAAATAGAACGGACAGATGGATAACTATCAAACTCAGGACAGGAATTTATCTTGCAGAGCCATGTATATTAAAAATAGCTTGTAATCACAATATTATTCTGAGAACCCGTTAATGGATTACTATCAAACTTGAATATTAAAAATTGCTTCCGTTTTGGTTTGTAAAATCGCTCTATGGCGGAGGCATCATTTTCGACTGCGCGCAGTCGAAGTTCCATCTAGTTCTATCCCTGTATCCATCTCTCCAACTATCTATCTATGCATTTATCAATCTATCCATCTTTCTGTGTTTCCTGGTTTAGTCCAAGATTTAAATTCAGACCTTTTTTCGTGAATTTGTGTTAAAGACTCTACATACAGATTTCACCAGAGTAAGCTATGATCATTTCATCAATCTAACATTTAATTGTGTTATTAATCGTTTCCTAGATGGATTCCAATCCCTGCTTGACCAGCAGAGGACTACAGGTATGTCCCTCCAAAGTGACCAGTACAACAAGAAACTTAGTAAAGCAGCAGCTATGGGCCGTGTCAGCGATGTCAAAGACATCCTTGAGGCAAACAGAGACTTGGTAAGAATTTGTCTTTACTTCCTTTCTCCATACTTTTTATTTTATTCTTTCTTTTCTTTCTTTCTTCCTTTTTTTCTTTCTTCTTCCTTTTCTTTCTTTCTTCTTCCTTTTTTTCTTCTTCCTTTTCTTTCTTTCTTCTTCCTTTTCTTTCTTTCTTCTTCCTTTTCTTTCTTCTTCCTTTTCTTTCTTTCTTCTTCCTTTTCTTCCTTTCTTTTTCCTTCACCTTCCTTTCTTCTTTCTTTCCTGCTAAGTTGAGGAACAGCTGCATGTAATAGCTATGTCAGTGAAGTCAAAGCCTGACATCCCTGAAGCATGCTCTGACTGGCAGCTATTTATTTCCTTTCTTCTTCCTTTTCTTTCTTTCCCTCTTTCATTACTCTTTTTTTATGCCTCCTCTCCTTCCCTATTTTCTTTTCCTTTGTTGCGTCATTTCTTCTTGCCTTCCTAATGCCCTTTTCATCCTTTCCCTGTCAGACCCCTTTTGATATTATTTCTTCTTAATATTTTCCTTCCTCTTTTGTCTCCTTTTCCTTCTTTACTTACTTTTCCTTTCTTGTCTTTTAATATTCTTCACATTTCTCTTACATCTTACCTATGTCATTTATCCCTTCTTTTTGTTTCCTCTCCTTCCCTATCTATCAATTACATGTATCATAATTTTTTTTACTATAATACAGTCAAACCTGTCTATAGCGAGCGCCCAAGGGAAACAAAAAAAGTGGTCTTTGTAGACAGGTGGTCTTTGTAGACAGGTTCCTTTAGTACATGTTTCAATGAGAAACCATTTTCAAGGGAAACAAAAGATGTGGTCTTTGTAGACAGGTGGTCACTAAAGCAGGTTTGACTGTATGTACACAAATAAATTCAACAAGAGTTGTGGTGCTAATTAAAAATTTGTAAAAGTAGTAAATGTTTTGTTGTAAAGAAATTTTTGGCTTGCACCCAATAGATAAAGATCGGGTTGTCGATCTTGTAATTGAAAATAAGTCAGAAGCAATCAAGGAACCAGCGGGGTTTGAACCTGCCATCTACCGCTTGTTGGGCAGCGACTCTACCACCAGGCCATTAATGGTCAATGGCACAGTCACAATGAACTGGAAACAAATACCTCAGCTCTCCTGACTCATTCTGACTTATTAATATTTATCAGTCCACCATTAAAGCCTGTCTGCACTAGTTTGGCCAGGAGGGATTAGACCTCCCAGCGTGGTCACTGACAGGTGGTTATCTCATCAAATCAGCTCTCAATTCACATAAGAAAAGGGGGATTATGGGGGACCAACGGATACCGCCTAGGCATTGTTTGCTATATAGAGGGCGCAAGTAGCTACAAGTAGACAGTGCAGTCCCGCTTTAAGACAATAGCTTTGAATGTATTCAATGTTTGTCAATTATCTTTGACTAAAAGAAAATCCTATTTTCAGAGTTTCTACATGTGTATGAGTGTTCCAAAATTTGCTCCTGGCTTCAGTACAATCAACATATAGGGTTAGGGTTGCAGTTTGGTTTTAGGATAGGTTCTGGGTTAGGGGTTAGATTGGGTAAAGTATTCATTCAGAAAAATTGGAAGTTAGAAATTCAGTCACTATATGAAATTCACTTCGGAGCAGCTGTGGCCAGAGCGTGTGTTTTAGAACCTCTGAATGCCTAATCTGTCTCATGTTCTTAATTGTCAGATTAATTCAGTCTACTCGAATCGCACAGCACTCCAAGTAGCATCTCATCAAGGTCATTTATCGACGGTGAAGGAGTTGATGAAATATAAACCTTTGCTGGAAGCAACGGATAATGATGGAGATACCGCACTGCTTTATGCTGTTTATGGGTAAGAAAATCTCAAGATTTACGTGTACAGCAATAATCAAGACAGATCCAGGATTCTGTAAATGATTGGGGGGGGGGGCATAGGTGTGGAGGATGTCTGGCAATAACAACAAAAGGGGGGTTGTGACATGTATGGTGGAAATAATTCACTAAAATAATATCTGAAAATCAACACAAAAAAAGAAGAAGACAAAAAAATCAGGGTCATCAAAATTTTCAGGTGCCAATTTGTATTTAATTGATTAAACATTACAAATTCATATCTTTTTTTTTCATTCATCGAATTTTCCTCAAACATTTACTTATCTGTCTCTCTCATTTTTCAGATTTTATTAAAACTACCATTATTTATTCTTTAAAAATTGTCTCTCTCATTTTTCTGCTTTTATTGAAACCAAAATTATTTATTGAGCTGGATTTCCCCTTTCAGGATGGGCTAGAATACCATTTGGATTAAGATCTCTTTATCCTGAATTCTTTTAACCGAATGCAGTAATAAGCCAGCAGTGGTAGAATACCTGTTGGACAAGGGATGCAGCATCAATGTCGTCAACAACCAGAAAAGAAGTTGCCTCCATGTGGCTGCTCGTAGAGGTCACATCAAGTGCGTCAAAATCCTTCTCCGCAAGGGATGCCAATGTAATATGCAGGTCAGTCAGTGTTGGTGATTTACATACCGGTATGCTATCATCCTCTCTTTGCCACTAGGTGTAAAAAAAAGACTCCGGGAGGGGGGAGGGGGGGATGGTAATGTCTTATTGAGGGCCTGTACATCATCTGTAATATACGAAAAGGCGTAAGAAGGGTACTTTTTTTTAGTACCAGGCGTGTAACGCGCATATCGTGTTAAAGATAAGCTTGAGTTGTTAGTGATAGAAAATGAATCCTCACCGTGACAGAATCCAACAAAACTTACACTGGATGTTCATGATTACAAATAAATGACATGTACCAAATGATTTTTGTAGAAAATGTACAGGGGCTGAGTAATGGGCATAGAAAGGTTAGGAAATCAAGGTAAGTATATTATAGGCCCAACACCATGCATGTGCTTATATAACACGTGTCACTATGTGCAAATGGGAGTTGTGGTTTTTATTGAAGATGATTTCCAGCAAGTTTTTGTGAGGTTGTTTTTATTTTACTGGTTCAAACAATCAATCTACTGCAGGATAAACAATCCTGAATGAATTATAGCCATGTTCTCTTGACATACGATGCCCGTACCAGCTCAAGATTAGCTTTAAGGGTATAACAAATATAAAAAATCAGGAAAAAAGGTTATCAGATTCTCTGGTAAGAAGAAGATATGCGGAAAGGGTAGGAAACTTGAAAGCCCAGGCACGGCCGGGCCGAGCAGAGGGTCAAATGGGATTTAAATTCCTGTGGATATACTTGATATATACTTTAGCATGGCTGCCTTTATGCCGTTCTAGCGTCATTTCATGGAATTATTTCCTGCCAGGTACATATTTACCTCACCTCGGTCGAGTGTGGCAAATGTAGATTAATGTCTTGCCAAAGGACATTAGCGCTGCGGGGGGACTCGAACCGAGAACCGTGTGATCCATAGTCCAGTGACGTATCCATCAGACCTTAACATTAGGTTTAATGTCAGGGTAAGGTAATAATAGTGTTTGGTTTGTATGGTCCAGAATTCAGTGTAGGAGATTGACCCCGGCACAATTGTTGCAGAAGTGAGCTGTGTCTTGGAACTCTTTCTGTATATAGATTTACAAAAAGATGAATGAACGTACTTTCATTTGGAAGCTATCCTGATATTTTGTAGTACTGGGGGGTGTTTCACAAAGACTAAGATCGACTAGTTGGACTTCAGTATAGCAGGCTCTCATTATTTACTGGCATTGGTCTCTCAAGGGACGTACAAATCATGGTAAAAAATCTACAAAACTTACATTTTTTGATAATTCATTATTGAAGGAAAAAATATTATCTGAAGATCATAATGCCAACTTGGTGAGAGCAAACAATGGCATGAACGGCCTGCAATACTTAAGTCCAACTTAAAGTCGATCTTAGTCTTTGTGAAACACCCCCCTGATCATCTTTTTAGTAAACTTGACTAATATGATGACCCTATCATATTAGTGGTAGAATGTACCGAGTCCAGGGCCCCATTGCATGAAACATACCATTAATGGTAAGTTTGCCATGAATGGTAACTTCCATGGAAACATTGATTTGGTTGGCTGTTGAGCGACGTTGCCACGGTAGTTCAAATTTATGGCAAAGTTACCATCAGGGGTAAGTTTCATGCAACGGGGTCCAAGGACTTATTATTAAAGGTTTCGTTGTCTTCTTTTTCCGTAGGATAAAGCTGGAGACCTTGCCCTCCACGATGCTATCCACAAAGACAAACGGGATGTGATAGATGTCCTTGTACCCTGGTATGACTCTGATCTTACCCTCCGCAACAAAAAAAGCCTATCGGTACTACATTATGCTGCCCTCAGGGGCAATGACTAGTAAGTATGAATCAGACAAAATGGTTTTCTGTTGGGCTGTCAATTGCAGAGACATGTGTTTCTCACATATTTTAGATTTCGTTATGAATAGTTGTATGTTTTGCAAAATGACCAAAGACTTTTAATTTATGTAAAATGTTGCCATATAAAGACATTTGAAACATGTCTCTTGTCAGAATTACGCCCACCAAAATAGAGTACTGAGTTTTTTAACGGCTTTGACTTGCTTGTCTTGAGCTCATCTTGCAATCGGGGAATGTCATTGTTCACCCTCAGCACAAGACATTTTCAATTTTCAAGACAATTTTGAGATATTGTTTCTCGTTGTCGTTTTTAAATCTTTAAGTGCTGCTGAGCGTCTAGTCTTTCATGCTCCTCACCTGATCAAGATGAGGAAAGATGATGGTCAAACTGCTCTTCATGTTGCCGCTAGCAACAACTTTGAGAAGGTTGCCCGATGTCTCATCGAGAGAGTAAGCTTCTTTTTCAACTTGTAGATATGGGCCCCGTTTCATAAAAATGTTTTTGTCAATAAATAATGCCAGAATTCAATGAAGAATTTGTTCACAGCCAATCAAATGCACTTATTTCAGTAGTTTCTATCAGTTATTGTAAATTCTTATTGAAAATATATTATATGAAAGAGGGCCCTGTATACTAATGTGTTCAAATTTTGTAATTATTACTTCTCATATATAGTCTGTTTGGAGCCAGAAGAACTCTGTGTTTAAACATATACACCCTATTATTTTGTTCTACACTTAGATAAGATATATTTAGTATATTTGTATGGAACCCCAAACTTACAGAACAAAAAATGTATTGGTCATTGGTCCCTTTTAAGCACTATAAATGGACAAGTCCTGGAAGATATTTTGTCCCATACATGTATGTTACTGATCATATCTAAGATAATAGTATATCTGGGGAGTGTTCCACAAAGACTAAGATCGAGTTTCAGTTGGACTTAACTATAGCAGGCCGTTCATGCCACTGTTTGCTCTCACCATTATGATCTTTAGATAATATATTTTCCTTCAATAATGAACTATCAAAAAACGTAAATTCTGTAGATTTGTGACCATGATTTGTACGTCCCTTGAGAGACCAATGCCAGTAAATGGTGAGAGCAAACAGTGGCACGAATGGCCTGCCATAGTTAAGTCCAACTTAAAGTCGATCTTAGTCTTTGTGAAACACTCCCCTTGATGACTGTATCAAGCTTATAGCCCTACTAGAGCTTGAATCATAGAAAACATCAAATAAAAAGATATTTTTATGTCAATTTATGTTCACAATTCTATATAATAATACTTGGTAACATATGGGACATACATTTGGTCTTGACCAAATGGTGAAGCAATGATTTTATGCTAAGCTTGATCTTATTTTTGTTAAATGATACCCGTATAGGACAAGAGTATACTGGATGACCGTGATTCGCTACAGAAAACACCGCTGTTGATTGCTGTGTCAGGGGGGAATGTAAACATAGTGACACTGCTGGTTGAAGCTGGTGCGGATGTCAATGCCTGTGATACTGATCGTGATACCTGCCTGCATATAGCTGTGCTGAGATACAAACACAACCCCTCTGGAAGTGATGCAGAAGTTCTTGTACCTGTATGTATGATATTAGTGCCATTAGACATGAAAGGAGGGAACATAATACAATGCCTTAAATACTACTGGAAGACAAATGCGATGAATGTTTATAAAAGAGAAGAACAAGTTTTGTAATTACACAAAGCCATGTGAGAGGTTATGATGCTATGAATTCCAAAAGATAGTGAAAGAATAAAGAAATTTTTAGACAGAATTGTGGATGGGAAAAAGAACTGTGTTTAATAAAGAAAGATGCGAATGTCCCTTTTTTTAATCCTCAGAGTATTATATACTGTACATTTAGGTAATGTTGGACACAAGGGCACGACCACATGGGCTTTAAGTAGCTTAAACCAAATTTTGAAAATCACTTCTCTTTCTGTTGGTCTATATGCCATTTCCACTAGATGAGATGTTGCGATATGCAGAGGAATGTCATGAAAATCTAAAGACTAAAGTATATAAACCCTCTAAAAGATAATTCCACCAATCAGATTTAGTTCTCAAATTCTAGACTTTTTATTAAAGTAGATCATCTTAATCAAGAATCATGAAGTTTGTGTTTCTTCAAATTTTGTAGCATTGATTTTAGTGTTGGTTTTGACCCATTGCCTTCTGGAACTGTGTTGCTCCTGTATTAAACCTATCTATGGGCAATGTGAGAATTCAGTAGCTACGGGTCAAGTGTTTTTAGCCGTATCCGGACACCTACCCCCTGGACATCCACCCCCCGGATAACCACCCTCTAGGACAACTACCCCCTAGGACAACTACCCCCCGGACAACTACCCCTCGGAAAACTACATGTACCCCCCAGGACAACTACACCTGGACAACTACCCCCCAGACAACTACCCCCCTAGGATATTTGTCCGGGGGGTAGTTGTCCTAGAGGATGGTTGTCATAGAGGGTAATTGTCTGTGGGGGTAGTTGTCCGGGGGGTAGTTATCGGGGAGTAGTTGTCTGAGGGGGTAGTTGTCCTAGGGGGAAGTTGTCTGGGGGTAGTTGTCCAGAGGGTAGTTGTCCTTGGGGGTAGTCGTCCTAAAGGGTGGTTGCCCTAGGGGGTAGTTGTCCTAGAGGGTGGTTATCCTAGGGGTGGTTATCCGGGGGTGGTTGTCCAGGGGGTAGGTGTCCTAGAACCGTTTTTAGCATATTTTAGTATATATATTATATGCCAGATTTCTCTATGAAAGCTATCGTTCCACCCTAGTTTATTTGAATTGTATGACTCTTTTTTTCTTTCTTCACTACAGTTATGTAAAGGTGTGGATGAGTCCTTACTGAAGATTCCAGGGGTAGCATTGATAGTGTATCTCATGAAGAAAGGTGCAAGGATTGACGTTTATAACCGCTCCCGGAGGACACCACTACAGTTGTTGGAAAGGAAGAGTCTAAAGGATGTCCTCAGTATCATTGCAAGAAACCAAGTCAGGTATAACAAAGATGTTATGATCAGTATATGTCCCTCATGACTATTATTTGCCCGAACAAGTGGTGTGTAATATTAATCATTATGATCAACATCATCATCATCATCATCATAATTTTCATCATCATCATCATCATCATCAACTTCATAATCATCATCATCATCATCATTTTCATCAACATCATCATCATCATTTTCATTAACATCATCATCATCATCATCATCATCATTTTCAGAAACATCATCATCATCATCAACTTCATAATCATCATCATCATCATCATCATTTTCATCAACATCATCATCATCATTTTCATTAACATCATCATCATCATCATCATCATCATTTTCATGAACATCATCATCATTTTCATTGACATCATCATCACAATGAATAGTTTTGCTATTATTGCCACCCCTATCTTTCATTAATGTCATTACACCAGCAGTTTTTTTTCTTTCTGTTATTGCTTTACGCCATGTACTCTTACTATCACTATTATCACTTTCATCATAATCATCATCATCATCATCATCACCACCATCAGCATTTTCGTCATCACCACCGCCATAACTGTTTTTAATATCACTGCCATAAATGTTGATATCAAAGCTTGTCAATCAGTCATAAGATAGAGGCATTACTCCTGACACATTAATTCTGACCGCTAGCTGGCTTGGAGTTTGCTCCGAAGACATATCCTAACTGAATCTCTCCTATGGGGAGACGCGGTGATTCAGTGGTAGAGCAATGGTCTTGTTACCGGCAGGTCTTGAGTTCAAAACTAAGTCGATGCACTAGTGGCCTTTGGTTCATGTAAAGCATTCGAACATCCTCATTACCAAGTCCCTCAGAGAGGCTTTAAAGCCCTTCTGTACTAGTTTGGCAAGGAGGGATTAGAGGGATTAGCGTGGTCACTGACAGGTGGTTATCTCATCAACTCAGCTCTCAATTAACAAAAGACAAAGAGGATCATGGGGGACCAACGTGCACCACTTAGGCATTGTTTTCTATATAGAGGGAGCAAGTAGCTAGAACTGGTACAGTGTGGCTTTAAAGCCATTGGTTGAGTGGTTGCTTACTGACAAGCAAACACATGCTTTCTTAGCAGTCAGGGGAAAACCCAAACCATCAGACCAGAATGGCTGAATGAATAATGCTCGCTTCTCTTTTATCTAGCATCCCAGCATCTGAAGATGAAGTGGACGCTGCCCATCCTGAAAGCGCTAGCCGGGTGTTCAACCTGAAATCAATTAAGTCGACTCTGAAGCAACAACTAATCCCAACTAGTCCACCACAAAGCCTACAAAAACCACAACAACCACCACAAGTACATCAACAGCAACAAGGCAAGCAGCAGAAGACCTTAAAATCTGGACAACCTCAACAAAGGCAACCCCAGCAACAAAGAATGAACCTACAAGTTCATCTACCACAAAGGTCACCGCAGCTGTATGTGGAAGAAGTGTCATCCCCGCAGTTTGGCAAATCTGGTAAAGGCATGGAGGGTTTGGTAAAAGGAGAACATTTGGAAAGGAAATTAATATTTCATTTTAAAATAAATGTTATTTACTTGTTCTTCATACCCAAATAAGACTTTGTTATGTGTTATTTTATATACTTGGTTTCTTAAGACAATATGCTGAATTGTTATAAAATAGCAATGGCCTTTTCTAGGTTCCTGCTTGCATCTTCAAAATAATTTTCTTTATACATGAAGATGCAAGATGCCCAGGTAAAATTAACCGTTGTGTTTACTCGTCCAGTGAATGTGTCAATTACAATGAAGGTCATGTCTTTATGTCCAGTGTGGACAATTTTATTTTCTGCTGTAGAAATGCCAGGGCTCTGTGTAATTGACATTGGTACCAGCCAATCAGAGAGCTTGTTATCAATCTGGGTCAATTCTGATAGTGGTTGACTATTCCATTGTTAGCTTGATTAAAGGTAATACAAAGTTTTGGGAAATTTTGAAAATTTGGTGAGTAGTGATTCTTTACAATTTTGAAATATTTGGATGCCCCTGTGGATCTATTATAAGCACTAGAAAATTTAGACCCTAAAACACTTGTGCTTTTGAGAAAAATTGAATATAACAATTTACCCGCTCTCCCAGTAAATTTTGATAAATTTCAAATAGTGCCTACAGCTGTACAATGGTAGCTGTGACCATGAAAATCTCAGGATATTTGGTTGTGATATCAAATTTTCAAACGGGAATAGCTAATTGGTCGATTTTAGTCAAGAAACATTGTTTTATAGCTTAACTAATATCTCAACCTTGAGAGGGAGCTATACAACATAAAGAGTTTATTATTTACAACTTCATAACTTTAGGTTCGATTTCAACCGTGACAACGATCACTGAATATTGTAGGATCGAACAAAATTCATGACCCCATACCAAAACTTTGTATTACCTTTAAATTCCTGATGGCCGCTATGGCCTGCCTGATAGCCCATGACCTGAGAATGCATTATATAATACGTAAGGTTATCTGGAACAGTGCCCTTTTGACCATGTGATTGACATACCCCATTATACTCCGTCGATCTTTCAATGAAATTAATCGATTGTAAGATCAACTCTAATTTATATAAAGACAGGGCCCAGTTCACACCTATTTTCACATCTTTTCCTTGGTAGCATTTGAAGGTGTACACAGGATAAACATTGAAGAACTAGAGCTGGGTGTACAGATCGGTGGAGGCTCTTTTGCAAAGGTCTATAGAGGGCGATGGAGAGGAACAACTGTAGCGATCAAGAAAATGAACATAGCTGGCAGCAAAAAAGCGGAAATAGAAAAAGAGGTGGACATACACAAGTGAGTAATGAACAGCATCCAAACCCAGAGTTTTCTTGATGGGGGAGGGGGAGTGGGGAGGAGAGGGAGGGAGTGGGGAGGAGAAGGGGAGAGGGAGGAGGAGTGGGAAAGAGTAGAGAGGGAGGGGCAGAGGGAGGGGGAGAGGGAGGAGAGGAAGGGGGAGTGGGGAGGAGTAGGGGGAGAGGGAGGGAGGAGTAGGGGTAGAGGGAATGGGAGTGGGGAGGAGTAGGGGAGAGGGAGGGGCATTTTTTTTTATTGCATGAAATGTTAGACTGATTCATCTGGAGAAGAAAAACTATAAAATCATAACTCTTCTCAACCCATTCCTTTCATGAACTGTAAACAACCATGATTTTCATGGCAAGAAAACTAATTTGATCACAAATATTCACTGTTATATCAGTAGTGATCAAAGTATTCCATCACACAAAACTGTCATGAGTTTCAACCTTTTGTGAGATTCGGTAACATCTCAAAATATTTGTTTTTCTAATGCATGAAATCAGATCAAAGTACTGGGTATGCCTTTTCAAAGGACAGTGTTGAAGTGAGGAGGAGGATGATGATGAGGTTTAAAGCAGGGCTCAAATTAATTTTTTGTCCATGGGGGCTCTTTTAGTACTGACAGGGGCTCTTTTTTAATACTAATTTCCATTGAATTGGTACCCATGATACTCCCTATATTCTTGACAAAATACTGTAGACTTGCAGACCAGGGCCCCGTCTTACAAAGAGTTACGATTGATCCAAATCAATCGTAAGTCCTCCAATCAATGGCAAGTTTGCAGTCTCCTATCTCTTATGTACATAGTTGCGATATCAATCGCAAATAAGTTGCGATTGATATCAACTCTTTGCAAGACGGGGCCCGGGTTAATAATGATGTTCATATTTTTCTATACAGACAAGCGATGCATCCAAATATCGTCCAGCTGATGGCGCTGGGTTACAGTGATGTATCGGCATACCTTGTCATGACATTCATCCACGGCTCAACTCTACATGAATGTATCTTTCCCGGAGAAAAAACAAAGGTAAGCAACAAAAAATAATTAAAAAATTGCCTGTTTGAAGCCAGAAGGGCTTTAACTCTTGCACTATAACACAGAGTTAATGCCCTTCCGGCGCTGAGCAGACGAAATGTTTAAAAAAAATGTAAGGGAGTTAGTTGCAAGATAATAATCGTGTTGATGGTTGTGATGTTCACTTGTATCTTAAGAAGGATGACGATTGATAGGATAGTGATGTTGTTGATAATGGGGATGATGATGATGGTGATGATGATGGTGATGATGGTGATGATGATGATGATGATGATGATGGTGATGGTCATCATGATGGTGATGGTGTTGATGATGATGATGGTGATGATGATGATGATGGTGATGATGATGATGATAATGATGATGATGATGATGGTGATGGTGTTGATGATGATGATGGTGATGATGTTGATGGTGATGATGGTGATGATGATGGTGATGATGGTGATGATGATGATGATGATGATGATGCTGATGATGCTGATGATGCTGATGATGGTGATGATGATGATGGTGATGGTGTTGATGATGGTGATGATGATGATGGTGATGGTGTTGATGATGGTGATGATGGTGATGATGATGATGATGGTGGTGATGATGGTGATGATGATGGTGATGATGATGATGGTGATGATAATGATGATGATGATGGTGATGATGATGTTGATGATGATGGAGGTGATGGTGATGATGGTGATGATGGTGAGGAGAAGAGGAGGAAGAAGATTGTAAGACACCGAATTGGTCCATCTTCTCCAATTTGACTTTTCCACCTCCAGAGTTGCGCGCTGACGGTCCCACAGAAGAACCTGATAGCAAAGGATGTATTGAGTGCTCTGACCTTCATGCATGCCAGCTGTCTCCTACACCTAGACATTAAACCAAGCAATATCTTGGTAAGGTCTTCCCTTTATCATTTCACCTGTAGATCATGATCAGAAGTGTTATAAACCGTTCATAGTCAGTAGTGACAGTTAGGAATGTGTACCATAGAGGTGTTGTGGTCCAGTGGATAAGTCTCCATACTGTGAACCACGAAGTACGGGGTTCGAATCCCTGTCGCAGTAAGACATATCTACATTTGCCGCACTCCACCCAGGTGAGGTAAATGGATACCTGGCTGGAATAAATTCCTTGAAATACTCGAGCGGTGTAATAGGGTAATAATAATGGAGCACCAGGAGTGGCAATGTGCCAGACATGAGTGCTACACAAGACTCCACTATTATTATTATTATTATTACCAGAGAATGGTGCTGTATTTTGTTTCATGCTATTCTAGAACTTTCTTTATTAGGTTTAATCCTTCCAGGACCTAGAAAAAATATGGCACTATTGCTGATACCTGGCAGGTATGAACGGTATCCACAAAATACCATTAACACATGCAGTTACATCATATTGTTATGCCAAAAGTTTGTTATAAGAAAGTTCTTTATAATGAGGTCCCACTGTATTAAAGAATTTGAAAAGAGCTATAAAATTTGGGAGATTACACAAGGATAATGATTATCTCTGACATATAGCTACAAATGTTGCTGCCATTTCAAGGATAGGTTTCCAACAGCGGCAGATATGATCATTAAAGGCATCGTTTAACAATGTTAAATCTGAGATGATGTGATATGGTGTAATAATGAAGCCCTGAAAAAAATTGCGCTTCAAAATGATCATGAAGTGCCTCAAAAAAGTAAAAATCTTTGAGTGACCGGTTTTACCATACTCATTTTCCCAATAGACTGTAGTGTTATGAAAACCGTTAGGAAAACGCAAAATTTGATTTCGATTTCCAATCATAAATATCTTGATAATCAAACAGGCGATCGGCTTGTAAAAGTCATGGGGTTCCTTACTGACCTAAAGGTATATAATTATCATTGCAGCATGAGCTAAATCCAGGATTTTGTTTCAGAATCTGAGACAAAGTTACCCAATCCCTTTAACCGTGAAATACTGCGCTATTTTGCTTAATGCTACATGTACTGGTATTCTTCAACTTTTGTGGCTTTAAGTTCTGCTGGAACAAAAAAAAAGTAAGGTACTATTACTTATACCTGGCCGGTGTGAACGGCATCCACAAATATATTGTCTTGCTGTACCGAAAGTTTGTTATAACAGAGTTCCTTATAATGAGGTTCAACTGCAGTGATAAGAATTAAAAGGTGAACTGTTGAATTAGGTTAATAACAGAGAAATGTGGCTATACCTTGGTTTTGGAAACCACTTGTTCCTCAGCACACACATGCTTGTGTGTAGAGTCTATGGAGTGCGAAAAAGGAGACCAATGCGTGTGACGCAATCAAGTGCTACTGTGCGGAGCAAATGGTAGTTTCCTATGTCATGATCCAATACCATAAATGTTCTTGATCATTGCAGATAGAGAAGGGGACGCTGAAGACGTACCTCTGTGACCTTGGTCTGTCGTTCATCAAGCAACGAGCTCACATGTCACTCTCAAGCCATATCAGTAAAGCGAGAGGAACACCCATGTACATGGCACCTGAGATGCATGCTGACCATACGTAAGCAATAAGCCGTTATTTTAGTGTACCGTAATCAATTTTATGCATACGTCTTTTGCTAAGTGCTTTGTTACAAATTATTTCATTCACATGTTACAAATAATTGTATTTCTATAGTCAAGATTCAAATTGCATAAATTGCCCATACCGGTAACAGGTAAATGTTATAGCTTGCGGCTAGGTGAACATTATAAATTTGAATCCTTTTTGAAAATGGTCTATTTCTCTAGTAGTTCTTTGAATTTTTATTAGATTTTCACTTTTCGACAAATCAAGATTAATACAGAACACAGCATTACCATTGCGCCTTTCTACCAGCCCTTTGCTATTAGGGCCATGTTGCATAAAAACGATGGTAACTATGCCATCAATATTAAATACCTTGGCAACATCACTCAACAGCTAATCCAATCAAGGTTTCCAGGGTAGTTGCAAAGTTACCATCAATGGCAAGTTTTATGCAATGGGGCCCTGGTGTTGTTTGTGATTTGTGCTCCCGGTCACAATAGATGTTCTGGAATTTCAGCTGCAATGTACAATGATATTGTTGTTTTCTGAATCATTTTACTGGTATACACAGATTTTATAGCTTTGATTTCTAAAAAAAATCTCAAGTTCTGAACATTTTTTCAAGGATGGTGGTTTTAAAAATGCTCTAAAACTTACTTCAAATATACTTATGTGACATCAATTTGACAATATTTTTTAGTATGCAAATTTCAGCCTGATGTGAGTTTCAACATAAATGTAGGCCTAGCCAGGGGGCACAATGGGTCATGGTCCCCTGTTCATCCACTTAAAAACGAGGTCACCTACAGATCTAAGGGTTAAAAACAAAAACATCTGTTTTAGTGAGTTTGAATGTTTGTTATTTTTGAAATTTGTTAATTTCCTTAAACACATAGTATTTGTATGTTTGTTTTTTTCATGTGGATTTATGTAGGTTAAAGGTTAGTGGTGCTCAGGACATCTGGTCTGTGGCCTGCACCTTCATTGAGCTCTATGGAGAGGTTCCAGTCTACCCTCCTACCATGACGCTCTGGGGGTTAGCGAGCCGTTTCATGAAGGGACAGATCGAACCCGATTCCCTCCAAGAAGTCACTGTGCCTCAGAAAGGCATTATAAAGCCATGTTTCACTAAAAGCACCCATGTTAGACCAAGTGCTAGCGATCTGCTGTTGAAATTTGAGGAACTCTGCGAAGAATCATGACAACAGGAGACCAACTCTGCTAAGGCCAGCTTAATCTGTTGAATTTGACCTCAGCGTGCATTTATAGCAGTTTGACATTATGTCATCATCCCTCACAAAGCCATTATAATGCCACGTTTCACTGAAGACATCAATGCTAAGGATCTGCTGTTAAAATTTGAGGAACTCTGAAGAATCGTGACAATCGTGACTTAGGGTGCCGTCAATTGTTTGTATAACATTTAACATGCATGTTAGTATGTCTCACTAAGACATTATAAAGAAATGTTTCACTAAAGACATCAATGCTAGACCAAGGGCTGGTAATCCGCTGCTGAAATTCTATGAGCTCTGTCAAGATTCGTAACATCGGCTCTGCGAAGGTCGAGCTTAAATCTGCTGAACACAACCCCACAGTGCATTAATATCAGTTTGTCAAAGACCCTATAAAGCCATGTTTCTCTGAAGACACGTACCAATGCTAGAACAAGGGCTGGTGAACTGCTGTTGAAATTTGAGGATCTCTGTGAAGAATCGTGACGTCAGGTAGACAAACTCTGATGAGGCAGAGCTTTAGGCTGTTGAACCTGACATTAAGACGATTTACAAACTTTTTGTTCTCCTTTTTTTAATCTACCTGGAATATGTATGAAGCCAGGTGGATCAATTATTTTGGGCTGCCATCTATCCATTCTTTGAATGTTTCTTCAACTCTCTTGATAGGACACGGGTTCTTTTTTAACCAAAAACTATGTGCTAAACTCATTACATTGGCAACGAAGTGAATGCTCAACTTTAAGTGTGAAGACAACTCAGAAAGACACCATGTATTCTAGAATATCTTCTGAAGATCACTGGAGAAGCAAGAAACTCTGATAGGACTCACAAAAAATGTCTTGCGTCAGAGCAGACAGAGCCCTACTTTAGAAAAACTCTGCAACCTTGTAAAGGTTAGTTTGAGGATTCCCAGTGATTGGAATTGGACAATAGAGAAAGTAGGAGCTCTTCCGTAGCCTGCTAATATGTTGAAAAGTGTTACTACATTAAGAAAGTACATTTTATTATAAATATGTATGTATATATACTATTGTGGCAATAATAATACCTACTATACGCAGAAGTTTAATCTGTCTTAGTACTATGACTTTGTGATATTCATGTACAGGTATGACACAGAAGAGACTAAAAGTCAACCATATTAAGATAACAGAAATCAGTGTAACATATCAAGGGGGGTGTTTCACAAAGATTTTAAATCGAACTTTACTCTAAGTTGGACCTAAACAATATGGAGAGCCGTTTGTAGCCTTAAAGTAAAATATATTTAAATGCAAAAATTTGCGTATTTTAGACTTTTCATAAATTTCACATCAAGAACATGAAATCTCCTTGATAATAGAAAATATGAATGATTTGAATCAACATTTTATGCCTTTTAAAATATTTTTTACAAAATATTTCCAAAGATGCTAACGGCTTTCCATAATTGTTAAGTCCAATTTAGAGATAAGTACTTAGGATCTTTGTGAAACACCCCCAGTACTTTAACAAGATTTAGATTTGGGGGAAAGAAAATGCAACAGAGAGGATTTTTTTTTTGTCTCCAACTCCCTCAACCCTTTAAAGTGAACCGGTAACATTGTTGAAGGTTGATAACAAAAAAATGTAATTTTTGTATGAAATGTTACTTATTATATTCCTTCTACTGTACTAACCATTTAACATGCAAAAAAATCCTGAAAAAATTCTCAAACCACAAAGATATTTATGGTTTTCTTTGAAGGCGTCACTTGTCAACACCTTCTAACAGTAAATTCTCTCAACCAATTTTTGAATTTTCCCAACCGTTATTCCATGAAAATAAGACATAAAACAGGCTTTTTAAAATCTGTCAATACTTAAATGTTTGGAATGGTATATAGAGCCAATTCATCATTGCTTTGTGATGCTTTACATTCACCTGAAATTTAATTAAATTATAATAATATAGTTGGGAGAATTTAAGAATCGATCAGATCCTTTTTTCCAATTTTTATCATTAATAATGGTCTGTTTTCACTCAAACTTTCAGATTATCTTTAATTGTACATCTATCATTGAAGTCACTACCTTAGTACCATTTTCTCTCATCTGAACAATGTTACCAAGTCCCTTAAACAGAAAAGGACAATGAGTGGTCTATAACTTTTTTACCACAGTGTGTTAGTGATGAATTATAAAAAACAAAACATACATGTAGAATATACTGATCATGCTTTTTTTCTTCATTATTGCATACTAATACATGATCATGAGATTGATATTTGTATATATACAAGTGTTGTACTTTATAATGACTCAAATTATATCTGAAACATTATCCTCTTGCTTTATAATGCCCTTTGAAATAACTCTAAACATTACAGAGGAAGATTTTTGTCGGAATGGAGTATTTACATGTATTTAGAGTTATGTTATGCATGTATCCCTTGCAAATTCAAGTCCTCTGCATTACAGAGGAATTTCTTTTTCATCAATTTGATGAATTATTTACAGGTGTTTAGAATTGTATTATTTCCCTTGCATGTTGCAAGTCCTCTACGTGTATGTAACTACATCAGATGTAGAATACATAAGGCCATTAAAAGAAAACGTGTTTAGCGTTCTGCCTTTTTTTAAATAGGAAGGAGGAGGCCCTTTTTTTCTTCTTTCCAAAATGGCCGCTCGGTACATTTTCCCTGACGTCCAGCCAGTCGGGCTATTTTTCAAGATGGCTGACAGCATATGTTTTATTTATTTTTTTAATAAAAAAAAGATCACTTTAGCAGTACGTTTTTCATGTTGTATCATGAAAAAAAAGGAAGCGGGCGGGGACACTAAACATGATTTTTTTTTTTAATGGCCTAATTTGATTTTTTTTTGTTTACTCAGTAATAAAATGGTCACTTAAAGTAGGCCTATAGAAGACACTAATTGTCTAGAAGCAATTTTTCCGGTGTATCTAATACTTTTAAAAGTTTTGTATTTATGTTTAGGTTTTCTGAACATTGTATACATGTGAGGAATGTATAAAAATGTTCAAATGTATAATGTATATGTAAATATGTCATTTTGAAACAATGGTGTATATTGAAATCCGATCATATTTGCCAAGAAAACAACATTAAATGTATATTCAATATGACAGAGTTTATTGTAAATAAATCATTAATACTAACTATAATGATTATGTTATGGAGTTATTTGTACTTACAAATGATTTTTACTTTCAAAATCTAAATCTAAACAAAGACTGATTCTACTTGTAACACAGAACCGAGTTCTGTGGGTTGTAAGGCAGACTTGGATGTAATTTTTGTAACATACTTGTTCTTATTTAAAGTGAAAGGTCGCCCTCTGTTGAATAAATTCAGTGAGTCAATGAGTTCGATTACCATGTTAAAATGTTTAGAGAGAGAGAGAGAGAGTGAAAAAAAACTTTCTTCATAAAGAATCTAAATTTATGAAATAATTCAGCCTTTTATCAGAGTTCAGATTTCCAGATTCATCTCAGTTTATCAATTGTTAATCTTGTCTTTACACCAGTTCAGTTTTATTTTTTTTTAAATAATGTCTGAGTTAATACAATCATGTAGTCCTCTGTTCAGTTTTGGGCGAATCTGGAAATCCGAACTCTGAGAAAAAGCTGAATTTTTCATCAATTTAGATTATGTATAAAGAAGGTTGTCAAAGAGGAAGTTACTTTTAAAAAAATCTGAGGTCTTTTTCATTTTGTTAAAGATTATTTTAGACCTAGTGTCGGGCAAAACTAAATTTAGTAAAATTATTTTTGTCTGCATTATCAGTTTTTTGCTCGATTATGTAGGGTCCGCGGAAGAAGGGGGTCCGCGGAAGAAGGGGGTTGCATGCAGTCCCATATACTTCCAGATGCCAGGAAAGAGGATAAAGAGAAGAGAGGGTCGATGCATGCATTTCTCCTGGATCATGAAAAATTGAGCACCCCCTCCGCCCTTTCAAAATGGCTGCTGCGCTTGTGTCGTTACCCTGAATGCAAATTCAAATTCAAATTCAACTGTTATAGATTAAAATCGAAACAAATAGGATCACTCTCAAATTGTTTATAACATTGGATAACAAATTTAAACAAATTATAGTCTAACGTAGATAATTGAGTGCAAAAGTCAAGATAAGACGCGTGACGTTGTAGTAAGCACCTGTGCTTTAAAATGTTGTTATGATTCGTCTTGAAAATGACTAAAACATAAATAAACATAAGATTTGATAGTGAAGGAGGCTTATTTTCCCCAATTCCTACTAAGGTAATTACTGCATTAGTTCATAACCCTGCCAATCCACCCGTCTTAAGTATTGTCCACTGGAACCTAAAGGGGCATATCTTTGACTTGAAAAGGGGGTCTTACTACCAACAATGGGCCGATAATTGGGCCTTTTCACTGTAATTACGGGGTAATTAGTGCACAAAGAAAGTGGGATGTGCGTGGCCCGGATTGTGATTAGGCGTTACAATGAAAATCTACCCTGTCCATCACATGAGTTGAAAAGACGTGGAAGGAAGCCACGCTCCGATTAATTTTTGTTGAAGTCCTGAGTAGCTTTATGACTTAAAAGATAAATTGGTTGAAGTGTTTTTCTATTTTTTCGTTAAGACCTATCCCCTCTCCTTCTGGTTTAGTTCGTTTCAATAATTTTCCTTTTCCCCGCCCCACCTATCTCTCTCTCTCTCTCTCTCTCTACCCCTCTCTATCTTGTGAGTTTCCAATTATTTGCAATAAACACTCTCTTTCTTCCTCTTTCCCACCTCCTTCCTCTACCCCTCCTCCGCCCATTATCCCCCTCTCTCTCATTCTCCCCCTCTCTCTCTCTCTCTCTCTATCTCTCTCTCCTTTCACTATTTCTCTCCATCCTCTGGCCACCCTGACCTCTTCTTTGTATGGCCCTTCTCCTTTTATCTACCTGCTATGTCCCACTCATTATGATCATATCAAGGAGATATGATCATATAACGATATGCTATATACAATGTAAGTCATTATGGGGTGAGCTTCCAATAGCAGAAACACATTTTCTAATTGAAATTTCTCGAAATTGTCAGCAGTGGGTTCCAACAGCGCATGAAACTCAACATTTTCTAAAGAAATTTGTGTGTAGGTTACGACCCCTACTGGTGACCAATGCATCTAAAATGAACGTGATGAAGGAGAAAAGAGAAGAAAAAAAAAATATCTTTGCATATAAGCTTGCTTAACATGTTAGGAAAGCATAAGAGAGAACCGAATTAGTATATCAATCTTCATCCTTTTCATGGTGACTTATACATTCCAGCATGAATTACGATTTGGGGTATCATTCATCACTTCAATGACGGCTTTATAAAGATACATATAGACAGTGCTGGATGTGACATCTCGTTAACCCTAATAAGGCCGGGGGCCATCATGGCCCCTCCGCGATTTTTCTGATTGTTCGGGAACGCATACGGATGACGCCCCGCCGCTTCATGACTTTATTCTTTCGAGTCTTGCGCATCTTTTAAAACAATTTTTTTGAAAATCGGACCTACCGTTACAAAGTCACGTGACCTTTTGTCTTTACATGTCGGCCCGAAAATCGCTCATTTTCGTGATTTGTGTACAAAACATATGGAAATATCATTTTTCCTAAAAGAGATAAAACATTGGTTATTTGGTCTTGTTTAAAGTTTAGGTGTTTGTTTTGGGGTCAAAATAGTTAAATTATAGTTAGAAATGAAATAAAACAACAAAAACAATGAAATACATAAGTTAAAAAAACAATGAAATACATAAGAAATTATCAAAACAAGAGATAACATAAGGAATAACCTAGCTTTCCAAATTTTTTTCGTATTATTATTCCAAATGGTCTAACAAATATATGTAGTGGAAAAGAAAGCTTAAATATGAAGAATATATGATTTATGGGTAAAAATATGAATTTTTGACCTTATTTGCATAATTTACCATAAATATGCAAATGAGTAATTTTTTCAAAAATTGAAATTGCTATAGTATTCTATACACTTCACTTGACATGCATGCAAATTTTCGCGGCGATCGGCCGTTTCACGGCCGAGATCTTAAGGGGGGGCCATAATGGCCCCCGGCCGTATTAAGAACTCAAATAGCCCGGCCTTATTAGGGTTAAGGGAGACAAGAATCAAGGATTTCGGAATGAATTGAATATCCTGATCCTATAATTATCGAGATTTTCCCCAATAATATGGGGATTTCTACCTTTTTTAGTATGGAAACACGCGCACAAAATCCCCGCTTGAACGAAGATTGGGAATAAAAAATAAAAAAAATGTGATGAGGTAATCAAGAATCTATATAAGTAGAAAGTACTGGGTGCGACTTATAGGATACAATTAAATTTGATAATCAGTATACCAATTTCCCAATCTTCTACCCTGCCCGTTTAATAAGGGTTCAAACCCTCTCAATTTGCCTGACTTGGGACAAGAAAAAAACAAGACAGAATATCAGTTATAACTGCATAATGAGGAGAAAATCAAGATTAGAATTCAGAAATGGCTTGTCGTTAGTGGAGACAATTGATTCAAGAATTAGGGATTTCGTAGTGAATTGAAATTACTCATCTTAAAATTACCCGGCCCGCAAAATCCAAAGCCTTGCATTGCCAAGACCATCTTGGGAGTTCCACCATTTTCAAGACGTTTACACGCGTCTAAAATCCCAGTTTGAATGACGACCGAGATTTCATTTATCAGATCGTATATAATAGAAGTGGGCAGTGCTAGAGCGACTTGCCATTAGGGCTAACAATGAGTTGAAGATTAAAAATTCGAGCAGTGAATAGGATGTGATCTAAGAAATTCCATTTCCATGCAGAGACCCAAACCTAACTTTTAAAGAGGCTGAGAATCCTAGTTTGAATGAAGATTTGGACTTCTTTTATCACTTTTATGACTAGATAATCAAGACATAATACAGGTGGGCAGTGCTTGATGCAGATAGTCATTAGGACTCACAATGACCTCACAAAACTGTTATTATCGTCGGAAGAAAGAACACTGATTACCGTAAACTTGGGGGAACGCGGAGAAGCAGTATTACCGTGACAAAACTGGGAGGTGGTATTCACTTTGAGGATTTTGTTATTCGTATTTTCTTTTGGACCAGGGTTTGGACTAATGGCGTAGCAGGGGACCGGGGAAGATGAGCTCCTTATACAGATGGGAAGCTTAGATTAAAGTTTTATGAAAGGGAAAAAAAGACAATCTTGTTTAAAAGGTGTGGCAAGCCATCGTATATGATGGAAACCCACGCGAGTTTCAAAATAATCTTCTTTCCATCCTTTGATATCCACTTCGTGGGATATTTCCTTTTTATTCTTAAATTCTCACTGTGGAGATATTTGTTTTCCTTTTCTCCTTTGTCTTCTTCGTTTTGCTGTTATTGATGTTGTTGTCGTTCTTCTTCTTCTGATTAGTTGGCCTCCTTCAATTGACTGAAGATTCTTGCAAACTATGTGCGCGTGTGTGTGTTAACCGCAATTTACGTCCATTCAAGTGCTATTTACATTATAATACAGTTTATTTACAAATATTTACAAGCTCATGTATCTTAGATATGGTCAGTAATGTATGATACAAAATGGCGTCCAGGACCTACCCATTTATAGTGCTTAAATGACCAAAACATATTTTGTTCTGTAAGTTTGGGGTTCCATACAAATATACTAAATGTATCTTATCTAAGTGTAGAACAAAATAATAGGGTGTATATGTTTAAACACAGAGTTCTTCTGGCTCCAAACAGACTATATATGAGAAGTATTAATTACAAAATTTGAACACATTAGTATACAGGGCCCTGTTCCATTATCCATATAATTTATTTTCAATAGGACTTTACAATAACTGATAAAAACTACTGAATTAAGTGCATTTGATTGGCTTTGAACAAATCTTTCACTGAATTTTAGCATTTGTTATTGACAATAACACTTTTATGAAACGGGGCCCATATCTACAAGTTGAAAAAGAAGCTTACTCTCTCGATGAGACATCGGGCAACCTTCTCAAAGTTGTTGCTAGCGGAAACATGAAGAGCAGTTTGACCATCATCTTTCCTCATCTTGATCAGGTGAGGAGCATGAAAGACTAGACGCTCAGCAGCACTTAAAGATTTAAAGACGACAACGAGAAACAATATCTCAAAATTCGATAATATTTTTAGTGAAAATGTCTTGTGCTGAGGTTGAACCCATGACATACCCGATTGCAAGTTGAGCTCAAGTCAACCAAGTCAAAGCCGTTAAAAAACTCAGTACTCTATTGGGGGGCGTAATTCAGACAAGAGACATGTTTCAAATATCTTTATATGGCAAAATTTTACATAAATTAAAAGTCTTCGGTCATTTTGCAAAACACAACTATTCATAACGAAATCTAAAATATGTGAGAAACACATGTCTCTGCAATTGACAGCCAAACAGAAAACCATTTTGTCTGATTCATACTTATACTATTAGTTGCCCCTGAGGGCAGCATAATGTAGTACCGATAGGCTTAGTTGCGGAGGGTAAGATCAGAGTCAGGCCAAGGTACAAGGACATCTATCACATCCCATTTGTCTTTGTGGATAGCATCGTGGAGGGCGAGATCTCCAGCTTTATCCTTCGGGGTAGGAGGACAACACAACCTATAATAATAAGTCCCCGGGCCCGTTGCATAAAACTTACCCCTGATGGTAACTTTGCCATCAAATTTAACTACCATGGCAACATCGCTCAACAGCCAATCAAATCAAGGTTTCCATGGAAGTTACCATTCATGGCAAAGTTACCATTAATGGTAAGTTTCATGCAATGGGGCCTTGGACTCGGTACGTTCTACCACTAATATGATAGGGTCATCATATTAGTCAAGTTTACTAAAAAGGTGATCAGTACTACAAAATCGAAGGATTGCTTCCGAATGAAATTACGTTCATTCATCTTTTTGTAAATCTAGTAATACCGAAAAATGTCCCGATGACACTCAATTCTGCAACAATTCAGTGTACCGGGGTCAATCTCCTACACTGAATTCTGGACTACAAACCAAACACTATACCTTACCCTGACATTAAACCTAATATCACGGCCTAATGGATGCATCACTGGACTATGGATCACACGGTTCTCGGTTCGAGTCCCGCCACGGCACTAATGTCCTTTGGCAAGACATTAATCTACATTTGCCACACTCGACCCAGGTGAGGTAAATATGTACCTGGCAGGAAATAATTCCTTGAAATGACAGAACGGCATAAAGGGAGCAATGGTAAAGTATATATCCACAGGATTTTAAAATCCTATTGGACCCTCTGCTCCCGACCGGGCCTGGGCTTTCAAATTTCCTACCCTTTCCGCATATCTTCACGGTTCTCGGTAGATTAATGTCCATGGCAAGACATTAATCTACATTTGCTTGAATGAAGATTGGGTTAAAAAAAAAATGTGATGAGGTATTAAATCAAGAATCTATATAAGTGGAAAGTACTGGGTGCAAATTAACTTGTCATTACAGGATACAATTAAATTTGATAATCAGTATACCAATTTCCCAATCTTCTACCCTACTCGTGAAATAAGGGTTTAAATCCTTCAGTTTGAATTGGGACAAGAAAAACAAGACAGAATATCAGTTATCATTGCATTATGAGGAGAAAATCAAGATCAGAATTCAGATATGGCATGTCGTTAGTGGAGACAATTGATTCAAGAATTAGGGATTTCGTTGTGAATTGAAATTACTGATCTTAAAATTACCCGGCCCGCAAAATCCAAAGCCCTGCATACAGGCATTTCCAAGACCTTCTTGTGAGTTCCACCATTTTCAAGACGAAAGTTTACACGCGTCCAAAATCCCAGTTTGAATGACGACCGAGATTTCATTTATCAGATCGTATATATATTATAGATATAATAGAAGTGGGCAGTGCTAGAGCGACTTGTCATTAGGGCTAACAATGAATTGGAGATTAAAAATTCGGGCAGTGAATAGGATGTGATCTAAGAAATTCCATTTCCAGAGACCCAAACTAAACTTTTAAAGAGGCTGAGAATCCTAGTTTGAATGAAGATTTGGACTTCTTTTATCACTTTTATGACTAGATAATCAAGACATAATACAGGTGGGCAGTGCTTGATGCAGATAGTCATTAGGACTCACAATGACTTCACAAAACTGTTATTATCGTCGGAAGAAAGAACACTGATTACCGTAAACTTGGGGGAACGCGGAGAAGCAGTATTACCGTGACAAAACTGGGAGGTGGTATTCACTTTGAGGATTTTGTTATTCGTATTTTCTTTTGGACCAGGGTTTGGACTAATGGCGTAGCAGGGGACCGGGGAAGATGAGCTCCTTATACAGATGGGAAGCTTAGATTAAAGTTATATGAAAGGGGGAAAAAAGACAATCTTGTTTAAAAGGTGTGGCAAGCCATCGTATATGATGAAAACCCACGCGAGTTTCAAAATAATCCTCTGTCCATCCTTTGATATCCACTTCGTGGGATATTTCCTTTTTATTCTTGAATTCTCACTGTGGATATATTTGTTTTCCTTTTCTCATTTGTCTTCTTCTTTTTGCTGTTGTTGTCGTTCTTCTTCTTCTTCTTCTTCCTCTTCTCCTCCTCCTTTTTCATCAAGCTTCTTATTTTATCATTTTTGCTAAAACCATACTTCCTTCATTTTGCTAAACAGTTACTTGAAATTACGTTTACTTTACATCAACTTAGATTAAAGAATCGTGTTAGCATATAAAGAATTAAGAATGGTCCAGGAATAGATTTTAAAGTTAAGATAGTATGGAAAATCTCCAGTCATACTTACATACATAAACACTACACTGTTTCCCCACTTCAGCGCTTACTTCATATATTTTCCACAAAAATTAAATTACATGAAAGTACAAATTCTTTATCTGTCGTGCACTAAATACAAAATATATCCTGTTGTGATTTTTTATCAAGGAACGGAGATATTATCATGATATATTATTGATATCATGATTATTTTATTTTTTCCTCCCATTAAAACATGTTTGCTCCATAATAAATCGAGATGACCCTTCGTTTGCAACAGGCTTTATAACCGCAGAAGTGTCTTTAGACGTGATAAAGGGGTATACAAGTATGTGAGAACCCTTTTTATAAATAGAAAAAAACATTGCGTCAAAGTTTCATAATAAAAGATTGTTTTGATTAAGAAAAAATATCGGGTTATGTAACAACATTTTGATGGATAACATAACTGGGCCCTGTTTCATATTTGTTATTAATAACAAGTTTCACAATTCTATATCAACACAGTCAATCTAATGGCAGCGATGTAGTAGTTTAAAACACTTAATCCAACTTGTTATTGACATCACGTTTTATGAAACGGGCCAACATCAGCTGTAAATGCGAGTACCTTTTAGGCGAAATTGATCAAAACAACTTAAAATCGTCATTTAACCATGAAAGATATAGCTTCGTGATTCAAGTCTTATGAAACGGGGCCAAGATCAGCTGTACATGAAGTACCTTTTAGGCGAAATAGATCAAAACAACTTAAATCGTCATTTAACCATGGAAGATATAGCTGCGTGATTCAATGAAGAATGCACTTTTACGATTCAGTGAATCCCCTTCTGTATGACAAGCCATTGATTTGAAATTTTAATGGAATTGTGGCGTCTACTTTCTCGAATCTTTTAACAGTAAAAGGGAGCCTTCAGGAGAAAGTCATTGTACAAGTCTAAAGAATTATTTAAGGAGAGAGACATACAGAAGTAAGACAGAGGAGATAGCAGAACGGGTACGTAACAATGATGGCGCCATACAAAAACAATGACAAAAGGCAGTCACTGGCGGTGAAAGGGGCGTAGTTCGTCAACGACGACAAAGTTTCGAGAACTATCTTACGTCAAGTACACTTGGGTGTCATTAAAGTGCCCCTTTTCACGCAGTCATACTTTCTGAATATCCACGGGCACTTTTTCTAAGTGGAGGTTGACGCCTTTTGCCCGAAATCAGCTTTTCAGTTTTTAAATAAGCGAAGCGAGTCAGTGTGGGAGTATTTTAATATCAATTCTTGGAAAATTTATATTTTGCCATTTTAAAGAGAAAAAAAATAATCTTACAGAAATGGCATATTCGGGCAACTCGATGAATTACAATAAAAATGACATGATGTTCTGTTTTTCTCTTTATACAGTATTTGCCAGTTGAGTCATCCCAGTAGACCGACATCCTACGAGACCGACAAAATACATATTAAGAAAATATAGAAAAGAAGACATTTCTAAACGGTCCGCGAGTCCGACAAAACAAAGTGCTCTCATGGGCTGTCTGTCTCGCTGGCTGTATTTTGTCAGATCTTCCGTATTTAAGATTATTTTATCGAAGGTTTTTGTTTCTCCAATTTGAAATATTTACTGCTGTCGCATTTGAACATTACATTTCTTATGACATTCCAATCGAGTCCGTAGTTTCCTTCAAATAAATCACGCCTTAATTATGATTTCAGAGAATAAGAAAGAATGACGCACCCTGGACCTCACCATGTACAGTTAAAATGACTTGGAGTTGTAGACACAGGTACTGTCACAAAGCCATGTGTCTGTTATACCCTTTCTTATTATTGGGTCATTTCTTAGCTATTGTTTTCCTACGCCACCCAGGCACCCAAATTGGTCCTTTTAAAAAAGATGGCCGATTGTCTCTTAAATTAAATTAAGGCTTAATGAGAAATACGTCTGGTATTTCTGTAAAGGATTGGTTTGGTCTATTGTAGTCTTGTTTGTAATTGGTCTGAGGCTCAGATGGATCTTAGGCCTGAACAGTTAGGATGTCTTCAGATTGGAGATAGCTATTGTCCGTGGTGTGTCTGTATTGGGTGATCCTAAGACATCGGGACCTTTATGTAGCTTTTGTTTTTCAACACTATTCCAAACCGTCTCAAGTGTTTCTTTCATGAAGGGTCGTTGAGTGTTGGAGACCTCTGTCTGGGCTGTTTGATATGTCTTGCAATTGACGCTCTATCTGTCGCCTCCATTGTTTTCCCCGACGCTATAGTTACTGTACGGTATCCGAACATGGCATTTGAATTAATGTAATGTAGGGATTATGTCTTGAGTGTGGATTTTATGATAGGTCATGGTTGTCCTGTATATAGTGCCTTTGTAGCTTGGCTAGCGCTGGAACCTTCGCTCTGAACAGCTAGGTTTGTCTTGAAGTTGAATAAGCTATTTTGTCTGACAGGCGTCGGCCAAAGCCGCACTCGAACTTGTTGGTGTCAAAGGCTAGCTATTATACGTCGCAACTATTGTTTTTCTACACCATTAAACCAGCCCTTTCAAAGACGATAGTTGACTGAAGGAGCAGGGAGTTGGAATGAATAAATGGAGAGGTGTTCGAGAATGTAGAGAGCAGACCACTTGACCTGTCGCCTCCATTGTTTTCAGGCCGACACCACTCACAGCCTCTATGATGATTTCTGAAGAAAAATGGCGACCGTCCCAAGATTAATCCAGGGCATAATGCATAATGAGTCACAGTCTGTATCCAGTGTAGTAATGCCCAGTTGGGGCAAGGGGTATGTGGGATGTACACATCCCCCATGGCGAAAAAGTGGGAAAAGAGAAAGAAAAAAGAGGTTAAAAAGGGGAAGGGAGAGGGTGAAAGTAAACATGAAGGGAAGCGTAACCGTGTCTGCACTATGAGACTACTTTTTTCTTCAATTTTGAAAGGATTCGTCAACTATGTTTTTTTTTAAGGGATAATTATTTAATTAATTTATATTATGATAGGGCCTACGATTATATTTTGATTTTCAAAATAAGGCCAAATAACAAAAATAATGAGTTTCTCGTCCGGTCTTTTTCAAAAAAGGAGGAGGCAGGGCATTACTATTTACCATTTTCCAATTTTTTGCTATTTTATTCCAAGATGGCCGCCATGCTAAATATAGCTGGCCAAAGTATATTTATTCACAGATATTGTGCTATTTGAGTATACCGATGCAATGTATGACAAAACAAATGATTTGTATCACTTTAGTCCACTTGCTAAGCAAGTTTCAAATTCAGAAACAGTGAAAAATGTACATGTGTTCAGTTTGAATTAGCTGTAGAAGCGATTTAATCAAAATGTACATCACAGCCTTTTTCTTTTTCTTCTTCTGAATAGTAAATAGTAAAAAAAAAAAGTGGGGGAGGCGGCGACCAAAAGGAGACGGGCGGGGACGAGAAACTCGTTATTTTTGTTATTTTGCCTAATATATGTCTACCTAGTTTGTATTTTACATTTTTTATCACGTTGAAAAATGCAGAAATGAAAATCAAACTACCAAACAATAGGCTCTGTACTATACCACTCCTAACCCAGCCAGCAACTGACAGATCTAGGCTCTGCTCAATGCTTTAAGAATAGTGGTAAAGTGTCAAATTAGAGTCTGCGCTTGCAGACTAACCACATCCATGCCCTATTCAGAGGCCTCGTGAATTTTTTTCTTCACCCAGTTTAGTGAAATCAGTGCCCCCAAATTAGTGAGACTGCCCCCTCAACGGCTTGGCCCTCCCGGCGCCACTCGCAATGCTTGATCTGTTGTTCAATACCATGACCAATGGGAGCGTCATTCTTTACAAATTTGATGTGATTTGATTTATATTTCCAAAAGTCCATAAATACAACAAATAGACGTCATATATACAAAGACATATCTTGAGCCAGAAGAACATTTAACTCATAGATAGACGTAAATGGCTCAGTGGTAGAGCAGTAGTCTCGTAAACGAAAGGTCCCGGGTTCGAAACCAAGTCGATGCGCTAGTGCCCTTTGGTAAGGCATTAATCCTGATTAGGAGAGGACTTGGAGCCGTCGGTCCCCTGATTGTTTACTTACAAGCATACATATGCTTTCTTATCAGTCTGTTAAAACAAATCATCAAACCAAATTCAATTCAATGTATGAAATGCAAATGATGGGAGAACTTGGGAGGCGGTCTTATCATATTGTTTTTAAATTTACCTCCACCACATCTCCACTTCTTCCAATCTTTTTATACCTCATTGTAGTGACAAACAAATTTACTTGTCTATCGGTAAGATTTTCAAAGATACAAATAAAACCACTTCGCTGTCTGAATATGAGGTGACAAATTGCCCGAAATATTGGTAATTTCAGAATTATAGGGGGCGGCCGCAGCCCCAACACCCTAGCCTGGTAGGCTAATATATCTTCGCTGGTAATCTGCCTATTCTTTGTTACAATTTTAAAATGTTTGCGAAACATGTTTTCGCACGATAATTATGTTTGACCATCATTGATGTACGTACATCCGTCGTTATAATATTAATGCAATATTGGTTTTCCTAATCTCACCTTTTGGTAGCAATTACTATATCCCATTGAAAATAACTGTTCAAACTGTTGATGTTTTGTTAGTCCGTAAACATGAAAACCCGCCAACGACTTCCTTTGGTATTGAGGATGAGGCGATACCATCAGGCAGACCGGATTTCAGCCGGTCTGCAAATATAACGACTCGTTTTTATGTCCGGTATTCGCCTTATGTATTCCATTAAAGTTTTCTTAAGGTTTTTTTTAATAGAGTAAGCTTACATTTACGATTCCAAATGTTTACCTCTAAACTAACGATGTTTTATAAGTGCGTTTAAAAAAATAGAACCGAAGGCTAAATTATAATAAGCCACTACAGAGATAGCCCTTGCACAAATTACCCTAAGTATATCCACATATCTTTTACACATGGAGACGTTAGAATAACCAAGGAGTTCCTTGGAATAACCACTGCCAAAGTGATGGAGGTGCTTCATGAATACCTTTTGTTTGCCTTCTTGTAAAAATACATCCCCTGTAATCATAAAATGTATCGCCAGTGCATATATAAGTGAATTTTGCTTTTACAAAAACTTTCGTAAACACGTATCAAACCGTCGTCTCGATCATGCGATGGGTTTTACGGTTTTTTATTTTTTTATTTTTTTTTTAAATAAATGACCTTTATCTGCGTATCTCCGAATTCTTTATCCATGCTATGAAATAATATCATCTAAATTGTGTCTTGCGATGATGTATGTATGTACATGTACTAGGCCTATGATGTAAAACCAAATCAAGTCATAATTCTAAAGCTAGGCCAGGGGGTGTATGGGGAATGTGAGAGAGAGAGGGAGGAGAGAGAAAGAGAAAGAGAGAGAGAGAGAGAGATAGAGCCAGATAGAGAGATAAAGATCGAGAAGAGAAGAGAAGGAAAGAGGGAGAAGAATGTAGACAGAGAAGAAATAACACACGAAGGAACTAACTTTTATTATATATAGTAATTTTTTTAAATTAATGAACATACAAAGCGTAAATTTATCTGAGAAACAACACATTTATATATATCATAATATCATTTCCTGGTTAAGTATTTAGTAGGGACTGGTTATTACAAAAGCTTGCGAAATTTCATGAGCACAGGCAGGTCTGTTGAAAGGTGACAGGCGCCATCTCTCGGCAAGTCAATATATACCGTAACAGGTGCATCCCAACACGGGGTTGCAGGTTGATGTATAGTGGGCACAGAACTGGATTTTCCAGTTCTGTGATATTGGACTGGCGAAGAAAAGAAGATGATAATATGCACTTTTTTATGCAGGTAAAAAATAGATAACATGTTTCCTTTTTAATAGACAGGTTACTTAATCAAATCACGTGATATCAGGCTGTAGAGTAAACATAGTGTTGGAAAATTTTAAAACGATTAAAAATAAAATGAAATTTAGAAGGGGATACCTGCACCTGAAACCTAAATTATGTAAGAAGATAATAACAAAATTCCTCCATATATTATCAATCTGTGAAATGTAAGCATATACACATGATGATTAACTAGTGAATCTAACTTTTACAAAGTGGCCCGCTGTACAATTAAAACTATAATTATCAGTGTTTTATTAAATGTGTGTACGAGCAACGGAATTCGGGATACTCATTCCTCTGCATGACGTCATCAGCTAACTTTAGATAATTAATCTCCTTTTGATATGCATAGGACTGGATTCGCTGGCGCTGGAGAAAGTGAGAAGCCAAGAGGGTAAGAGAGAGAGAGAGAGAGAGAGGGGGAGAAGGAGGGGGCAGCGCAAGAGGGAAGAGGAGATTGGGAGATAAAGAGAGAGACAGACAGAGAAGAAGAGGAATGGGAGAGAGAGAGGGGAGGAAAGAGAGAGGAAGGGGGAGATGGGAGAGAGAGAAAGTGAAAGAAAGAGTGAGAGAAGGGAGCGGCGGTGTAAATGGCGTTGCGAAAGAGGCACACCTTTCCCATGAACGAAGAAAAAAGTGATTCAATTCTCTTTCTGTGACTCTCGTTATTCTTTTCTTTCTTCTCGTAACTGCAGCTCAGTGACTTTATTGACAATGTCTAACCACATTTTGAAAGGAAGGATTACCATTCCATCAGTTGGTCGCACGCCTCCCCCCATTAACCTCTCCCTACTTAAGCCCATAGTTTCTCTCCCTTTTTAATCCCTCTTCTCTTTTCTTTTCATTTCTTTTCATTTCTCTTTTTCTTTGCACGGGTAAGTAAAGGGGGGCTTTTATTAATTCGCGTGTGGGACCTGTGTGGAGCAGTGTTTCCCACGCCGGGATTAAAGCCCCCTTAAACCAATGGGTGCAACAGGGGGGTTTGTTCAAGGGGAACAGGTGGATTTGGGGAGGGATTGATGAGGGGTAAGCGTGTGTGGGAATGAGAGGAAGGGTAACAGCATTGGAATGCAAGTGCATCGTGAATAGAGAGGGGAGAGGGAGAGGGAGAGAGAGAGAGAGAGAGAGTGAGACGACGAGGCTCGAAATTCGCGTTGAGAACATTTTCACAAATTTAATGAAGTTACTGTATCGAAAAAATATTAACATAACTTACAATTATGAATTTCACAGAATAGAATTATAAACTGAATTATAAATTATGAATTATAAACATTAGTTTCGTATTTTTTTTAACCTCATTAAAAACCAAAATGTACATAATTACTGTGATGTACCAAATATCACATTGTTGCTAAGTAAATAGGAACTTAGAAAGTATTAAAAAAAAAAATCGTTATATGCTTTTACAGAACTCACGCCGATGGTATCTTCAATATATATTTACATTTACATTACAGAACTTTATAAGATTTCTGATACAAACATATCCAAAGACTTTTATTAATATGC
This sequence comes from Mesocentrotus franciscanus, assembly GCA_037976565.1. NCBI lineage: Eukaryota > Metazoa > Echinodermata > Echinoidea > Camarodonta > Strongylocentrotidae > Mesocentrotus > Mesocentrotus franciscanus. Next base: position 19,564,629 of record CP137682.1, read on the forward strand.
AGGTAGACCTGATGCTATTTGGAAAAGTGATGATCAAACGTGGAAAGGAACAGTCGAATGTGGATTCATGCATTAGAATTAGCAAGACATTATCTCTCATATTTGAATCGAATTGCCTGTAGAATATCAAAGTCTTGTTCAAATATGAGAGAATCAGTAGCCTGTAGAATTCAAGTTAATCATGTTAATTGGCAAGGCAAGTTATAAGCAATTAGAGGCTATAATTCGTTTGAATTCAGCTTCTTGTCCCTTTTCCCCCTTTCTCATTCTACCTATCATCCACGAACCCCCCACTTCAAGTCTTCCCGCTCTTCTTTCTTTGTCCAAGATCAAAGAATAACTTCTCGAGGAAAGAATGGTAAGAGGTAAGTGGCACAAAAGCAAGAAAATCGACAAAATATTGGTTTACGGATCATGCGCGCAACAAAAACTGTAACCGTTATATGCTAAAGACTTTTATCCTATCCCGCACTTGTTCATTGCATGTTCTTCTATTCTCTCCCCCTCTTTGAGGCGAACCGACTAAGTTTTTTTATAGTCAAATCCCTCTCAGAATATTTAAACCCCCTTTTTGTAACGAGTTTTCTCGGTTACCATGGTTACGCGGGCACGTACAACGGTTTCTGTAGCAAACAATAGGAAAGAAGGTTTTCGACGAGTTTTCCGGAGAACGATGTATCGGTATTTCATTGGCAGACGTTTCAACTCCATATCCTTTTGATGATTATTTTTTCAATAAAAAAAGAAAAAGAAGCGACATTTGATTTTCAAAATCATAGCACAGCTGCACCTGTCGTTTCTTCCATATCACATGATTTTTTTTTTTTTTTTTTTTTGGGGATGGGGAGATATAACTATTCGACACGAAGTGTGTGTTGTGTGTGTGTGTGTGTGTATGTGTATGGGGGGTAACAATCGACAAAAGCATAGAGTTGACAGGGAACAAAAACAAGAAACATAAGTTCGAAGATATAAAACAAAGTTGATAGTTAGAATGCTCTTCAGGAATAAACGTCAAGTTAAAAAAAATACGAACCTTATGCAATTAAATGGTGATCAAATTGTATTGTATCGTTTGAACAATTAAATAAAATCTAGTCTGAATTTGAATATTGGTGACGCAAGTGCAAGTGATGTCACAAAGGGGCACTTGTTCCACCCCATAACATGGCCAAAATTTGAAGAGATAAATAGACAAGGAGAGAGAGAGAGAGAGAGAGGAAAAGGGGGGGGGAGAGGAATGAATGAGTTATTACCTTTTCCCACCATCTCCCCTTGTAACGCCACACATCAACACATGGAATACAATATATAAACGGTCCCAAAACACCTTTTGAAATGTTTAACTTGTCCTATGAAATAATTACAACTCTGTATATAAAGCTATGAACATTGTTATGTATTGTTATTGTTATTATTGTTATTGTATTAAAAATAATAAATATCATATAGGAGGAACGTTTTGATTTGCTGATTATAACATTATTCGATTTACGAAGATTGTAAACGATGCAAATGGTAATAATAAGCTCTAATAATCACAATCAACCGTCACCTTTTGTGACGAGTCATGCAGACGACAGGCGGCACATTTTCCCGCCCAATGAATGCAACGATCCGCCACAAACTTTATTGCGAATGATGATGTCTGGGGCGCGCGCTTTTCTTGTGCAATCGAGCCGTGCGACTCAAGTGTAATTGATCATTAGTTCGTCGCGTAAAGAATAACAACTCGACGGGAGATAGAAGATGAATTGTACCTTCAATTGCAGTGCTCCATTGGAAGCCGACGTGTTTTTGTGATATCAATGTCTGGAGACTGTGATTGAACGACAATTAAGGGCGAAAACTCAGGTGATGATGCTCAAATTGGATCTTGAAATTGACGATTTCGCTTTTGCAGGTTTCGCGCAGAGCTACACAGTAGCTCCACTTCTCATATTAAAGTAGCTACACAAAGAAAATTCACTACAACTGATAATTAGAACAAATCACATATGGATGGAAAGAATTTCTCTTGAAAAACACGAATAATTTGCTGAGAAATCATAAAGATATCATGGATAAAGATATCAAGACCCTTCTCGGACCCCTGAACGTAAGCCAAACACACGAGCGGAGCGAGCTCTGAATAGTGACGTCACATACTGGACAAACACAGCCTAGCCAGCTAGATAGACTTGTACTTGCACTCGTTCACCCATCTACGGCGATTTGCCAGTCACTATTTTGTAGCTCTTTGGAAGTTTGGCATCATTTTACATTTCATTCAGGAGTGTGTCATCTTGAAACGTTATAGAAAACATTTTCGGTATTAACACATTTGCAACATAAAAAGAAGAAGAAAAAAAAACCCTATTATGAAGCCTTATGAAAAGAAATATATTTTTGATATGTTTGATGTAGGCCTAAGTAACAAAAAGAAGACTTTTCTCGCAATTCACAGATAACGTACAGAAATATCGCTGACGTTGAACTTTTCAGATAAAAAACAAATTCTGATGTCAAGGTAATTTATTTCATAACTGTCTTTCTAATTCGATTCATTTGCATGTGTACTACAATGCTTAAAGGCATCGTTTAACAATGTTAAATCTGAGATCCATGGCCCTACGTGTTATCAGTGTCTGTGATATGGTGTAATAATGAAGCCCTGAAAAAATTGCATCAAAGTGATCATTAAGTGCCTCAAAAAAGTAAAAATCTTTCAGTGACCGGTTTTACCATACTCATGTTCCCCAATAGACTGTAGTGTTATAAAAAACCGTTAGGAAACGCAAAATTTGATTTCGATTTCCAATCATAAATATTTTGATAATCAGACAGCCGATCGGCTTGTAAAAGTCATGGGATTCCTGACTGACCTAAAGGTTTATAATCATGATTGCAGCATGAGCTAAATCCAGGATTTTGTTTCAGAATCTGAGGCAATGTTACCGAGTCACTTTAAGAGATGGATGGTAAGATAAAAGGTATAGGTGAATGAATAAAAGAGAAGGCGAATAATAGACCATGGGATGGGGCCGGGGGCAGAGAGAGAGAGAGAGAGGGGTCAAAGGCATGGACTACAAAGCGCTGTGAGGGGAAGCTCCTTACTGCATAGGAGAAGCATGAGGGAGGAGGAAGAGGAGGAGGAGAGGAAAGAGGGGAGAAAGAGAGAGAGAGAGAGAGAGAAGGAGAGAGAGAGAGAAGATAAAACCGTGGGTGCTGTCCAGGCAGTGAGTGCCCTCAGTTTACCCCTTTTTATACCCTGGGCACCCATGCTAAACCGTCCGAACTGGGCACTACTCGGACAATAGGGGAACGTGAGGAAAGCGACATTAGCTAAAAGGCGGTGAAAATCAAAGATTGGTCGAAACGTGCTAATTCTATTGCTAAGCCGCTTCATCCAACAATGCTAAAACGTTGCGACTCTTACGTGATGAGGGGGAAAAAATCCTTTAAAAAGGATGAAAATAAGGAAATAAAGACGATAATGAAAGAAAAGGTTAATTCTTGTCCGCCATGTTGTATCACGATGACGCCCCGCAAGAATTCCAATTATATTCCAAAAATATTGCTTCGATTGTCAATACTTTTAGAACGTTTTTTCCTTTAAATTTGTATATTGGAGGCATCGACTTATCATCGTTGGTGTCGCCGCATTTTGCGACCATATAAGCCGAGTAATACATGATGTTAAATTCATGAAATTCGTTCCTTACCAAGATTAAAATGCACTGATATTAAATAGGAGATCTCAAATTAGTGCTTATATAAATAATTAGTCGTATTTGAAGTCATTTTTACAGCTTGGTATGAGTAGAATTCATTTTTTTTATACAATTGAATGCATGCATGCAACTCTTGTCCGAATCTGTCGACAGTGATTTAATGTTGTCGATGAATAATAATATGGGATTTAGTCGTTAGCACCTACAGTACAGCAAGTTATTTTGTCATTTTCCAGAAGAAGAAAATTCAGTGGAGGTTTGGAATGAATATTCAGCAAAATCTGTTGGTAACGATTTATGAAAATCATCTAAAAGATTGAGGCCAATATTATAATCACCTTTCTTACGGAAACTCCAAATTACTACCTTGGCCATATGAACTTAACCTTCTGTTCAAGTATAATATTGGTGGTATCCATTACCTCAAAATTACAAACAATATACCGGTGACAGATCCCACAATTATGTCCTTTACTTTCAAATTCTCTCTAGTCTCTTCAAGTGATCACACGAGAAAATGCCCCTAATCGATACAGTATGTCGGTATCATGTTTATTTTTTGTCTAGTCTAGTGTCATACAGGAAAGAGTATTGTAATGATGATCATATGCCCTTTTTAATGAAACATTTTAGAAGGGCATTTATACCAAGGTACTGCTAAACTAATTTAAGGCTCTGACACAATAAAGACACAAAGTGCTGAGAACTGAAAGATAAGCAATAAATACGAACATCGTTTAAAATTCACTGAAAGTCGGGTTTTCATTAATAAATTGCGATTATTTTACATAGTTTCCTGTAGGAATTCGGACAAAAACAAATCTAAACACCCCCTTAAAAAAAGAAAAGAAGATGAATAAAAATTAAAAAACAAAAAATAAAAACCGTCGAGAAACAGAAGTACAATACCTAGCTTTTATTTTGCTGCAAACTTTTTTAAATTTAGGATCATTGATCGGTGCACCTTTATCTTTCACTAAAATATATTAGTTGTATATAGGCCTGCTTATTCCCCCCTCACTTTTGTGCACGAGAGGGGGGACTTTATACAACTTTCGGCACATGGACAAATCATTTCCGGACAGGAAGTATACAACTACATCGCAGAATACGTATTTAATCAACACTTCAAAAATATGAAAAGATACTAGACATGCAAACACCAGAGATGGAAGAATCGCAAAATGTTTGATAAAAGTATCGAAACTGAATCTCAATTCTTCCGGTTTCCCAGCCGCTCAACTGCTGTCGAGTTTTCCACAGATTCATCTTTTCCTTTTGATATTTATCCTCGGCAAACACAACTGCGGATGGAGACCGCTTCAAAGGCGATTGGCCGAAAGCACGACTTCTAATAGAGGGAGAATTATTTTCAAAAATGATAACAAATCGCTGTGTGCATTTTAAACCTGACCAACTATCGAAGCAGATGTCTACCTAAAAATAAAAAAAAGTGAATTAAAAATTACCATACCCGGGTTTATTTCGCCCAAATTATAGGATTAGGGTTAGGATTAGGGTTGCAATTGGGCTTTAGGATAGAATCGGGGTTGGGTATGGTGTTGGGTCAAGGGTTGAATTTAGGAATTTGGTTACAATACAATAGGAAATTACCGCGGAGCATTTGATGCAGTAGCACGAGTCATGCAAACCGCCAATTCCTGATGCAACGACGTTTCATCTTCCAATAAACAGAAAAACAAATTAGTTTAACATATATTTTAAAATTCTTTATCGTTTAATCATGGACCCATGGTTTAGTCTAATGAATATTAGAGCCTACCATTGGGCATTATAGATAGGAGCAGAAGCAAAGCACACGCCAGCTAACGTATGCATAACCAATCAACAATAAAACATGCTTTTATTTAACATTGGATGCATATTTCCTAGTGATAGTTCATCGCCCTTTTAAATTTGAGGGCGTGCCCTGGGGCGTACCTAACGGCTGGCGTATAAAATAGAGGCGAGGTCCACCAGGCGACACGTGACCCCCTGCAGACGAATCCATGTGCCGGGCATATTGCAAACGGCCGCACGTGTGTGCATGCGGGAGATGGAAGTTTCTTGCAGGACCCACCCTTTCCAACTGTGGCACCTGGAGAGAGAGAGAGAGAGAGAGAGAGAGAGTAAAGAGAGGAGGAGGAGGGGGGAGAGAGAGAGAGAGGGAGAGAGAGACGAGTGGGAAGAGGATGATCGTTCAATCAAACAGACAAATTAATGTTGATGGTAGAGACATGCATGCACAGAGTCATCAGAACATCCGCGTAGACCGACAACCCAAGAAACATACTGTACAGTGCCAGTCTCAGAAGAGTTGTCAGAAGTCCCCCGAGACCGGCGCGTCAGTCTCGCAAACCCTCAGATAATTTTGCAGAAGGCTCGCAAAACGGTGTTGTCGGTCTTGTGGACTGCAGCCGGTTCCCAGTAGACCGAAAACCCACGAGACTGTGATGATTGTCAGAAAGAAAGAAAAAAAAAATTGTCAATTGGACCGCGAGACCGACACCCAAGCTCATGTGTTGTCAGTTTCATCGGCTTTGGGTCTCTTGGGCTGTAGCCCCAAGGGCAAAATGCCAGTTGATTGAGACCGATGGTCTATGAGGCCGTTGCATAACTGAACAAATAGCTCACGAGACAGAAGGCACACGTGACCGCAGGCCCTCGAGACCGGAGGCAAGGAGACCAACGGTTCATCCATGTTCATCAAACTGTCTATAGGCTCTCAGGTTGTTTGCGTTTTCTTTATCAGGCCTGAGGCATTGCTCCTATTTTTACATAATACAACGTTAAGCAGATTTCATGTTTTTTTTTGTCTCGACTAATTGTTTTGAGATTGCCTCGAATTCCATTGGAGATCATCCGTTTAAACTCATAATCGATAGTGACATGAGTGGCAGTTATTGATTAACCTTTCCCCTGAAAATTTTAAAAACAACACAAAAACAGTTCACATGAATAAGGATACAACTAGTATTATATTACACAAAACCATTTGGCCCGCCCTGGTCAACTTAATTTGTTTACGAACTACAAGTGTACTTGTTCCTTCTAGTTGCAAAAAAAAAATCATCAAAGATCTTTTATTTGTAACCATTGAGTGAATATCGTAGCTTTATATTAGTGGAAAAAACAGACAACATGTTTTAAAGGGATCCGGTAACTTTGTCTCAGATTCTGAAACAAAATTCTGGATTTAGCTCATGATGCAATGATAATCATAAACCTTTAGGTCAGTCAGGAACCCCATGACTTTTACAAGCTGATCGCCTGTCTGATTATCAAGATATTTATGATTGAATTACAAATTTTGAAAACCGTTCGCCTGATGGTTTTCATAACACTATAGTCTATTAGGAAAACGAGTATGGTAAAACCGGTCAATCAAAGATTTTTACTTTTTTGAGGCACTTCTTGATCATTTTGAAGCGCAATTTTTTTAGGGCTTCATTATTACACCATATCACAGACACTAATAACATGTAGGACCGTGTATCTCAGATTTAACACTGTTAAACGATCCCTTTAAGAAATCTTCTCAGAAGATGATAAAACTGTTGAGCTTCGCCTGCGCTTTCATTCCACAACCATTATATTTTCTTTTTGTCTAGCTAATATTAATCTTCTTCTTTTTGTCCTCCTTCGTCCTGTTTTCCTCTTTCCCCTTCTCATTCGTCTCCTCTTTCTCCTCCTTCTTCCTCCTCTTGGCCTCTGTCTCCTTTTATTTCCACTCTCGCTTCTATCTCTCTCTCTGTTTCCTCCACTTCTCTCTAACATCATCATCGTGTTCAATCTCTCTCTCTCTCTCTCTCTCTCTCTCTCTCTCCATTCCAACATATTGCTTTCTCTCTCGTGGGGGGTAACGTTGGTCCTCTCAAGGGGCTAACGCCCTGGCGTTTCGCAATCCCGGGGTTGAATAGGCACGCGTGCAAGGGACCCCGTGAAGTCCTATTGTTCTCCACCCGTGGGAAAATCTTCCCGACAATGGCCCCACATTCTGTTTGTCCACGCGACGGCAAACGCGATACCAACAGATTAGTCTTGAAAAATCAGACCTTGATACAACTTTGAAGCGTACTAACGGTCATTTTCAAAAGTTTCGAGGGCAAATGATTTTGATGAAAGTTGTCATTTATTGATATTTCGGCGTTCATTGTTTGTTTATGATCAATCAAATCCTAAATGTATTTTCCATAGCGCTTACCTGAGATTTTTCGTGTTTTTACGGTTTCTTATTATTTATCCTGGCGGGAAATAACGTTCATAACTAAAATAGAGAAGACAAGATATAGTGTGCGTGAGAGAGAGGGAGAGGGAAATGCGAGCGTGCGAGGAGTGTGCATGTGGGCGAGAGAGTTAGAGAAGAGAGAGAACGAAATATCATTCGGGAGAGGGTGAAGAAACATCATGAAATGGGGAGAGACAAACTGACAGAAATGGGTGCTTGAAGTAGGATAGAAAGAGAGAGAGAGAGAGAGAGAGAGAAAGGGGAAGAAAATGAAAATGAGAGGACGAGAGGAGTCGAAATCGTACGACAATCATTTTCGCAAAGGGTCTGAACTCCAGCACTACATCTATGAGTAATAAGGTATGGAAAAAAGTGAGGGGGATTGGAATCGAGAAGGGAAAAAATGAAGATTACGGGTTTTCTCTCATTTTCCCATCATATTGCAACCAGGCGAGCACGTGTCGTGGGAAAGATGAAGAAAATCGGAGAGTGAGTGGGTAAAGCGTGAAGTCATCTTGACCTAGGCGCGTTCCCATTGCTAGGGTAAATATGATGGCGGTCCAGCAAATCAGCGAGGGAGAACGTGGCCGCGAAATGGATAGAACTGATGGATGGAACAATTTAGGAAAGAAGTGGTGAACAGGAGGCATTTATGTGGATTAAAAAAAAAAAAAATTAAGAACATAATTATAAATGAAGTCTTCAATATCAACTGCAACAACAGCAACAAAAACAACAACAAAACAAACAAAGCACTAAATCTAACATTGACTTTAATCCTAACCCTATTATATTATTAAATATGAAGCCAAATTACGTATGAAAACTAACCCCATCTTTGATAAAAAAAAATTGCAAAGGCAAATGTCAGATCGGGGTAACCTCGCTAGTCATAAGGACCACTATTCATAACGTGCAACGTCCTATAAGTGAAGGACCGCTATTCATAAAACGGAATGGGGTCATTATTCATAAAGGCATAAGGACCGTTATTCATAAGGACCGCTATTCATAACTTGAGATGAGGTTCGCTATTCATAATTCACATTGAGGGTCATTACTCGTAAGGACCGCTATTCATAATACGAAATCGGGGTCGCTATTCATAAACATGTGGAAGGGGCGCTATTCATAATTTATATTGGGGTGGGGGGGGGGCTACTCCTAAGGACCGCTATTCATAATACGAAATGAGGGTCGCTATTCATAATACATATACGTATAATACTTCTCGTATTATGAATATCGACCCTCTTCTCGTATAATGAATAACGACCCCGATTTCGTATTATGAATAGCAGTCCTTACGAAAAGCGAGCGGACCCCGTCAGATCACCCATCAGTAATGTACAGATAAAATGATTATATCTATCACAGAACTCGGAAGTCAATGGAAGTCTTAGGCCTATTTCTAATTTCTTGTACCTTCTTTTGGTAGCAGGAATCATGGTAGGGTCCACGAAGCAATCAAAAGTCACGACTCACGACAGTATTGAAGTCACAGTAGTGGGAACGTTCCTGCATCTTCAAGTCCGGAGGGTGTCGACGGTTACCATGGTCGTAAAAAAGCGCGGGAGGACAGCTGGGTGGCCGTGAAGTTGACGAAGATGACAACTATGTAAGGTAAAATAGCGCCAAGTCCAGGACATCACACCGTCAAAACACGAACGTATCAATGGGCGTCCTTCCAAGATGAGTGTCATTTACATCAAGAAGGCATCTTAGATCGTTAAAGGGAGATTTATTTTTTAT